>CM023943.1:17967753-18003922 GCA_013407115.1 Glycine latifolia
TATATATATATATATATATATATATATATATATATATATATATATATATATATATTAAAGATCTTTGTCGATTTAAAAAAATATGAAAGTAAGAAAATAATTATAAAAATTTATGGAATTAATATAATTAGTTAATATTAATTATAAAATCAAAGTTTTATATTAATTTTAACGTTGTTGACTAAAATAGCTTTATTTTATTTACGATATGCATTTCAAGAAAGCATTCGAGTGTAGGAAAAAAATACTCTAGACTCTACAGAAATATTTTTAAATGTCCTTATTAATCTTGATTTATCATTAACCCATTTATCAAAGTCTTTAGCACTAATATTAAGGTTAATAAAGTAAATTTACCAAACATGACAAAATCTTATCCATCACTACTACAGGCGAGTCTTACAACGACGGTTCTAAACCCCATACGACGACGGTTGTAGAACCGTCTTTGTTGCGCGTGTCGTTGAAAAACAACACTTTCAATGACGGTTCAAAAAACTGTCTTTGTTGATTTTTTTTTTAAGAAGGGATACAAAGACGGTTTTGCCATAAAAATCGTCTTTGTATCTTAATTTTTTTTTACGAAAAATAGATACAAAAACGGTTTTTAGACAAAACCTTCTTTGTATGTCAACATACAAAGACGGTTTTGCCTAAAAATCGTCTTTGTATCTTAATTTTTTTTTAATTTTTTTTTGAAAAATAGATACAAAGATGGTTTTTAGACAAAACCGTCTTTGTAATCGTCTTTGTATATTAATTTTTTAAAAAAAAAAAATTTGAAAAATAGATACAAAGACGGTTTTGCCATAAAAACCGTCTTTATATCTTAATTTTTTTAATTTTTTTTTACGAAAAATAGATACAAAGACGGTTTTGCCTAAAATCCGTCTTTGTATCTTAATTTTTATTTAGTTTATTTTTTTTAAAATGTTTTCTATAAGGTTAAATATATTTTGTAAAATTAGGTATTAAAATAATTATTTTGTAAGGTTAAAGATTAATGTGTTCAAAGCTTTAAATATCAAAAACTAATGTGAGGGTCTATACTAATTATAGAATAATTCATGTACTTACATATATACAAGCCTAAAGTATTAAATAAGATGCAGAAGCAGACAACATTGTAATCCACAATATCCAGTAATCTCAATCATCCATTAATCGTTCCTTACCAATAAATGTCAAAATCTGTTAATTATATAAGCAGGAAATACAATCAGAAAAATCTCAAATTCCAAAACCAAACACAGCATGTATCCTCTGGAAAATAAGATCCCGCCATCCCCTTTCCATGTTCTCCACCATAGTAGCATTCTCATACCTGTAATCAATATTCAAGAACAAATCACACCACCTTAACAAACCAAACAAAAGAAAACAAAAACAAAACCTCCCCAAACCATTCCCAAATTCCCAAATCATATAAAGTTCCTCCTTATTGTATATGTGTTCCATGTGAAGACAAACCTAGACAACCTAGGTAGAATGGAGATCAAAAGGCAATTACAAAGATACATGTTAAAAATTCTATTTCAAAAAAAACTAAAATCCTTACCATTTCCATCTTGTTCTGTGCTTTTGTAGTAGTGTTGTGAACAATAATCATCCATATCAAAGGTTACAACTCCATAAATAAGCAAGGAAAACCAAAAGATTGATCTTGTTCTATGAAATTTTAAATTCAAAGGTTACAGCAGGTGAAGAACACAAATATGCTACTTCTAGATTTCAAATCTTCCTCACTTAAAACACCCAACATTGTTTTTTATATTTTAAAAAAGGAAAAAGAATTTCAGACCAATCAAGACCCTTACATTTTGTCTAATTCACTCCCTGCAAATGATTGATATATTTATACACAGGAAAAAGTATTTCAGACCAATCAAATATGCTACTTCTAGATACAATTAAGTCATAACAACAACAACAACAACAAAGTCTATGTATCTTGATTGATATATTTATACATAGGAAAAAAAAAAGAGAAAGGCATTATTTATGGAGCTTACCCAAATCCTTCGTGTCCAAGTGCTAGAGGAAAATTGATCTGCAAATAACTTGCCTTATCATACACCTCCTCATAACTTCACACTAGGATACATATTCTTTCCTTCTATAACATCATTGTTATCTATCCTGGATAGTGGTGTGGAGCAGACAACTGCAAAACCACTATCACAGGAACTTGGATAGCAAGATGACTGCTAAACTGAATATATAAATACATGTTAAATATTTATACTGCACATATAGAAAAGCTCAAAGGTAGAACATTTGGTACAATAACAGCAATGAATCATAACAATTTTAGGCACAGTACTCAATAAAACACAGCAATTATATAGCATAATAAGGCATGTGTAGAGTGAGCAAGTGGTTGTGTGCCTTTGAAGTCTCTGTTTCAAAAGAATAAAAAGAGGAACAATGGAATAGCCAAATAGGATGCAGAAAGTTAATGACTGCAAGAAGTAAGAGTGCTCATAAACTGATCTAATTCATTCGGTGTAAACAGCAACAACAAACCAAAAAACATAAGCCAAAAAAGAGAAATTTTATTTTATTGGATTGGATATCAGATCCAGTTTCAAAGACTAATATAATCCAATCCAAACCAAACTAATAGACATACACATGATTTTGTTTATGAAGAAATCATGTTTAATTCCAAGATGATGGCTTGCATTGTCAGAACTTTAATTGCAAGGAAAAAATTAAAGGATGTGTGTCAAAAAGAAATCCTAATATCTCTTTGAAATGAAAATATTCATCAAAAAAGCATAGATATTATTTAAACACACATATAGGATTAATCACTAATACCTTAAGTTTCAGTTTTTCCTTAGACACAATTGTAGGGTAATTGTTTAGAGGCATGTCAACCACTGTGGTTACACCACCTGTTGAAAGTGTGAGAATAGATCAATTTAATGTGCATATAAACCAAACTAAATAAGTTATGCATATTGACAAAAGTTAACATAGACAGGAAAACTATCATTAGAAGAGAGAGAAATGATAGAATATCCACTATGTAACATCTGATAAGTCATAACAACATATTGTTTTCTTCGTCCTAAGCTTGAAATCTAGATGCACTTAAGAAGCATGGGAAATAGTTATCAAGATTTCCCTTGAAATATCCAATCAAGTTCCAAGGTATACTACTAATGAAGAAAATGTAGATCAATACAAGAAGAACATCTGGATACCAGCAGCGGCAGGTCTGGTACCAGTATCAAATCCTTCCCACTCAGTTCTTCCTGGCTCATCAAGATGTACGTGCCTGCCAAAGTAAGTAGTTCAAATAATTAGAGGGAGGATGACACACGAAAATCATGTTTAGACATAAAATGAAACAGCTGGAGTTGATAATCAAGTCTTCTTCTAGTTTACAATTCATACTCTCTAATAAATTGTTGCCAAATGTCAAAAACAAACAATAAGAAGATGATTTCCATATCTTACACATCAATCAAGCCAGGCATGATAACAACATCTCCATAATCAATTCTTTTTGCTTAGGCTTCCCCTGGTTAGCATGTCCCTCAACGATAGATATTATGTCTATAAAAGACAAGCAATATACTAACTTAAATTTCTAATGTTTGTGTCATAATAGATACGTAATCATCAAAGACATGCTCACCTTCTAATTGGAAACAATGGCAGAGGCATTACATTACACTGAGTGGTGATATATTCTTTATTTGAAAATAAAGGTAATAAATTCTTTAAATCACAAACTGAAAGATTAAAGCAACTAATTAAGACTTAAGACAAAAAAGATAACATAACAAATCAACCAGTAATTCAAACAATGTTTTCTTACCCTAGATCATCAAAGAAAACAAAAAGAACCAAGTCAACCTGTTTCGTGTTAACAATACAGTCAATTACTTCAAGCATGTCAATGAACTGTACACACAACGTCTAAGGAGCTTCATTTGCTAACCTTATTTTCTAATAGCAATGGCTTAACGGCTTCCATAAATTTGTTATTAGAAGGTAAGAATCCATGGTTGGTGGTGTACATTGGTCTATGTCTGCATGTGAAAATGTCATGCATATGCTTAATGGATAGATCCAATCATGTTGTGAAGTTGAGACAACTAATTCATTAAAATAATTTATTTGAGTATATAAATTCATATCGTACATTAAATTTTAACTATTAAGTATTCAACAAATTATAGGAAATCAAGTAATGATTTTATGGGAGCTTTTGTCTAAATTCTTCAAGTTAATCTATATATTTGAGGAAAATAATTGTGTGGACGTAATACCTCTCATGGTTCCCAATTGTTGTCATATAAGAAATCCTAGAAGCTACTAGGTTGATAAGGTGAAGGAAGTAATCCCATTCTGCTAGAAAACCTGTAACATAACTTATGTCTCTGATGTGAAAGACTGAATTTACATTGTTGGAATTTACAACATTGGCTATAGCTTTAATCACTAAAAGAGCTCCTGGCTGTTTGAGAAACAAGACCAGAGCTGGTCAGTACAAAGTACCTAAACCTGACACCACTAGACAAATCCTAGTGGCCTATCCCAATATGCATCTGAAATCTAAATGCTAAGATATTTGTAGTAACAGTGTACCTGAATGTAGTGTTCTTCTGAAGCATCAAGAGGAGTCTTGCCCATATCACCAAATGCAATGAATCTGAGCTTATCTGATCCTCCAGCAGGTGGAGTTGAAAAATTGATTTGTTCACTCCAACCAACCCAGCCACTGGATCATAAGCAAAAGGAAAATCAACTTATTTAACGAGTTAAATCTCAATTATTGAAATACTTGGTGCACAAGAACAAATTCTTGAAGTTCATGTATATTAGTAGAATACTAGTATTCCATTAGGTAGCCTACCGGCCAAGTTCTTTTCATACTATTTTGACTAAGATTCGGTTTAAATCTTTTTCAGATAACATTACTAATGTATCTAAAAATGACTAACTAGATATGTTCTCAAACTCAAGCTCAATTTATTCTATAAAGTTCATACCTTCCATATCTGTAGGAGAAGGTGCTTGAAGGCTTAAGTCCTGTCATAAATGCTGAATGAATGTATCCTGGATCATGCCACCGAAATCCATAGTTTACCACACATGTCATCTCAAGGATAGAAAAAGGTTTTTTTTAACCTTTTCCTCCTATCAAATTAGATGCAGCAAAGTCTTTGAAAGAGAAATCAAATTAATCAAACATGTTAGAGTAGCAGAAGAAAGATGAAAGAGCAATCCATGTATTTTGAATTCAACAAAAATAGGAAGAATTTAGTTAATGACCTTGCTACATTAAAATGAGCTAAGATTTCTGACCATTCATCCCAGTCATCTCCTGTTACATATACCTCTGATACAAATGTTATTTCATCCAAATCCAAGTCCTCACCAAACACACAGTCAAGTTTTACTGCAAGAAACCAAAGCAGAAAATCCACACACACATATAGTCCTTGACACATGAAATTTATTCATTAAAAGCCTATAACAAAATAGGGTAACAGAGGTGACTAGATCAAGGATTTTAAAATTAATTTGTTGTTGAAAGCTTCAGCTCATATGTGAAACCAAATATCTTATAGACATAATTGATAAAATTCAAGTTGTTCCTCACTTCATCCTTTATCTAGATCTATAAAATAAATTAAATTAATCACTCAAACTTCATCCTTTATCCACAGAAAATATGTGCATCGTCCTGAGCAACAATTAAAGCAAATGCCATTATACTCAACTAGTACAGAAAATAGAAAGTGATGATAATGTGAATGATCCAGATAACTGAATTGCAATGTTCTTTAGGTTGTTCCAGCCTTTAGTTTTCACTCAGGACATTCAACAAACATGTTGCGTGCCCTATTATCCTCCGTGAGTCTGTGACATAACAAGGGACACGATCACCTCCTATAGATCAAAATCACAGACACAAACAAAAATTAAGAACTACTACCAGGGATTGAATCATTAAAAAATTTACTTAAAAGTAAACGAACGCCAACAAATTCTCATATCAACATATTTTGGATTCACGACATTCATCAGCATACACCTAAAATAGAAACCAGTTTCAACATATTACCAAAATATTATAAAAAATTATTATGCATATATTCAGTTGAACACAATTTTCCAATCAAAGTCAATTGATGATCATTAAACCCACAAACACAAAATAGTCAAATGATTGATCTTTATAGCTAACTCCTTCCTTGAAAGCACTAAAGCATCCAAACATCAACCATAATAATCAATAAAACTAAAACAATAATATTCTTTCTTCAATCCTAATTTCACAGGAATTTCAGCAAAGTATACTACAGGAGATACAACAAAACCAGAAAACCACTATAAATATTAAAAAAAACATGAGAAAGACAAAAAAAAAAACTCACCAATCATTTCCTCCTTCATCTTTTCCCTTTTTTCTGCAACAACGGGCTTTAGCAGCCAAATGATTTTTCTAGCTTGATCATTTGAGGGATCAATTTCTAAGATCTTTTCCATCTCTAAGTACCCAAGCCAAATCCTAACTTCCAAATCAGAAATCCCCACCCTTAAATTTGAAATCCCTATCCCCTAAATCAGAAATCTCCAATCATGGCGATGTCGGAGGATTTACCACACTTGTTAGGCTCGACCCCTGCATGTGCGGTGCTATTCTGATGCCAAACAAGGTGCGGGTGAAGGGTGGCACGACGGTTTTGATGTGGGTGCTTAGGTGTTTGGGTTGACGTGGCCTTATGTTGAAAGGTAGGGGCCGCAGGTGGTAGGTGTGGATGTGCTGATCTTGACGACACGGTGGTGGTGCCTTACATGTCGATGTTGTCCAGTGGAACCTACCTGACGACATTGAACAGAAAGGCTTCAATCTGCTCAGAGAGCAGGGAGAGGGAGATTAGTGACAATCCCTAAGTAGAATGTGAGAAGGCAAGAGTGGTGTGTGCATGTACGAGAGATAAAAGGAAAAACAAAATTTAAAGACGGTTCTTTGACAAATCGACTTTTTTTTGTGTTGTTATCTTTAAAAATTTTCAAATATTTACAAAAATGCCACCTGCTGCACATACAAAGACGGTTCTTGTATAACCGTCCTTGTTTTGCTGTCGTGGAAAACAGATTTTGTAGTAGTTCATGCATTAAAGCTTCACCTATAGGGATGACTTGGGCCGCCACATGATCTAACCTTTTAACTAATGGATAGGGATTATGTCTTTAAAACATGCCACGAACCATGGGATTACAAAACCTCATTCAGCTACAATAGTTACCTTGTTGTATAATCATCCATTTAATATCAACTTAAGCAACATTTGGGACTATTTTCCTTCAGCTGGACAAAAAACACTCCTAAATATTCAAAGCATCCAAGGCAAGTGTTGCCCTACATATTGAAGATTATTTTTCTCTATCAGGATTTCTGTGTTTTTATCTTTCATTGATCATGATACCATCTATAAATATTACAAAGATGTTTATAGTCATCAATAACAATGATGGCACAATTATTCTAATTCCTAGCTATAATTAGGCAATTTATATAACAAATGCACAAAATACTAATTTAAATAGACAAATTACAATCAACATATAATAGGAAACATTATAATTAGCATATAATAGGAAATATTAATCACAAAATCCCTGATTGACATCCCCGCAAATTGATGTGGCTGGTCAAGGAGCACTAATTTGCTAATAAGTAACTGATGGTGGGGTCGCGGTACATCCTTGGTCAAGAGATATTTGCAAACTGAAGTTGTGACGGGACATGAGGAAGAAATATAAATTGATTGTCCAATGCTTCCCTAATAGAATCACAATCCACCTCAATATGCTTTGTGTGTTCATGAAAAATCAAATTATTGGCAATTTGAATGACACTTGTATTGTCAGCATAGAGTGGTGTTACAGTAATTTGAGGGAAGCCAAACTCAACCAAAAGTCTAAGAAGCCAAATGATTTCAAAGCAAGCCATATACATAGCTCGATATTCAAATTCTATTGAGGACTTAGAGACATGAGATTGCCTTTACTCTTCCAAGATATTAACGCAGAACCAAGAAACATGCACCAACCAGTGACTGATTTTCATGTATCGAGACAGCTAGCCCAATTTGCATCACTATAACCAAACTCAGTAGGAAAGAATAGTCCTCGAGTAGAGGTGTCTTTCAAGTAACGAATGATGCGATGAACATCAACCAAATGCAGATGGCGAGGATACTTCATAAAATGACTAACTTGTTGGATAACAAAGGCGATGCCAGGGCGTGTAATGGTTAGATAATTGAGGCTACCCACGCATTCTTTACATCCATTTGAATGAGGGACCAACCTTGAGAAGCTTCCACAAACATCTCATCATAATCCACACCATACTTTTGTTTATTACCAAAAACAACCAAATGGGCTTTATAATTGTTAAGAGGGGTTTACTAAATACACTATATAAATTTCTAATACGCTTTAAGTTAAAATATATTTTTTCAAATAATTTAAAATAATAGCGCATGCAAATCTCGAACCTGTGACCTTCATGTTATTAACGCGGGGCTCCAACCAACTGAGCTAATACGTCAGTTATGTTAAAAAATAATTAATGTTGATACATATAATACTAATTTTTTTAATATATATTTAATACACATATCTAAATCTTTAATTGTTTAATTTATCTAATTTTTTTATTTTTTCTTATTTCAGATTCTTATTTTATTAATTAGGGATATTATGTTCATTTTATCAATTAGGATAATTATTAGTTATGATCCTATCAAATAGGATTCTCTTTTATTTTAATTTTATCAATTAATGAGTTATATATAATTAATTTAATTTCCATTTTATTTTGATTATTGAATTATTTCTCATGCTATTACTTTAATAAAATTAAAATTAAATTAATTATATATAACTCATTAATTGATAAAATTAAAATAAAAAAGAATTCTATTTAATAGGATCATAACTAACAATTATCCTAATTGATAAAATGAATATAATATCCCTAATTAATAAAATAAGAATCTGAAATAAGAAAAGATAAAGAAATTAGATAAACTAAACATTTAAAGATTTAGATATGTGTATTAAATATACATTAAAAAAATTTAGTATTATATGTATCAACATTAATTGTTTTTTAACATAATTGACGTATTAACTCAGTTGGTTGGAGCGCAGTGTTAATAACATGAAGGTCCTTGTTAAGAGTGCCATCAGAAGTTAGCTTCATTGAATAAACCCATTTGCAACCAATGGGCTTAACACTTGGAGGTGGAGGAACAATGTCCCATGTGAAATTCTCTTGAAGGGCCTAGAGTTCATCGTCCATTGCCTTGAGCCAACAAACATCTTTAACTGCCTGGGAATAACATGTAGGAATAGTTGTGCCGGATAAAGTGGCAGTAAGAGAAACATGTCCAAATCCATACATATATATCTGACGGGCAAGAAACCCGTTGTGAGCGTCGCAGAGCTACTAAAGCAGGGATAGGTGGCAAATCAGGAGTAGGAAGGGACAAAGTAGGTTTGCGCCTGACATAAACTTTACCTGGTTTGAATCCTTCTATAGAATGCGAAACATCAGGAAAATCAGGAAGTGTAACAAAACCATTTGAAGAAGGACTAGAACATGGGAAAAAATGTTGGTGGTCAAAGAAAACCTAATTCCTAGAGATGCGTAAACGATTAAGAGTAGCATCATAACACAAGAACCCTTTGTGAGTGGCATTATAACCCAGAAAAGCACACACGACAGATTGAGCCCCTAATTTATTACATTCGGGAGGTAGAAGGTGGACAAAGCATACACAACCAAAAGAATGAAGATTAGTATAATCAGGATGTTCATGGCTAAAGAAAAGGGAATCAATCCCAAGAACCTAAGAAGGATGACGATTGATTAGAAAAATAATCGTTGATAGAGCTTCAACCCAAAATTGAAAGGGGACAAAGGATTTAAGAAGCAAGGAATAGGTGACATCAAACAAATGCCGATTTTTACGATCAGCGACGCCGTTTTGTTTAGGCGTATAGGGACAAGAACGTTGAGACAAGGTACCCTTTTGCTGTAGGTAATCCTAAAAGGCATGAGAAATATACTCCCCACCAAGGTCAATGCTGAAGATCTTAATGCTAGTGTGAAATTGGATTTTAATAAAAGTCAAAAAATTCTTAAACATTGTAAAAACTTTAGCTTTAGTCGAAGTGATCAACATGTGTCCTTTTATCAACCGTTACTTGTCATGTATGACTTTCAACACCTCCATTTATCTAAAAGGGATCATAATTTAGATGATTTTTCTAATATCTCTCACACTCAGGCTAGTTGCCTAGAGCATGACAGACACAAATATTCATTTAGAATAAACTCTAATACTTAAGTTAGAATTTTTGTTTTTCTAATTTTAATCGATTATAATACTATCTATGAAATTACAAAGATATTTCCATCCATCAATAATAATAATGGTACAATTAATTTGTACAATTAGACAATCCATATAATGAATACACATATTATTAATTTAAATAGACAGATTACAATCAGCATATGATAGAAAACATTAATCACATAATCTCTGATTGACATTTTATATATGCCTCCCATTCAAGACCTTTGCTAAGGATTTCGCCACCTATCTCTTCATCTTTTTCTATCTTCCTTACCACCTGAACCAAAACATCTTCTCTAACACTTGGTTATTTATTTTTGTTTCATGAAACATATCTCTCTTACCTTCAGTATTTTTTTTTTCTTTCTGGTTCATGGAAGATAACTCAAAGGCTTCCATTTTCTCACTTTCTCCAACTCTCAAGAAGGTTACCCATTTTTCTTAATTTTAACCAACGTGTTCAAAAGAAATGTATTGTACTGTTTTATCGGCTTAAAACAAGTTGCTTGTTGGTTTGATGGCCAGTGTGACCTGCGACGTTCAAGTATATGCTTACGTGTCTATGACCATGTGAAAACTTTTTTTGGCATGTTTCTCTACTTTTATTCCATGAAAAATGTATATCAAAGTTTCATCTGTGAACTGCCCTATTTTCTATCGTTGTATGTGGTTCATGATGTTTCTTTGGATGAAAAATGTTTTTTCACTGTATGTCTTTTTTTGACTTATAAACTTGAAAACTTGCAATATCTATGGTTGCATATGTGATTCGGTTATTATGATCGTTCTTGGCTGAATAATTTAGTTCGAATGACTGAGTATACGTATTAAATATGTTATTTTTTATGGCATCAATGCTTGAGAATTAATTTAATCCATAAACACTTAATCAACTTACGGGTACGGTCGATTAAGATTTTAAAAAACTATTTTAGTATAAAAAAAAATTGTGAATTTTAAAGATTATATATAAATCTCATTATTTATCATATTTTTTTATAAGACTTTTATCGTTTGAATTTTAATGAATTTATATTATAAAAATTTAAAGAATTTAAAAGAATTTTATAGATTTATAAAATTTGAAAGGATTATATGAATTTTTAAAAGCACATTCAAATTACAAGAGTTAGTGAAAACATAATAAGAAATTATGAGATTTGGATAAAAAATGTAAAATCAATATAATTTTTTTAATATTTTAACAATTATATTGATTCTATTTTTTTGTCTTCATATACTAACATTTTTTGCAATAACATATTCTCATTCTCACTTTTGGATTTGAACAATAAATTTAAAATTATATGTTAATTTTCTATTTTTTTAATTAGTACAATTATTTCTTAATAAATCTAATAACATGTTTAAATGAGATGCAATTATAAACATATACCAGAAGGGATTATTGAGGGTGAAAAATTGGTTAGATGGTTACTGAGTTATGTGAATGACAAAATTAAGGATAACAATCATGAAAACATTGCGTCGGGCAGGTGATGAACATAGTTAGTAAAGAAAGTATGATTAGCCTTAGCATGTAAGACAAAAAAAAAGTGTAAAGGAAAGAAGTATGTTTGACATTTTTTTATTTCAAAACAATAGAAAAATATATATGGCACACATAGAACTTGAAGAATATTAAAGAGAGAGTAATGTATGTATGATGACAGAAAAGAAAAGTTTGGTAACAAAAAGAAAAAGAAAGAAAAAAGTCTAAAAAAATTTCAAGGGTTTGGGTGATATTGTATTGAAAAATCGGATGAAATCCATCTAAATCATTCTTAAAAAATAATTCATCGAAATTTGTATTATTTTGAACCAAAAGACTTTTTGTAAGTTATAAAAAAAATCCTAATTTAATATCACCCAATTTTGTTACCTTCCTTAAAAGGTGTTAAAAGTCTTAATTGAATATCATAAAACTTATTTATACTATTTAAAAATCTTGATTGAATAGTAGAAGATTTTTTTATAAAAAAATCTTTTTAAATTCTTTGAAATCCTAATCTAATACACTTGCTTAAGCTTTAAAATCCTTGAAATTTTTGCGAAGAGTCTATGCTTGGGAACTCTGGACAGGTTATGAATGGGTTGCAAAAATATTGTTTTGATGCACATATAGGACTTAGACATATGGACTGCGACTGGAATATTTAAGCCTTAACCCTTAATTTGAGACCCTAGTTTATTAACTATAATGAATTTAAAAGTCAAACAAAAGGTAAATATTACTGATATTTCATTATACAGTGGTTTGAAGTTGGTTTGGTAATTTAAAATTATATACGTAGATATTTTATAATAAGATTATAAAATAAAAAATTCTTCAAAAAGTGAGCCAAATTTTTAATAGACTGGTTTTAACTCAAAAATCTCAAATACATTTTAAAGACGGATCTTTTCGTTGTAATTTATCCAGGTTGAAAATTACTATGATATTATATGTGAAGTGATCTTGTTACAAAATATAATTTTTTAGGCCATATTAAGTATTTTTAATAAATTTGAAGAATAAACTAGTTAAATAGCATTAATTTTGTGGGAAATTTAGTGTAGGGGTAAAGCTATCATTTTAACTTCAGAACATTTATGAATTAGAATAATATATTTAAATGATATATCCCATGAATTTCTAGATTTATATATTTTTAGCATTATTTACAATAATTTAACCTATTCTAACAGATTATATAATATTATTTATCACGGTTAAAATTGTAATTTTACTTGAAACAAATTTATTAAATTTTCTGTAGGTATAAAAGGGTGACAATAGGTTTCCAAAAAATATTCAAATTATAGTAAATCTTTTGAATTTATTATGAATTTCTAAAGTTTAATATCTTTCTTTGCAAAGTTAAGGGTATTTTAGTAATTGCATATTTTACTTAAATTTTAGTACCTTTTAAAAAATTTATTCACGGGTAGTGTAATTAATTCAAATAATTTATTCTAAATTATCAATATTTAAAAGAGGTACCGGATCAATAACCTTCGTGATCCTTAAATAACATACATTATCCATTAAAAAGAAAAAAAAACAGAGAAATTGTTGGCAAAAAAATTCTTAACAATTTTTCCTATTACTTTTAGCTAAATTTAAGGTGATAAAAAGTTCTAAAGTACCTGGCCGGCCGACCATAGTGAGGTGGCTGGACATGGAGTTATGGTGTCTAAAACTACAAGGAAGATAATGAATTAAAAGAGACACACTAGATATAAAAGGAGAGCTAAATAGTATATATATGAACTTTTGAAAGCTTTTTGAAATCTTTTCACAAAAACACAAGTTTTAGAACATGAGGGATGAACATAACTGTAAGTACAAGAAGACAATGATTTTATATTTGTTATCTCAAAACTTGAATTACGTCTATTTTTTCTTTAACTTTAGAAAGTTGTACTACTTTTTTTTGTATATTCCTACTTTAACCTTATCCTTGTACTAAGCCTCGATGTGTATTTTGCTTTTGGTAAAAAGCTATACTTATACTCAGAAAAACCTTACTTTTTAGTTTATACTTGAAATTTAAACGTTTGAGCATATTAAAAACAGAGGAAATATAATATGCGAATGAATACAAGATCATAGCTTAATCTTAACATCCAAACTCATAAAATAAAGAGCTCTCATGCGTTCACTTTTTTTTTTTTTGACAAATCTCATGTGTTTACTTTGGTTGAAAAAACTTAAATGAATATATAAATCATAGTGTAAGTTTTGTAAGAGTGGACAAAAATAGCACATTGGAAGTTGGATAGTTTATGAAAATGCTTTGGACAAAACTTCATTTACATAGTGCATTGGATGCTTGTTTCTTATTAAAGCATTGGACAAAAGTCCATTTTAGTGCATTAGACACAAGTTCATCAATTAAAACACGCGATTTTAGCATATCTAACATACATAGAAACTTTTATGCCTATATAAGCTTTAGGACGCATATATATCCCGAGCTCAACAAACTTCATCAATTTATCAAATTGTTATCATCAAAATTAATTATAAAATAGTAGAAGTTTAGACATAAAATGTTAAAAGATGGTTAGCTAGTACCTTGTGGTCAACCATATTGAGGCAGTAAAAACAATCTTGTTGTGCCTAAAACCATAATGGAGTGATTAATAAAGGTTAGTGTTAGATAGCACGCCAATTGTCTTGGGATATTTTTTGGAAGGAAAATAATGAATTATTATAAACAAAAGGCCACGATGTGTGACCCAAAACAGATTACATGACAAAGATAAAGGAAAGCGAAAAAAAAAAGTCCATAGCAACAGCAGCCTGATTTTGAAAAATGACCTTATTCCTCTGTAGCCAAGTGCACCAGCAAGTTGCGTATGCCATGGCATATAATTACGAAACTTTCGACACTTCTTTCCTCGCAACAGAAATCCAGGCTGCAAGTAATGTTTAAGACCATAATGCTTCACCATAGCAACACCCAGCCACCTATAAATTGCATTCCATACTTATATGAAAATTAAGTTACAATTAAAAAAAAAAAAAAGGAGAAATCGATGGAAAAGTCTTGGGATTTTTAATATACACCAATAGTTAATGTATGTTCAGACATTGAGTATTGAAATTTTATGATGGGGAAGAACAAAATTATATATCCAGCAGCCATAAAATTGTATAACACATATATATATAAATGTCGGGTTATATAGTACCTAAATCATGTGGTCTGATATTCACGTGATGTAAAACACAAAAGGGAACAAAATAATGAGTGCGACGTCTCATGATCTGGACAATGGCTTATCTGTAAATTAAATTAGCTATTAAATAATTTTAGGAACGAGAGATGAACTGTACGTACGTACAAGAAAAAATTTTACACGTTTCAGGAGTATTAATCTCAACTAATCTTTAGTTAATATATAATTGAAATTTTTAATGTATAGGATTTAATAAAGCTGGATTAATATTAAGTATCAAAAATTATTTGAGACCCTAGTGATTTTGTTACATTAGATTTTATTACATGGTCTGTGATCCCATACTAAACCAAAATTAATTTCCATCGTATAACCGAGACTTTAAATTTGGGAAAGGGTACATCGCACAGAAACTAATCAGAGTAGACATTAATTATACACGTGATACTGGCAGACGAAGTATATTTTTTGTTTTTTACTATGTTATAATAGTAATAAGTATTAATTAACATGTTCATGATTAATCTTTACTAGCTAAAAAAATCAGAGTTTCTACTTTTAATAAAATCTTTTCTTTTAGCTACAATTGTTTTTTTTTTTTAAGTTATCTACAAAATTAAAGTAATTCAAACTGAGTTCCTTTGGGAGAATGTTAGTTTGGTTGGTATAGTTCTATTTAACACCTTTCTCTCTTTCAAAAGACAAGACTATAGTAATCATTCTACTTCTTCTATTCCTCCTATAAGCTAATTCTCAGATTTGTATGCATGGAGAAAACAACGCACATTGTAGTAATTCCCAGTGCAGGGTTCAGCCACTTCGTTCCCATTATCCACTTCTCAAAACAACTCGTTGAGCTTCACCCAGAAATTCATGTAGCATGCATCATTCCCATACTAGGGTCTCTCCCAAGTGCCGCAAAACACATTCTCCAAACCCTTCCACAAAACATAAACACCATTTTCCTTTCACCGGTGAACCCTAATGAGCTACCACAAGGTATTCCCGTAGTTGTCCAAATTCAGCTCGCAATGGCTCACTCCATGCCCTCTATCCACCACACCATCAAGTCCATAACTTCCAAGACTCCCCACGTGGCAATGGTGGTTGATACTTTCGCCTATGAAGCACTTGATTTTGCTCAAGAATTCAACATGTTATCCTACGTTTACTTCCCTTCCGCGGCTACGACACTCTCCACACACTTCTATTTGCGCACGTTGGACGAGGAAACATCGTGTGAGTATCGAGATCTGCCACACCCTATCAAAGTACCAGGTTGTGTGCCGTTTCATGGCCGCGATCTCTATGCTCAAGCCCAAGATCGTACCAGTGAACTTTATAAAATATCACTCAAACGATATGAACGGTACCGTTTCGTTGACGGGATCTTCATTAACAGCTTCTTGGAATTGGAAACTGGTAATTATAAATGTACACTTTACTTTATTATAATTCTTTTTTTTTTCAATTTTACCATAAATTATGTGTTATTCAATCAAAAACAAAAACAAACAAAAAAAGTTGTTATTCAATCATTTTTTTATAGAGATATTAAAAAAGTACCATAATTAAACACATGATGTTTAAGGCTATTTAATGTAGTAATTCATCTACTTTCGCCCAATTTATCTTTCTATCTCAGTTTATCTTTCTGGTCACATTGCGTACATACTTTGATTACTTTCTATATTCTAAAATCATGGTAGTTTTAACCTGCTTTGAAAATAAATTTAAATTGATATTATTATCTTAAAAGACTTAATTATATTAAAATTAAAAAAGAGAACAAAAAATGAGTAAAATATATTGTCTCCTAATAAATACTGATTTTGTTGGAATACTTTTGTCTTTTTACTTTGTGAGGAAACCTTAAGCATATTATTCATTGGAAGCAGGTCCTATAACAGCATTGCAAGATGAGGAAAGTGAGTACCCGCCTTTATATCCTGTTGGACCACTTGTCCAAACTGGGACAGCATCTTCTGCAAATGGGTTGGACTTGGAGTGTCTATCATGGTTGGACAAACAAGAAGTTGCTTCTGTTTTGTATGTTTCTTTTGGGAGCGGTGGAACACTCTCACAAGAGCAAATAACTGAGCTTGCTTTTGGTTTGGAATTGAGTAACCATAAGTTCTTATGGGCTCTGAGAGCACCAAGTGATGTAGCCAATGCTGCATATATTGGTGAACAAAAACATGTTGACCCATTAGAGTTCATGCCTTGTGGGTTTTTGGAGAGAACCAAAGAGAAAGGCATGGTTTTTCCTTCATGGGCACCCCAAATTCAAATCCTTAGCCACAGTTCAGTTGGAGGGTTCTTGACTCACTGTGGTTGGAATTCGATCCTTGAGAGTGTGCTAAAGGGTGTGCCATTCATCACATGGCCACTGTTTGCGGAACAGAAAATGAATGCGGTGTTGCTATGTGAGGGTCTCAAAGTGGGAGTGAGACCAAGAGTTGGTGGAAATGGTTTGGTGGAAAGGGTTGAAATTGGGAAGGTGATAAAGTGTTTAATGGAAGAGGAAGAAGGTGAGAAAATGCGTGGAAGAATGAATGAGTTAAAAGAAGCTGCTATTAATGGTCTCAAACAAGATGGGGCTTCTACCAAGAACCTTTCTCAGGTAGCATTCAAGTGGAAAATTTTGGCATAGGAGAACAAGTTTTATTGAATGCTTTGATCAGGATCTTGGTTTAATTTATTAGTTATTACCTTTCCTTTTTTTTTTTTTTTCTGTTTATGCTTTCCTAGTAAATAATTCTGTGGAATAATATTCTTGCCAGCAGTGAGTATTGTACTAGAAATGCTGATCTAGAACGAGATCATAATGATAATTTGCACTATTAGGCTCGTGTTGCAGTTTGTTTATGTGGCAATAATTTATTCGACAGACGACTCTAGCTAGTCTTATATCTTCAATATTGTGCACCAATTTTAGAATTTTCTTACTTCTCTGATTGGTTTAGATTGGACAAATTGTTACATTACAAATTAAAATTAGAAAATTAGTCTCTAAGTTTCTACCTGCGTTATGCAACGTGAGTAGTACTTGTGTGTCGGGCTGTCTTAGACTTTAGCCATTATGACAAAACTTACTATCGTTTTATGGAGAAATTATATGTTGGTCCAGAATCATCATGATGTCAAACGTGGTTTCAGTTAGTAACAACATAACACGTGGCAACGGATCAATGGTTAATAGTGTTATAGCAACACTATCAAATTCGATATCTGATGTAATCAATTTATCCGGATATCACGTTTATGATTGATATCACCAACTGCGGCAACTAAACTCAAATCCTTAGTATCATCGAACAAATCATCATTTGTTTCGTGTCGTGCCTCACATTCTCACGTCTACTGATCTCCCTCATTAACTTCTCAGTAATTTCAAGTCACGTTTCACGCAGCTTAAACTATAACCATATTATACATCACAGTAGTGTAATCACTGTGGGATGGATTAACGATAAGCAATAATCTCCCATTAATTCATGGTTGCTTTGCGGTAACAGGCTAACAGCAATGGCAAAGTGTCCATGGATGCTTCTTGTTACAAAGCAATGGCAAAGCATCCATGGCTGAGAGCGTTCTCTTTTTCTGGCAAAGTAAAGTTTAAACGTGATGATCCTCGAAACTATTTTTAGAAGTTTTAATTTTGGTATAATCGTAAATGTGATTTGTAAAAGATATGCAATTAATTTTGAGATAATGGTAAATTTGTATAAGATATCCGGATAAATTGGTTAAATCAGATTTGAAATTTAATACCCTTAAAAAGTTATAACATCATTAACCTTTGACCATGTTACAAGGTGTCATGTTACCGGCCAAGATCACATTGACCTAATGGTCTCGGACTAACATAATTTCTTGGTTTTATGGCTTAACTAGACTATATATAGCTCATGCATTTCATAGGTATAAAATCTTAATTTTACAAAAATTCTAGCATTTAAGAATTTCGAAAAAACATCTCAAACAAAAATAATTTGGAAGGAATGAATTTAACATTATGATGCATCTTGTAAAAGAATAATATGTCAATTTTTTTTTTTTTTTGGGGGGGGGGGGGAATGTAACTTATATTAAACCCAAATAGATTTATAAAATAGACAAGGCATATTCCACTAAAAGGCCAAAATAAACACATACACAAATGTGCAATGGCCTAAGGCAGATTTACTAGGAGCATGTTCCTAATAAAGATGTATCAAGTGAGCATATCTATAAACAAAAAAATTAATCTTGTTAATTACAACATTTACAAAAAAATATGGAATTTTCAAAAAGCAAAAGGTTCATTGACATCCAAGTGTTGGATGTTGCTCTTCCACGAATGAGAGAGTTAATAGTGCCTTGTAGAAAAACTGTTTGTCTGTGAAGAGGAATTCAATCTTGAATGTTGCCCAAACCTGAAGTATGACTTTGCAGGAGAAAAATAAGTGAGCATGGGATTCTGCTTCAATTCTGCAAAGTGGACAGAGGTGACCTTTGTTCAGAAAAGTAGCTTGGTCTAAAGTGAGCAGGCAGTTCTGCAAGCCAGAAAATAAATGACATCTTGAGGATAATAACAGGATTCCAGATCATAGGATACCAACGGACAATAGGCTTGGACACTCAAATGTAGTCATAAGTCTTCCCTGCAAGCATATGCTCATTGCTTATCCAGGAGCTAAGAGTTTGTTTGGTAGCGTCCAAGTTACCTTCTCTGGTAGCAATCAGATCCCTGATGGATATTATCTTTTTAATCAAAACAGAATTTGAGGCAGAGCAGTTGAATTCCCAAACATTGCCTCCTTTGAAATAGTTGTGGTGTACCCAACAGACCCAAAGGGAGTTTTTTTTTGGAATGGAAGTCCCAAAGGATTCTGGAGAGGAAAGAAGGTTTCTAATCTTTAAGATTAAATAATCCCAATCCACCTTCTTTCTTAGGAGAACAGACCTCGGCCCAAGCTACCAAGGGTTTCTTTTTTCCCAAATCGGTTTTTCCCCAAAGAAAAGTTCAGCAGGAAGCATTGATACGGTCAATAATAGAGCTAGGCAAAGGGAAAATACCCATCCAGAAGTTGGCAGTGCCTTGGATGACAGTCCAAATTAGTTCCAATTTGCCTGCATAGGAGAGTCTTTTGCGCTCCAACCCTGAACAAGACCTGTAATTTGGGTAAGCAAGGGGTCATAGTGGCAGACATTAAATCTTGATGCCAAAAGAGGAATACCCAAATATCTGAAAGGAAAGCACCCCAAGCCAAATCCTGAGCTGATGGATATCGGAGATAACAGCTTGATCCACTCTGGCTAAGTAAATAGCTGACTTACCAATGCTAATAGACAGACCAGAAGCATTACAAAAATGCCTGAGCTTGGTAAAAATAGATGAAACAGAAGGCAAGTCCCCTCTAGATAGAAGCATAATATCATCCGTGAAAGCCAAATGGGAAAGTTGGACAACAACACGGGATGGTGATATTGATAGTTGATGTTGTCCTTGAGACTTTGAAGGTCACGGGAAAAATATTCAAGACAAAGAACAAAGAGGTAGAGGGACAAAGGATCACCTTGCCTCAAACCTCGTTGACCTTTAAAGTGACAGCATATTGATCCATTAACCACCACGCTAAAAGAAGTGAAAGTGATGCATTCCATAATCCAAGAACAGAACTGAGTAGGGAATCCCATTGAATTAAGCATCCATTTGAGAAAATGCCAAGAAACAGAATCATATGCCTTATGTAAATCAATATTCAAAACGCATCTAGGAGAAACTCTCTTGCGGACATATTTTCGAATGAGTTCTTGACGAGGAATATGTTGTCAATCATATTCCTATTCTTTAGAAAAGCATATTAGGATGGACCAATAATTTTTTCCAGCATAGGAGCAATTTGGTTGGCCAAAATCTTAGAAGTAATCTTGTACAAAATATTGCATCAAGAAATCGGTCTAAAATGGTTCACCTAGGATGCTTGATCTGACTTGGGAATGAGGGCAATGAGAGCATGATTCGTCTATTTTAGAAGTTTGCCTGAAACAAAGAACTCATTGACTGTTGCAAAAATGTCACTCCCTATGATGTTCCAAGCTTTCTTGAAAAATAATGCATTAAAGCCATCTGGTCCAAGCGATTTATTGTTATCCATACCAGAGATAACATTCCAAACATCTTGTTTGGAGATGGGACTTGACAAAGAGGCAAAGCAGTCAATGAGAACTTTTGGACCAGTGTTGCAAACTGCTAAGGAGGCAGAACCATGCAGCACATGAGCACTAAATAAAGCCTTGAAATGGTTGACAAAGGCATTTGCAATTTCAAGTTGCGAAGTAGTACTCTTGCCATTGGGCAACTGAACTGCGGCAATAAAACGATTGTGCCTATTTCGCTTAATCAAAGCATGGAAAAACTTAGAGCATTTGTTAGCCTATATAAGGTATCTATTCTTTACGAGCTGCGCTAAATTTTTGGATTATGTTTTTCTAAGCTGAATAATCTAACCTCTGCTTCTGTTAGCAAGATTGAGAAGAAAGGGGTCAAGTGTATTCTACTGAAGGAGATTAAGAAAATTATTATATTCAGCTTCAGCTTACTCCACACGGTTGGAAATGTGACTGAATTCTTGCTTAAAGAGAAGCTTCAGCGGGCCTTTAAGAGTTTTCAATCTTTTGCAGACTTTGAACATGCAACAACCAGAAAATATTGTCTCCAGCCGTCTGATACAATGGACAAAAAATTTGGGTGATCCACAATTGCATTATTGAATTTGAATGGGGAGTTACCTCTGAGTACAATTAGTTCTGTGGTCACCACTGAGGGAGCATGGTTTGAAATTGATTCAAAGCCCAACACTTCATAGAATGAATTTTCAAAAGAGTTGAACTAATGATGGTTATAGAGGGATCGGTCAAGCTTACTCAAAACTCTACCATTGGTCCCAGTAAACTTTGAGTCATGACTATTAAGATTCTTGAGGCCTAGCTCAGAACAACAATCAGCAAATCATGCATCTCATATGAATTAGTGGCAGCTCCATTAATACGGTTAGAGGGAGAAAGAATGTTGTTGAAGTCTCTTATTAGGAGCCAGGGGAAATCCATTGAGTAACCAATGTTGCTCAGATTAATCCAAAAAGAGACCTTCTAGCCATCACTGATTGGAGACCGTAAATAAAGGAAGCTTGGAATCGCTTGCCAATTGTTTTCCAAAACATGGAGCAATGAATCAATTGTGCAGAAGATTGCAGAATTGAAAGATTCACTTTGTCAGCTTTCCAAAGGTTGAGAATACGACCAGCATTATGAGAGGCAAAGTTATGAGAGAAATTCCAATCACCAAACTTTCTCTTCATGATATCATTCACAGAACATGCATCCAACTTTGTTTCAAGGATGGCCATTACATTAAATCCCTTATTACAAAGAAAATGTTGCATCCCGTGATGCTTCAGAGGCAAATTAAAGCCTTTGATACTCCATGAAACAATAATCATTAGGTTAGGCAAGAAGAGGACTCCCCGACACATTTTTAACCTTGTGATTTGCTCCTTTCTCTGACTCTAATTGAATCGACTTGTTGGAAATTTTGCTTAGCTGCAATTGGTTCTTTTGGATTTTGTTCCGGTTTCTGGATTTTGCTGGAATAAATCCATCACTAGGAGCTTCAATTGAAGCCTAAGGTGCAGGAAACCCAACACCAGGATCTTCAATTGAAGGCTGAGGTGCATGAACTTTGGCATTTGCTTGTTGTAGCTGCATGCTAGTCTGGGAAGGTAGGATGGACTAGTTTGGCTTGGCATTCCCACTGTTTTCAAACGTATTAGGCATTGAAATTACTTCCACAACAGCTTCTTGAGGATTTGAGGAGGGGTATCAGATTGAGGGGCATAGGTGATTAGCTCATTTATCCCTGCTATTGGGATGGCTTGGTGATCTTGCTTTACTTTAGAGGCAACTTTGCAACTTGTCAAGCCATGTCCTACCATTTTGCAGTAGCTAGAAAAGGAGGGCATACTCTCATATTCAATCTGTTGTATGAAGGTATGACCATTTGGAAGCTTAAAATGGACCTCTTTGATTAGATTCAAAGAAGCATCAACTTCCACCAAAGCTCTAGCAAACGAAATAGATCCCTTTGAAGCAGTGAGATGGTCCATGCGAAGAGGAAGCCAATCTTGGATAGGATTTTCCCTAGAGCTTGGGGATTCCACAGCTCTAACGGAAGATTCCTAAGCTTCACCCAAACAGGAATTTTGTTCAGTTCTTCATAGCCAAAATCAAAGAAAGTATGCATGACTTTCAATAAAAGTGGCCTCTGAAAGATGAAATAAGGACTTGCAGTAAAGACTTTGTTCAAATCATCCTCATTGTCGAATTTGAATGCTAGACATCCACTATCATGGACTGAATATGAGTATTTTACTCCCCATTTCTGACAACAATCAAGCAGAGCTTTCTTGCCTGGATATCGACCTACTACATAGCCTATAAGGTTGTGTCGCCAAGCCTCCTCAAATGGTTGAATGTCCCCTTCTTCAAGAAAAACTTCATCTTTAGAAGAAGGGACTGAAACTTTCAGGTTAAACCCTTTTGAAGGTTTCTGTTATCCTTGAACAGATTCAC
Source organism: Glycine latifolia (assembly GCA_013407115.1). NCBI lineage: Eukaryota > Viridiplantae > Streptophyta > Magnoliopsida > Fabales > Fabaceae > Glycine > Glycine latifolia. The sequence continues at coordinate 17,991,444 of CM023943.1, forward strand.
CCAAGAAGTAGTAGGCTTATCCTTATGTTGATGTGAATCAACAACTTCAATTGAAGTAGATTCTTCATCCTCTGAATCAGTGTCCTTTTCTCCAAGAGTATAAAATTCAGTAGGCATAGTTGTAGAATGTTGGTCTGGTTTAGACAATACATTGAACACCTGGTATACAGTTTCTTTCTGTGAAATAGGAAGTGCAGAGGGAACTTCCTGATTTCCATCTAAACAAGCAAAACCAACAGAGGGAGAACCATGAGTTCAGTCTAAACCATAAGGCATACCCACTGAGGCTGACTTAGCACCTGAGCTCAGTTTTTTGTCTTTGGATTTTCCCATCAACTAACTAGCAAGTCACGCTGGTTAACATAGGGAGAAAATCATACAACAAAGCCAGAGACCCAGGAAGGAGGTGAATTAACAGAGGAGAGACTGTGTATGCTTTGTTGATCTAGTGCGTCCTAGGCCAAGGAAAAGCTAGCAAGCACGAAGAAGATGAACCTCCCACGGTGGCAAGGGCAATTGGGTTTTGCCCAAGATGGGAGAAATCACCGCGTGGCTGAAGAGTTTTCCAAGAGAGAGAAGGGAGCTTTCACAACAGCCAATAAAAACTAAGAGAAGTCGTCAACACAATCTCACCCAAGGAAAAGCTAAAAAGAACGAAGTGGCTGAACCTTCCACGATGACAAGGGCCATTGGATATCGCCCAAGGAGGGAGGTTTCACCTCGCGGCTGAAGAGCTTTCCAGGCCTTGATTAAAAAATGTTAAATATGTAAATTTTGTGGTGAACGTGGATCAAACACGTGAGTTGATAAATTCATTGCAAAGAGGTAAAATGGGAGTAAATTTTTTATCCTTCACTACTACATAATAAACCTTTTACAATGCCTATTTGAAGTCGGTTGCCCAAAGATCGTCGTCATTGAGGGTGCGGTGGCAGTTTCGTAAATAAAACTAACATTTCAAAGATGGTTATACTCAAACCGTATTTGAAACATCAATACGACGTCAGTTTTCTAGACACCCGTCATGGTTTATGTGTAATCAAAGAGGTTTCACCAAGACCGTCTTTGAAGTGTATGTTTTATTTACGAAAATGATAGCGTTTTTATGTTTAAAATTGTCCTCGTCTCCATTGTGAGCTCGTGTTGTTTACAAGGTGTCACCACGTAATGACCTTCATTTCTCAGAGTCAGTGCCCTCAATCGTGCCCTATTGACCTTTGTCTCTGTTTTTGCTCTCTAGCCTGACTTGCTCACCCACAGTCTCCGTCGTGCATTCAGAGGTGACATGGCGGCGTGGTATGAATTAACTAAGTCAGAGGTCGCCAAAGCTCTGTCTCCTGTGTCTGACGCCCCCGTTGTGTGTCGGCATCGTCATACACCTTACCATAAGGAGAGTGTTTTGTGTAAGTTTCTTTTAAACCGTCCATCAACCAACTTATAGTGATAATTTATGTCTACAAATTTATATTATTCAGTTAAGCATCTTCGAAAACCTAATTTTCTCCTTTACAGCTTTTGAATCCTTTGTGTATTATTGATATATTTTGGTTGATTTTATATATATTAGCATTACTCATGTATTCTTGCTCAGCATTATTCATGTCATGGGGTGTTCAATTCATCCCTGGGTTGCATTTTCTTTCTTTTACTCACTAAGGTATTTAGTGTTTGGTTTGTATAATTTTGTAACTGTTTAAGTTTTAATTAGCTTGCTATTGCTTCCAATGCCTAATTTTCTTCATTTTATTGATGCCTTAAGCAAAGCTGAAAATTAATATGGTGCATATACTCTAGTCCAAGTTGTATTAATTATTACTTGTGGTTGTTGAGGAAAGAAACAAAAATGTATAATGTATCATGTTACAAGTATAGCCTGTTAAACCAATTAGAGGAGATGAACTTTATTTTGGTTCTTGTTTGCAGGTTGTAAGCCCACAAGTTCTTTATATGCAAGTTCTTTTTACACTCTGTTTTGGTTCTCTCTCTTTGAATTTTTCTGCAGTTAAATGTACTAGCTTGTCCTTGAATTTATGAAACTTGATACATATTTATATTAGGTCTATAGAATGTAAGAATATACTAAGAAGATTTAGTAGGTCCACACACACTTTGATACCATGTTAATAATGAGAGAAAAATTAGAGAGACATGATAAAAGAGTGTTCTATTATTTCTTAATGAAAAAGGTTACCTAGGGGTATGTGAGTTGTCTTCATCCTTTGTTCCTTTACGAGTTTATCATGGTCACTCCTACAGGACCTGGACTATTGATGATGTTCCTCCAAAGAGGCAAAGATTCCTACTAACTCTTCCTACTTTCTTTCTTCTCATTTGTCTTCACCATATTGTGCTTTTATTCATTTCCTAAGGTGGCATCAAGCAATGATGGATGAATTATTTCTCTTCATGCTAATGTTACTTGGCAGTTAATTCCTTTCATTCTCAGTAAACACCGATTGATTGTCATTGGATTTACACTGTGAAACTTAGTGCACTCAAAGGTTCAGTCAAGTTTATGGTCAAGATTATTTTGATACCTTCTCCCATTGTATTTCTTCATCTACTCCTGACCACGATGCCATGCATTCTTAGCCTTTATTTTAGCTACACACTAACGTCTTTCTTCATGGTGAACTTAAAGAGGAGATCTATCATCTATATAGTGCAACCTTCTAGTTTTGTTGCTTAAGGAGTGTGGGATCGGTTTTTCAAACTTTGGTCCATACAATTTGTATAGTTTACACAAGTTTATCGAAAGAATTGATTAAACTAGTTAGACTAAAATAGGTTTCGATCCCTCATAAATTACTGGTGGGTATAAAAGACTATTTTTTTTTTCATGATGGCAAGGTTGAATGTCTTTGTGAACACTTAAATTTGAATGTGGCATTTGTAATTTCATCTCTCCGTTTTTCAAAAAATGAAAACACAGAGTGCAGTGGATTATGGTTTGAGCTAATTGGTCTTTATTCAAGCTGCATGTACTAGTTAATACCATGTTTGTGTCCACATCTACCTCCCCAAGTCTTAGGCCATACGTACCACAATCCACCAATTAGTATCAGCTTGAGGATCAGTTAAGAATGGGTGAGAAAGTGAATCATGAGCTACATAATTTAGGCCACAACAAAGAGAAATGCTTACTACACATACAATTTCATAGCATAGTTAAATTTTATTGAGTTAATCATGTTTTTCTCCTTATTTTTTTTGCGAATATTTTTAGTCTATAAACAAAAAAAATTAGTATTTTGGGTCCTATAGTTTTTGTATCTAATAATAATTTTTCATGTTATCAAATGATGGTGTTATTTGATGATATAGATGTCATGTAATTGATCATGTCATCAACAAATTTAATACAACAGTTACATGTAAACAACTTCAAAATGGTGGTAGTAGGCTTGTAGCAAGTGTTAAGGAGAAAGATCAACATATTTGTTTCACCTCATTTTTGCTCATCCTTGCAGATTGACGTAGGGGGGTCTTTGAATTTCACTTTAAAGGTTGTTGTCAATTATGTTTTGTCAAAATTACTATATATGTTTTGCTAATTCATATATTACTCAAATATTACTGCATGAAGTTTGTTGGTTGCAAATGGATTTTGTGTGTTTCACGCTCCCATGATTATTACAAAATTGAGTTATGTCCATCTTTTGTTCCATAGTAAAAGTTGGTTTGTTTAGAAAAACCCTCAATTTTACTTCTTTTGTTCCTTTTTTTATGTTTTCATTTTGTACGGATTGTGATAAGAAATAGGTTTATGATGCATGCTTTGTTTGTGTTTTTTAAATTTGAATTTAGATGTGGATAGTGGTAGATGTATAAAAAAAAATCAAAGACGAATTCTAAAACAGTTGTAGGTTAAGAACCGTCTTAGAATGTGTTCTTTCCTAGAACCGTCTTAGAATGATGTAAAAAAAAATTCAAAGACGAATTCTAAGACGGTTGTAAGTTAAGAACCGTCTTAGAATGATGTAAAAAAAAATTCAAAGATGAAATCTAAGACGGTTGTAGGCTAAGAATCGTCTTAGAATGAGATATTCTAAAACGGTTCAATAACTGTCGTCGAAAGTCTTACCTTTCAACGACGTTGGCTACAAAGACGATTGTATAACCATCTTCGTATGGGTCAAATAACTGACGTAGAATAGCGCGTTTGTAGTAGTGCTTGTGTTTCTTTTTAAAGGTTTTGATCCTTGTGTGGTAAAATAATTATAGAAAAGTGCATAATTATCTCCTTAAACTTTTTTTTACTGCATTATCTCCTTAAACTTAAATGTCTAATTTGTTGCAAATATAAAACTATAATTTTGTCTTAATTAATTTCTAAATTGTAATTGTTACAACATGTGGTATTTTGTTAATTAGGCATTAACTTACTAACATTATTTTTTTTATTTTGTTAAATCTCCTAGCCATCAAATAATATTTCCTTGTTATTCCAACTTTTTAACAATAAAAAAATTTATACATCATATGATGTTTTGTCAAATTCTCACCGATATACTCTTACTTTTTTATATATATCCACGTGAACTCGTCTAATTAATTGTTTACACGTTATAGTATATTGTGATATGTAAGAAATACATAACATTACTAATGTTTATATAAAAAAAAATTTGTATACCTATATAAAAAGGCCATGTAAATGTTTTAAAAAAACATGTGCAAAATCAAGAAACCTAAAGAATTGCTAGTGTAAGTAGCTTAAAAATAAAATAAAAAACCAACAACTTATAAATTTTAGGCTAAAATGTCTTTTTGGTAGTTTATGTTTTTAGTAATTTTGTTTTCTTTTTCAGTCAATAATTTTTGGTTTGATTCTTATGTTTTAAATTTTCAGTTTAGTCCTCTAAGTTTTGGTGGTTTGAAACTAATAACATTGTTAACACTTTGTATCTTAAAATAATTAATTTTAACATAATTACAATTAAATTTTTTCACTAATTTTGAATTAACTATTTTATCATTATAAGAAACTAAAATAATTAAAGTATATGTTTGTCCAAGATTCAACAAAGTTAGGTTTAGCAACTTTCAAAGGAGATATCTTAATTTGAACACCCAACACTATCTCTCTTTTTGAAAAAATGAGTCAAATGTAGATTAAAGTAAATTTCTCAAAATTGTGTGTGACCTAAATACAAGCTAACCCTTCAAAACAAACAAATGTTATAGTCACTATAAATGTACCACAATAAACAAAAGAAACACATAATTGCCAAAAAAACTCAATGGGATAAAACCATGACAAAGGAAAAAAAGATGGAGAATGTATTTATTTCTCTTGCTCATGCAAACAATTAATAATCTTTAAGATGATGGAGTCCGGCCAATCTTATGAATCATTTGTTTAAAAGTCTTCATTGACATTGACTTTGTAAAGTGATATGCTAGATTTTCACACAAACAAACTTGTTGAACATTTATATCATCATTCTTTTGGAGACATGAGTGAAGAAAAATTTTGGTAAAATATGTTTTGCTATATCTACTTTAATGTATATACATGCAGCATTGTCTTCACATATGATCGTCAATGTTATTTTTCCTAAAGATAAACCACAAGTTTCTTGCACATGTTGAATATTAAAGACCTCAACCAAATACATTCGCAACTTGCCTCGTGTACTGCTAAAATTTATGCATAATTAGATAATGTTGTGGTTATGGTTTGCTTCACAAATTTCCATGAAATGGTTGTGTCGCTGCATGTAAACAAAAATCATGTATGTGATCTACCATTATGAGGGTTTCACAAATAACATGCAACTGCATAACCAATTAGATTTGACTTGGAAAATTTTGGCTAAAACAAGCGAATATCCATTATTGCTCTAAGAAAACAAAGTATATGTTTGGCTCCATTTTAATATATTTTGTGTAGGTGAAGAACTATATCTTGCTAATGAATTGACAACAAATGCTTTATTAGGTAATGTGTAATTAGCAAGATACATTATTTTTCTTATAACACTAAAAAAATGTACTTCAGGACCAAGTATTTCTTCGTCCTTTTCTTTAGGTCTAAAAGGATTTTTGTTCATATCTAAAGACTTTACAACCACTGGAGTACGCAAAGGATGCGATTTTTCCATGTAGAATCTTTTAAGCATCTTTGTAATCCCAAGAAAATTTTTATCCTTCATAGATATTTCATCTCAAACTTTTTTTTAAGCATTCTATATCTTTTGAAAGTTCTTTGGGAGTTCCATGTTATTTATATAAACAACAATCATGAAAAAACCATCTTTGAAAAATTTTCAAGGACAACTGGGATCATTTCATTCTTTTAAGAAATACTAAATGAAATTATTCTACAAGCATCTTGAATATTTTAATAAATAAAGAGACTTACTAAATTTGATCGGGTAATTTTTCTCTAGAACTTTCATTGTCAGGAAAATTATGTGAAAAGGATTTTGTAAAAAATAAAGAGTATGGAAAATTTCAAAAATACTAAAATGTGAAAAAGCTTTTGTAAAAAAAAAAGACTATGCAAAAAAAAAAAATCCTCTTGAAACCCATGGGATGGAATTTGAAAGGAGACATAGGCTACGACTTGAAATTCGTTAAGCTACGTGTTGGCTTTTCTTCCTACATCATTCCATTTTCTAATACACCCAATAATAATAGTGTAATACCGATATTATCCTTCACTAAAAGCTTAAAAAACATATGGATTATGAATCCATAAACAAGTCTCAAACTTGCGACCTTCGCGTTATTAACATGACACTCAAACCGACTAAATTTTAAAAAATAATTAGTGTCACTTCATATAACACTAAATTTTTAATGTATATTTAATACACATATAAGTTTACATAATAAATTTTGTAATAATTAATTTTGATCTAATAATTAAAGTATTTTTACATATAAAAATCATAGATTTAAATAAAAATCATAAAAAAAACAATAGTCGAGAACAATCAATTTTTTTATTAGACCTATAAATATAGATATAATTTCTTGATTGAGAGATTATATTAAACATCTTGTCATAAAAAAAAATATTTCAAAAAAGGAGTTAAAAACACAAATACATGAGCAAAACACTAAATTTGAAGCAAATGACCATATTCAATCAGAGAAAAAAATTGAACTAAAAATTGAAAAAAAAGAAGGAAGGGTGTTAACACTGCGTACCAAGAAGGTGGGTTCACGTCTAACAAAAAGTTGGGTTCACGTCCAATTACAGATAAAACAAAAAGAAACAAGAGTCTTAACATATTTTCAAGTTGAGAGGAAGAAGATGAGGATATTTTAGACATAAAATTTTGTTAAAAGTCATATGACTAGCATGTGCCTAATTGTTATTAAATTATTAAACGGTGTTTAGGACAAAGGGGTTTGAGCGTAATGTAAACTAAACAATTAAGGGATTTTTTGTAGAGTGCAAAAAGAAAAAAGTATCAGATGAAATTTAAGCAAAACACAAGGGGTGCAGATGTAATTTACTCTATTTTAAATTATTTCATAAAATATATTTTAACTTACAGATTGGGCAATCGGTATGAAGGTTACAGATTGAGCAAATCGTGTGTATGAAGCCCGTAAGCTTATAATAAAGGGTATTTTTGAAAATACACTGTTTATACTGGGTGTATTAGAATTTTAGTTGGCTGGTGTATGAAGCATATCGGTATTTCTAGATATATCACTAAAAAGAATCGACACAATACGCCTAGTCGATTGGAATTGAGAAAATTTTGTCCCCGTTGTTGCAAACATACAATTCATGATACTCGGGTTCAAATATCCATGGATTAGATGTTTGTTTACTGGCTTCATATAATTCAGAAAACACTAGTTTTCTCGAAGCTTCTTGTTCATATCTCTCATCAAAAGGTGTTATTCAATAATGTCTTTCTAGCATGCCTCCTGCTAATTAACCCGAGTGAGCATGCAAATATTTGTCCTACATTCGTTCATGAAGGTACCCTTATTGAATTGAACACCATATCAACGGGTCTTCCATCTTGCAAATAAGGCATATCCTATCTAGACAAAATTTTTGAAATGATACTTTTATTTACATGTCTCCCAGCCACTTTATCTCCTACTTTAATTTCACGTTTATGTTGAACCTAAACCATTCACAACTGAAATACAACGAAGCACTTTACCATATAGATGCTCTTTGGGGCCGGGCCAATGGGCCATGCCTTCTTTCTATTATCTTGTATACAAACCAAAAGATTTTGTTCTACCAAACAACCCTTATTTTATGAAGAATGGATGGGTATCCATCAAAGTTATCTTTTAAAATAACGAGTAAATGAGTAGATTAGATGAGACTTGAAGTATGGTTAAGCATATATTAGGAAGGTTAAAATATGTTTTTTTCTTCATAAATATGAAAATGTTTTAAATTTATTTTTATAAAATTTTCAATATATTTTATCTTCATAAAACTAAAGTGTGTTAATTATGTGAAAATGAAAAATATATTGAAAATTTTATAGAATTTCAAACTAAAAATGAAAATATATTTTAATCTCTTACAAACTAGTTAAATGACTTTTATCAAAATATAAAGTAACACATCTTCAGTTAATTAAGGATTAATTTCTTTCCTTTCTATAAATTTTTTTATATTTTTATTTTGCCTTTTCAATTTATTAAACTCATTCATCTTTATCGGTGACTTTGTTTATTTGTTTTATTATTGATGTTTTCGGAACCAACCATACATTTTATTTTTCGCGACTTATTTCTTTGGACAAAATAAATGGAAGTCCACTTTTTGTTCACGCACACACAAAAGATATCAAATTTTTGGGCTTCATCACCTCGTACTATATCTAAAGATGATGATTGCTTGCAAGATTTTTGCTTATTCTAATTAACCAGAAGTTTGTAACAAATTTGTAATGAGCAGCAACGTAATGTAGCTTTCAGCGTGGATGAGATGAGAGGAGTTAGCAGTTTTCGAGAGATATAACATTAACATGGTGAATATAAAGATATTTTCAAGTAAATATTGGTAACATCGATCCATCGTGAATCTGCGGGGTTTATGCAATTGGGTGTTCAGTGAGACATTAGTCGATGAAAATGAATGTTTATATTTTTTTTATTTTTTTTTATTTTTACAATGGTGACATTAAAGATCAAACTTAAGAACCCATGCGTATTACGCACTCAAACCTTTTATTACTATAACTAAGTTGATTAATCTACTGGGTTATATTTTGATACTTTTGTTTAGTGGAAATTTTAGAATGTTCCTTTCGACCGATAATTTATTTAGTGGATTTTTTTAGTTATTCAGTTTAAATTGTATCATGATATTACATGCCTATGCAATATTCTGAGTGGAAATGTTCGTGTTCGATCTGTCCCTCTTATGTTATTATCTCTAGTCTATCTAAGCAATGTTGTGCATTTTTGGTGGAGATGAAGCATGCGAATTTCTAAAAGTTTTTCCAGATTTATGTTTTGTTATGATAACAGAAAATATGTGCAGCATTGGTTAGAAGGAGTAGGGCATACAGCATTTCTTGTTTTTTTTTTTTTTTCTGGTTACGTGTGTATGCAGTAGGGCAACAATTAATTTTTTAGGATAAAAAAACTGTCACCAGCATGATGACATACAGGAGTGAGAGATAATTTTTTTTTCCCCGTGAATCTTAGGTTTGAGAAAATTATTTTCTATGTTTGTTATCAATTTTTAAAAAAAATAACATTCCTTAAAATGCTTTTTGAGAATGTATTTTAAATAATTTTCCATGAAAATTTTATCATGAAAGTGAAAATCTTATTTTTTTCAAATAATTTTTTATTATAATTAAAATATCATATTATTTTTATTGAATTATTTAATGTAGTAAAAAAATTATATATTTCATTAATTTTTAAGAAATTTATCTTAACATTCTAATCATCAACCAAATAAATTTTATTCATTCTAAAAAATATAATTCACAAGATTCATAATTCCTTATTATTATCCGGAATCATAATCCTGAGACATGTAAAACCTTCTTCCCTATTAAACCAAACATTCTCATAAATCAACAATTAATTTTAATGTATTTTGTGCACTCATGAAAAATATCATTTTGACAAATTTATATGACATTGTATTGTCACAATGATTAAAAGTGTAGTAGTGGGAGAATAATTTAAATTTTCAATCCAAATTTGAGTTTCTCCTTGATGAAAAACGAAACTCATGCAGACAGAACTCACAGAAGCCACAGGAAAGGGAACAAAAAACAAGAATAGGAATGTGGCTCTAGAACCTGTGCTATAGATACCATGATTGCAGAAAATATTAATTTCCACAAAGAAAAAAAAAATTGATGGTAGAAATTATGTGCAACACATGGAGGAGTAGAATATATTGCATTTCATGTTGTTTTGTGCGGTAATAAAATCTGATTATAGGTTCATATTAACTTAGCAACAACTACTTTAGGAAAATATTCAAGAAAATCTATTTCTTTTTATCATATTATAAGTTCAGATAAAGTATCTTCTAACCAAGTCTATGACTAATATATCCGACTAAGATCATGATTGACCATACTTTTATAATAAAATTTCTCATTCGGTCATATTTTTTTTATTTATAAAACTCTAACTAAAACATTTTTTTTAAGAAATTTGATCTCACATCTTCCTGTATAAAAATATAATGAAATTATATTTGACAAGATATTTCAATTAGTTTTTAACCTTTTTTATTAGTTGAAAAACTAATTTAATTATTTGATAAACAAGTTTTTTTTGATAATTTCTCAATAGCTTCTAATGTTTTTTGAAATACTAATTGCATTAATATTTTTTAAAACACTAACTTCTAAGTACTAGTTTTTTATATTTTCTTTTTTTTTATTCTTAATATATTTATCAAACTATTTTACTTACTATTTTTTAAATAAATTATGATTTTATTATTTTTAAGTTATTTTACATTTTTATCTATTTCAATAACTAATTTTACTGAACACTTATAATTTAATAAGTTAGTTTTTCAACTTTCAATGTTATTGATTTCTAACTTTCAATTTTCGGTTAATTTTTCAACTAGCTTTACCAAATATAATCAATATTTAATTGATATGATTATTACGGTGAAGGTGATAAAATCTTATATATAATTTCCAATAATTAAGCTAATCTTACTATATGATTCCTAAATTGTGTTTCCAGCAAACTGAACGTGTTTATTAGGTGTGAACTCCATTTTATACTTTGAACTAGATGGTTAATTTTAATCCTAAATCTTGTGTCATATTTATCGGAAACAAGTATACAACTAGGAATTTCAGTTTTAATTGGTTGTCACGGGAAAGGAGTTATTATGAAGACAAATGGATGGCCGTGTTCCAAGCCCCACATATATGATGTCACACAATTGGCTCAATGAAAAGTTAAAGTTGATAGAATTCTAGCTCGATGAAAAGTTGATGAATCATGTGACCTTTCAAACGTTGGTGTGATTAAATAATCAAGGGTGCAATAAGAGAAATTCATTCAAACAATTTTAAGTACCTCGTATTTTGTGTCAAAATATCCGGACACATCATCATCAAGAATTTGTGTTTATTAAAGTAAGAATGATTTTGGTTTTATTTGAATTGTAACATAATTGACTCAACTAGTATACTATTGGACAGCAACAAATTAAAGCGCCACGATCAAATTTCACAGCCACAAAATGTGCACAATTAAAAGATTTATGATCTTATTATTAGCTAGCGCATAATGTCAAACTAGGTACTCCTTTGGTGGTTTATATATATATAAAAGTAGTATAATATGGAAATACCATACTACCGGGTAGGATATATCGTGTACCACATGTAAGATGCTAATAACATGTTTAGATTGCAGAAATTCACAAAGGATTGCTACACAACCCTAAATCGCAAGGCTGTAGCAATCCTTGCTCCTCATTTGTTAATCAAAGGTGACGTTGATTATTCGAAAACCAAATCCAAGTTAAGGGGCAAAAACTTAAAAATAATACAAATTTAATATTTATTTAGAAAAAAGGTGCAATTTGGGCAATATTTAGGAAAATAGGGCAGTCAATCACGCCCATTTGGGGCGTGTTTAAACACGCCCAAATGGGGCGTATTTGTGCACAGGATGACACGTGGCAGGAAAAAAAGGGATGTGGGGTTTTCGCGATGTTTTCGTAAATTACGGAAGACCACAACTTTTGACTGGAATATCCGATTGAGGTGTATGATATGTCAAAACGATCGTAATTGAGAGGAGAAGCCCTTGACAAGTTCCAAGGAGACTTGTCCAAAATTTTTTCCCAAAAGAGGCCTCTAAGTGCCTCAAAATTGCGATTTAAGATTCAAACCTCCAAAAAACTTCTTCTTTTCTAATTTTTTATTTATTTAATTACTGAATTGCATGCTTTTTTAGTTACTTATCTTAATTTCGAGCATTTTAACATAAAATACGCCTCCATCGGATATTTCTATCAAGTTATGACTTTA
>CM023943.1:18004322-18028820 GCA_013407115.1 Glycine latifolia
TGTGGGGGGGGGGGCTACAAAGTAGATATTTTATGTGGTGGGACGAAGAAGGATTTTGGGATTTTTTTGGTGGGGTGGGGGGGATGGGCGTGGGTTTGGGGGAGGGACTATCAACGTAGATTTTTTTGGAGTTTGGTGGGTTGTTGTATACTTATTGATGAAATTATTTTATTAAATGGTTTTTTTTTCTTTGAAAAGTAGTTGAGTTTTAAATTAAGTGATTATCTTTTAAGCCTTGAACTTTGTCAATCCTTGATAAGTGATGTACTTAAGAGTTAATTTTTCTTTCTTTCCTAGGTGCATAAAATTTATTTCCAAAATACTCATAAATTATTAACAATGTTAATATAGAATAAAAATAAATTGAGTGTAAGTATGAGTTATTGGGTGGAAATTAGCATTCTATAATTTTGTATTGATGATTTTGTTTCTTTAATTTAAACTAATTTAGCTTATGTTTATCATCTTTGTTACTTGTTTATTTGAATTTGGACAATGATATTTTTTTTACATTTTGATATTTAATTGTCTATGTTATGATTTGTGACGTCTTCTTTAAAATATTTTAAGACAGATATAAAAAATTTATATTTCTTATTATAGACCAGATCATACAAGTTAATTAGTGACGCATCAATTCAACCACTAACCTAATGACCTAATATCCAAGACTGTTAATTTTTAAAACTATCATTTTAACTACTCTCACCATTCTCTATTCTCTATCTTTGTGTCAACACTCAAAAGATCTTTCTCTATATCGCAAACCATATAAGATCCACGGGCTAATACCCCAAGCCCTAAATATTCCCGCGGATAAACCTCCATGTCCGTGCATCCAATGTCACAACACTCACAAAAATAAAACCATAGAGTAAAAATGATTAGAGTATGATAAACATCCACCCCATTTTGGAGTAAATATATTATGGTAGAAAGAGATAAAGAATAAGAAAAAACCTTAATTACAAAAATTATAAGTACAATAGTTAATGTGATAAGAAAAAATAAAAATAGATAAAAATAAATAAATAATAAACATATATTTATAATTTTTGTAATAATATATTATAAGATGTCATAATTCAATAACTTTTTATCTGTAAAAATTAAACAGATATTAAAATATCTATTTTATCAACTGACCTCTTTGCTATAATCCAATAATATAATGCAAACTTTTGTGGTTCCTTCCCCTCCCCAAATTAAGTCAACAATCAACGTTAGCTTTTCCAACCATGGGGCTCAAAACTTGCCCCTAAGTGTCAACGACAACATTCAAAAAGCAATTAGACGCAAAACTTGCCACCTGTATTTTCTCTTAAATTATTTTCCTTTTGTGCCCAATGTACAAATTAATGAGGTAGAGAACGTGCATAAAAAAACATATAGCAGACCACCACTGCTTTTAATTGCATTACCGAGTGTGTCCCATACTTAAATTATTGAGTTCCTTAATTTGAAACAAGACAAGGTTAATTTTGGTACGAGGGGTTTGAATCCCCATACCACCATTTGTGTGTATAGATTATACTCCATCTAACGGTGGAAATTGAGGTCGCATGTTTAACGAGTTGGGTTTCTTGTCTCCATTCATATAGGCTTAAAAAGAGTGATGTATTGGTTGGGCAAAAATCTCAGTTTGTCAACTTTTTCTTTGGATGGAAGACTCGTGGGAGAATTGGATTTCTTCTTTGGTAATGAGACACCAATTAAAAAAATAATCTCTTTTTATTTTTTTATTGTATGAATGTGATGATCATTTATTTCTCTACAATACATAGATAATCTTTTTTTCTTCTTTAACTCTTTCTATATGGTGTTTTCCCATTGTATTGTTATAGGAAATGGATGAAGACAACAATTCCAATGGTCAATCTCACACTAACTCACTTGATCAGGATAAGCTCCTCACTGGGATTGACCTAGAGCCACCAAATTTCTCAGGTCATCAAAGTGTCCAACACCACCACCACCACTCTTCGACCATGTCCAATGATAATAATCATCATCATAGTAATAACAATGATTTTCCCACCACAAGCACCATGGGAAGTAGTAGCTTATCCTATGATGAAGATGCAAGCTTTGATGAGAGGCATGGCAAAATGCTCAAGTGTAATAGCTCAAAGTCCATCAATATTTCTCAAGATGTTGCCAATTCACACATACCCTCCTCCTCTTCAGCACCTTCCAAATCTACCTTCATTTTGTCCTTTGAAAAGTCAACTGTTGAACCTGCCCTCCATGATAGAGTACCGAATTATTATAATAATTCCCCTAATAAGCATTTTGAGGCCACATGTTCTTCCCTTTTGAGCTCAGAAATTACACTCATCAGCAGTGACCATGTCATCACTAAACCAAAAGCAAAGCAAGGGGCCAAGAAGTATAGAACCTCATCAGAGATCAAACATCACATAATGGCTGAGAGGAAAAGGAGACAAGAACTCACTGAGAGGTTCATTGCACTTTCTGCCACCATACCCGGATTGAAGAAGGTAAGTTCTACAATTTCAAATATCATTTGGTTAAGTCCTAGCTACATTCATAATTAATCAAGCAAAATTTCGCAATTACATCATTTTCTTAAAATTTATTTATAAATAATACGTATATTCACGGTCTGAAACTCTTTTATTATGTTATTTAATCATAAATTGTCGTATAAGATAAAGTATATTTTTTTTTCCTAAAAATTAAATACCGTATCAGACATTCGTACACCTTACTCAATTAATTAAGTCAGACCTTCTTTATCTTTAAGTGAGGTCTACAAAATTAATTTTGAAAGTCAATTTTGGATAAAAAGTAATTTTAAAATGAAATAATAAAATCCATAAATATAATACAAAAATTATATAAAGTTTTTTCTCATCGGTAGGTATTTAAAGTTTTTTTAACTCAGCATTAGTTTTAAATTCTAAATTAATTTCTCAATGATCAAATCTAACATCTGATCTTAATTGTGATTTTGTACCTTAAATTTTCCTAATTATGTGTGTTTTAACTTGGTTTTGAACTACATGTGCTGCTTTGTTGAGTTGTATAGTTTTAATTATCTTAAAACTCGGGGTGAGTTTTTATTACACCTCTATTAAACTCTCCACAAAATTAAATTACTGTGTGGAACTGTTGCTTGATTTTAAATCAGACAGCGGTAGCAAGAACTGGTCCCTTTGTCTATAACTTAAATATGTCATACTATTATTATTTTTTGTTGATAGGAATTAAACAAGATATTTAAAAACTTAAAACATTTACATATCTGCACTAAACCTGACCAGCATAATCAAACGGTCATACGGTTACATCTCAATATTTAATGTGCTAATACAATCAAATGTATCAGCATATACATTGAAACATTTACTTTTTACAAGATAGATTTAAAAATAAAATAAAATAAAAACTAAAAGAGAGAAATGCCAGTATGACAGGAACGTGTGTTTTAACATTTGGTTTTTCAACTTTCAGTAAAAAATCATTTAAAAACTATAAAACTAAGAGTGTTCAACTCAGGATTTATAAAATTTTCTAATTTAAAACAAATTTTACATTTTAGTAATAGAATGTGTTAGAGAATTTCTTACTAACATTTATATTTAAAAGAATGTTTTTAATAAATGGATATATATTAAGATGAAAACACACAAATAAAAGTACTTATATATAACATGATGTTCGGTACATATAAATTAATCTATTTGAATGATAAAAGTGACTGTAGGGGACCCATTCCATTGTATTGTAGCAAAGCTGTCAACTTTCAAGAACTTATTAAATCGAACATGATGGAAAGAGAAATTGTACAAAAGCTCCTTGCAATGAAAGCAGGGCCACTGTGGCAGAAAAAAAGCTGTCTGTCTCAATTTTTAAACAAGTTTACATCACTTTTTCAGACCACAATTTTCTCAAAAGTTTGCCACACTTTTTTTGGCGGATTCTAATATGAAGTACCTCAACCGTGAAGCATTGATTATTACTATTAGATATATTTACCCACTTTTTGCCCACTTTTCAGCAAAGCTTTCTGCATCCTTGTTGATCCAGGCCGGTTTACTTTTTTCTTTGTACCTTGCATATATATATATGACCGACACGCGATAAAACAATTAAATTTTAAATTTTAAGTTCATAAATAAAAAAAATATTTGTTATGAATCTTTAAAGTTAAAAAATCTCATATTATCTTCTTTAAATTATAAAAAGTATCTTTTAATTTTTATTTTAGATCTCACTGTTTTTAACCAATCTTATGTATATGTTTTGTTAATGCATTATATGGTACAGTGGCGTAAAAAAAGAACGGAGAAGAAAAACTATTTGAATTAAAATAAATATAATAAAGGTATGAGAATTGTTAAAATAAAATTAAAAATTATTCTTTTTCCTTCTCACTTAAGTAAGACGAAGTGTTTGTATTTCATGCTCAATTTATTATTTATTTTCACATATTAGAAAGTACTACGATGTTCATTCCTTAGCATATATATAATGACTAAAAGCTTTGCGTATTTCACTATTATCCTCGTGAAACTCTGGAACCTTTTTTGATTAATTATGAGCTCTTTTTCGTTATTTTTTATTATCAGTTCACCTTTTCATTATTTAATTTATGTCAGTAGTATTATATATTAATTTTTTGGGTCCATCACAATAGTAACTAGTAGTTTTATGAAGTTGAACGTTGAAATAAGTAACTATGAAGGAATAGTTTTGACAAGTTTAAACTTTAAAGGTAGAAATATAGATATATGTGTGGTATTTTTTTTCTCACATTTCAAAACCACCAGTTATATACACCACGTGCTTATTCATAGGCTTTATAACTTTTTAGTTTTTACACAACACATAAAGTCTCCAACATGCTATATTTTCTTTGACTTTCTATATAATTTTTTATAGGTTTTAGATTCTTCTAATTATTGTCTTTGTCTATATGTAAAGTATAAATATTATTTTATAGTATCCGTGTTTTGCTTTTGGCAAGTTATTTCACAAAGTTACACCAAATACGTACAGGTAAACGACGCACAAAGTTACAAATCGTAACTTCTAATTGCCACAACTAGACTAGACATGCATGTTATATTTATATATATTTATATATATATATATATATATATATATATATATTTAAAAATGCATCATAAATCAAGCAATGCATATAACCCAGATGAGTATTACGGTACATATATAACTTAATAAATATGAATATATATAGACAGACAAGGCCTATATACTTCAAGAAGCTATCACATATATGAAACATCTTCAAGAAAGAGTAAAAGAGCTAGAGAATGAGAACAAGAGGAAAACAACATATTCAAAAATATTCATCAAGAAATCACAAGTGTGCTCAAGAGAAGAAGCCACATCATCATGTGAAACAAACTCTAATTATAGATCCACGCCACCACTACTACCTCAAGTTGAAGCAAGAATGTTGGAAAAGGAAGTTCTCATTGGAATCCACTGCCAGAAACAAAAGGATATTGTGCTCAAAATCATGGCCTTGCTTCAAAATCTCCATCTCTCTCTTGCTAGTAGTAGCGTATTGCCATTTGGGACTTCCACAGTAAAAGTTACAATCATTGCCCAGGTAATTAAACAATGATAGTATTCATTTTTCCTGGCAATCAACATTTGATAAAAGAAAAATTGTTGGAAAAATTTTGTTATATGCTTTTTATTATTAGTTAAAATTTATTAAAAAAAATATTACGGTGATTTGAATTCTCTGCCGACAAGACTCTCTCTATCCTCTGTATCTTAATTTCTCTATTTTTTTTCTTCATTTTTTTTATCTTCTACCTTCTCTATCTTTCCATTCACTTTGTGCCTCTCCTTTTGATTTTCTTAGCTAAAGAGGATGGAAGATAGAAGCGAGAATCTATTTTGAAAGATTTGTTGAATCTGTATCTTAGTATTTAATAAGCCTTACTCATGATGATTTTATAAATTTTAATTAACAATAAAGTACTTAAGCATGCATATAGTATAATGGATCATTATATCTAATGCAGAATTTGTATATGATTCGTAAATTTTTTATCTCTCTTTATATAAATATTCGGGCTTACATATCTTTTTCTAATGAAAGGTATACATAATTTCTTTTATATTAACTTCATAATATATGATTCGTAAATTTTTTATCACTCACCATAAACAATTGCATATTATATATAAAGTTTAAGTGACATTCTAACATGAGAATATCTATATATATTCTCCACATATACAGTAGTGCATAACAATTTGATATTCTAAATTACTTTATCCATCTTGCAGATGGGTGACAAATACAGTATGACAGTGAATGATCTAGTAAAAAGACTGACGCAAGATCTCTTGAAGTCACATGACATTCAAGAGTCATATTCCTAAGAGTGCCAAATATAATATGCAATTGTTTATGGTGAGTGAGGTTTGCAGAAATTTTAGTTTGGCTTCTTAAATTTCAATAAGAAAAAAATGATGAGGATTTGTTTTTAATGATATTGAGCCTCATAATGTATTAAAAGTATGCACAGCACTTATCAATGACGAGGAAAATTAGTCTTTTGTAGATGAACTTAAATTGAAAGAGAGTGAAAAGGGCTATTGTTAAAGAACATTGCGAATACCTTGTTCAATTCTACCACATATTAGAAAATACTATAAATAGGATTTTTAAAAATTATTATGAAGTTAATAATTTAATTGTTTATTTATTATTAATTAGATGCCAATATAAAATATATTTATAATGTCACTACATTTTAACTAAATTTAAATTGTTATTACATTTATTCACCATAATTTTAGTATTTTTTTCTATCTAAAGTGCCTTCAAGATTAATGGTTGGCTTTCGAAAAATAGAACCAATTAATTTTATCAGTTATAAAAACGAGGCAGTTTGGACGTTTGTTAAGTGAGCTATGAAGAAAATATGAGGACAAATGGAATCTTGCTGCAATGGAGAGGGAAAGGCTTAATGTTTTGTAAAGGGTTAAAATTTAGTAGTCTTAGGACCCACTACAATTGGAGCCTTAATTTGCGAACAATGAAGGTTTTTGTAAGCAAGAATGAAGTGCAGTCTTATGCTATTGGAATAGGAGTCTCTTTCATATTTAAATTGAAAAGTTAAAAATTAATTTATTAAATTATAAATGTTTAATAAAATTAGTTATTAAAATAATTGAAAATATAAAATATAGAAAAATAATAAAATAATAATTTATTTAAAAAAGATAATCAAGAAAATAGATAAATATATTGAGAAGAAAAATGAAAGAAATATAAAAAGTTAAAAGTTAAAAACTAACATTTTAAAAAGTAATGTTTAAAAAAATGTTAAAAATTATTAAAAACCTTGTTTATTAAACAATCAAATAAATTTTTTAGCTATTACAAAAAATTAGAAACTAACTTAAATGTGTTGTTGATTATGTTTGACAAAATTAGTCTTTTAAATTATAAATATTTGATAAAACTAATTATTGAATTAATTGAAAAATGTAAAATAATTGAAAAAAATAAAACTATGATTTATTTAAAATAGGTAAACAAAAAATTTGATACATATATTAAGAATAAAAAAGAAAGAAAATATAAAAAACTAAGAAACTAATATTTCAGAAACATGTCACCAAGTAGAATTTTAAAGAACACTAGAAATTATTGACAAACTATTAAAAAAAATTATTTGTCAAACAATTAAATAAGTTTTTAAATTAGTAAAAAAATTTAAAATTAGCATAAATACCTTACCGATCATAGTTTTAGAGGAATGAGAGAAAAAAAAAACATTTTAAATTAAAGGGATTAAAAACTGATAAAATCTTTAGGTAGCGCTTGATTAGATTTGAGTTTTATTTTTTATCTTAATTTTCCGAAAACAATTTTCAATTTCAATGTTTTTAAATTTAGAGAATATGTTTAGTTAAGACTTAAGAATTTTATTTTCTGTTTTCAAAATATGAAAAATTGGTTTAGGCATTTCAACAAACACCTTATCAGCAACACAAACCTTTTTAAAGCCTGAGACTCTCCACTGTGTCGTCGAACCACCCCTGTTCACCAGCGTTGCACCTCACCACCAACAATCAGATCAGGACACCACGAAACCTACCCAGAAAGGAACGAAATCGTTGAAGCCCCAGCATAAACACTAACTAGACCAATTTAGGTTGCAATGGGGTTTTGGTGTGATAGGTGGTGGTGCACGACGTTTTGATAGTGGAGGTTGGATCGCCGACGTTTGGGCTGATGATTGTGGAGGACAGAGCGGTGCAATCGGTTTGGATTATGGTGTGGTGTTTGGAGGTGTGGGTGGTGACCGTTTGATGCATTGATGATGGAGTTTGGAAGTAGGTGGTGGTGCGTGGTGGACTGGTGGTGGTTTCGGGAGATAAAGGTTGAAGGATAAGAAGGTAGGGCCGTAGGGGAAGGGTGGGTCGAGAGTGTCGGAGACGAGGCTGCTAACGAAGTTGGTAATAATTACGACTCATGCCACCACGTTTTCCTTTTAGAGAAAACATTGAAAACGACAAATCCTTGTTTTCAGTTTTCAGCCTTTTTCTGAGAATGTTCTCACTGAAAATGTTTTCAAAATTTAAAACAAATGCATTTTCTATTTTTACTGAAAATGAAAACAGAAAATGGACAAACCCAGCTTCTCCTTAAGAAATAATGAACATTTTTTAAATTTGAGGCACGAAAATTGGACCAAATAATTTAGTTGTGATCATTAGTGGTATCATCTGCATAGGCTTTGCAGGGAAGTTGTTTAGTATTGTTGAAAATAAAAAATAATATTTAAATTCTATTAATAATTGTGGTTTATAGACATAATCTTTGATTTAGAGGAAACAAAACATCAATATCTATGTATGTACGAATAATCTAATCAATTTATATAAAAATGCATTTTTATTCAAACACATGGGTTCCACTTAATTATTCCTTTGTTTTCTCCTATTTAAACATGATTTCTAGAGATATCATGAAAAAAAACGTGATCTTTTTTAGTTTTTCGGTGACTTTTGTGACCACCATTGTTAGTTGCCTTCGCAACTGCAATGATCGTGCACCTTGAGTCGATCTACCCAGATTTGGCCTCTGCACCTTCATTAGAGTTCCCACACACTCGTTTGTGCATTCTTTTGACACACCAAACAACCTAAGTTCCCAGCACTTGACGGCGCGTTCGACCACCTTTCTTAGTGTCGTTTTCGGTGACAAACTCGTTGGACTCATTTCGAGACAATATTGTTTTTGCATATCTTTGTTCTGGAAGCACTGACCTCGTCTTTGTCCTAGATGTCATGGCCTTTGTCTGTCTCAAATGCACAGGCCATGTGTTTGTCTCAAATACAGTGGCCTTGTCTATGTACCAAGTGCACTAGGTCCCATATGCATTATTTTAAAGTTTAAATAATTTGAGTCTCCAACATTATTGGTTTGAAGCTTCCAAATGTGATTTCAAGAAGAACGGACCTCGTTATGTTTGTCAAGAATTTTCTTTCTAGCTAATGATCATTCCAGCTATTTGGAAAAGGTTTTTTTTCATAGAAACTTTCTCTGATTTCTCCAACACCCCTGAGTTGCTTTTCAAACTATTGGTTTTTTTGGTGGAACCCAATTTATATGTTTTTATTTATTTGTTGGGAATAAAGTTTCTTGTAATAATATGAGAGTTGAGCTTCAGGTTGAGGGAAGAGCTTTGTAATCAGAATTAATATTCTGATTCTATTAATAATTATAGTTTATAGCACATAATCTAAACCAAATATTTTCTATTTATGTACAATTAATACAATAAACTATATAAGCACATTGTTTCCACTCAACTACCCCTCTATTTTCTCCTATTTTAATAGGTATAACCAACACCAAGAAGGCATTTGACTCTATCGTGGATAAGCTAGCTTGTAAATGAGGTTCGACCTAAAAAGAAGAGCACTTATAATATAATGATTAATGATATTGTAAGTTGTTGTGTCTTTACACTTCTGGTCGCAATAAACAGTTGGGAGGTTCCTTAAGTGGGCTAAGAAGAAAATATGGGGATAAAGAGGGTCCTACTGAAGGGGGAAAGGAAAGGCTTAAGGTTTTGTAAAGGGTTAAAACATAGGAGTCTTAATATCCACGACGATAGAGTCTTACTTTTTGAGTAATTAAGGTTTTGGAAGTAAGAATAAAAGGTAGTCTTCTTCTAATAGGTAGAAGTCCATTTCAATTTTAATGAGCCACTAAATATAACTCATCATATAATGATATTGTAAGATGTAGTGTCGTAATTATGTTTACTCTTGTGGATGCACCAGAGACCGTTTGAAGGTTTGTTAAGAGAGCTATGAAGAAAAATGGAGACATGGGTCTGTTGCAAAAAGAGGGGGAGACTTAAGGTTTTAGAAGTCTTAAAAATTCACTAAAATGGGAGTCTTAGTTTTTGAATTATTGAAGGTTTTGTAATCGTAATTAATAGTTTTCCACTATTAAGTTTTAATTATGAACTTTTGTTATAGTTAGGTAACTCAATCATCTATTTACTTTTGATTAACTTAACCTGTTATATGCACTACGCATGTTTTCATTTAAAAAATTATTGGAAATGATTTTCTTAGCTTACGGTTAAATAAGTAAGTAATTTCAAATTTATAAGTTTTAATTGTTTAAAAAATTAAAAATTAGGAATATTGAAATTTTTTTATTTAACCTGAAAACATATATATAAATTTTAAATAATTAAAATTAATAAATTTGTGTTTAATTAATTATTTAATGCCTAATACTCTTAGTTTCAAACTTTAATTTCAATAAATCATTTATAACAATTATAAAAGTTTCAAATTTTACAAAATAAATTATAAGAACTTTTAAATAATTAAATTTCAACTATGCATAGTTTCTATGAAGTATTTATAATTTTACTTTTTAATTTTTTTTAAAAAAAATATAACAGCTTTTACATAATCAAAATTATTAAATTTTAAATTAACTATTTTATTTTAACAATTTTCAATTTCAATAATTTTTTTAAACGTTTTATAAAAGTATAAAATTTTAATATTTGTAATAATTTTAAGTAATTAAAAATACTAAATTTGAATTTAATTTTATAATCTCAATTATTCGGTTACAATAAAGCATTTATAGCATTTTTAAAAAATTTAAATTTCAATGGATCGTTTATAGTTTTTTTAAAAATAATTAAAATCAGTAAATTCGTAATTACTTATTTAACCACAATTTTTCTTAATTTCAGAGAATATATATATATATATATATAATATTTTTTAAATATTAAAATATTTAAATAATTAAATTTAAATTTAATTATTTAATATCACCTATTTTCATTTTTAAAAAGCATTTATAACATTTTCTAAAAAATTTAATTTTATAAAGCATTTTAATAATTTTAAATAATTTATAATTTTTGAAATTTTAAACTCTTAAAAAACGTTGTAATTAATTTATTGAAAATGGAAATTGATGAAATTATATGATTAAATTAAATTTAATAAGCTTAATTATTTAAAAGTTGTTGTAAATTATTTTTTAAAATTTTAAAAATAAATTAAAAATGCTTTACTGAAACCATGAATAGTTTAAATTAAATAATTTATTAATTTCAATTATTTAAAATTATTATAAATATTCTCTTGAAATGTTCATCAGCGTTTTAAAAAATCTATAAATTACTTTTTTGGTGAAATTAATGCTTTCAAATTTATTGATTTTAATTATTAAATAATTATTATAAATGTATTCTAAAACTTTTTAATTTTTTAAAATGTTTAAAATGTTTTTCTGAAACTAATAAGACTGCCTCAAGATTCAAATATTAATAAATCTAACTTTTATTGACAAAAAAAATTATTTTATCATTCTTTAATGATATCATTACAAAAAAATATTCTTCATTTAATTACAACTTTATTTTTATTCATGGTAAAAAATTTCAATAAAGGAAATTTTAGAAATAGTTTTATTTTTTAGATGATATTAGTAAAATCAAATAGTGTCAAGTAATTTTCTTCTTTTAGAGGATCAACTATCTTTCTTAATTAGTATGAAATTAATAATTTGTTTTTATATATGAGTCCAAAGGAAGTAACACTTAAGTTTAAATAATTAAATTGTTATTTATTAATTTTAATTATATAAAATAAAATTTTAAAATATCATAATTATAATCACTTTTAAAACTAATAGATGCAGTTGATTTAGTAATTATAAATACTCATCATTAATAACCAAATTCTTAAAACATGATTAACATATCAAATATTTTAAAACTGTGTATATAAGTTTGTTTATATATTAGTACATAGAAATTAAAAATTCATTCGGCCTCTCACAAAAAAAAATCATCTCATGCATTTTACGGAGTCATGCACTACTACTTAGATGAAAAATAAAAATATAATTAACAAAAAAAAAATTAAAAGGCAAACAAGAATTTATATTAATCATAAAAAAAAAATTACAAACAAATTGTTCTGGCTGTCCAAGCTATACAACATGTATAACAAACCTCAAAAAGTATAGCAACCTCAAAGTATAGCATCCACGTTTACCCATTACCCCAGCATACCATTCTCCCAAAAAACAAAACATGTCTCTTTCACATACGAAGACAAAATCTCAGATCATTGAGCCAAGATGAGTAAATTAAACACTCCTGAATGATACCCCCGATATGTCAACCATTTTCATGGTAATGTTTTAATCTGATCCAAAATGTCCTTGTTTAGCCTTTCGTTTCTGAAATTTTTTTGTTCCTAGATAACCAAATGCATCAGCATGTCACATGCCAAAAAATATGCTTTGTTGTCAGCATTTTCCTTCCATGACAACAGTCTCCCTTTTGAACATATAATTGAACTATGTCATTATGTATAACAAAAGAAATCCCAAGCCATTTAAAGACTTATTGCCATATATCTCAAAAATCATTGGGCATATAAGAAAAATGTGTTTTTGGTTCTCCTGTTCATCCCTACAAAACAGACGAATTCTGCAAATTTATGTCTTCCACTCCCCCTTCTATACAGTTGTTCTATATATAGTTGGAAGTTTGTTTAACAACAATCTCCATGAGAAAATAAGGACTTTTGGTGGAGCCTTTGTTTTCCAGAATAGTTTGGACACCTCTTCCAAAGCTCTTCCCCTCAAACTTTGAGTCATATGAAGAAGCCTTTGTTGAAGATAGAATTTGAATTTGAATTATTATTTTTCTTAGATAAGGACATATTGTTAAATTAGTCTATAGATAAGAAGAAATTTGAATTATTGTTTCCTAGTTTAAATTATTATTTCCTAATATTGTACTCCGGTTGTTAACATTACTTGTATAAATATATCTCATTAAGAGGTGATGAATAAGTAAATGAGTCAGTGAATGAATGAATAAGTAATTATTATTTCAATTTATTTGTATCTGATTTTTAATATAATATCACAGTCATGACACCCTCCATGAACAAAACTATCTTTCGCTGCCACTAGAGTCTTTTTCTTCTCCATTCCATATTCAAATTCTCTTTCTTCTTCACATTCTCAAACGTACATCTCCTTTTTTCTTATCGTATCGTACTTGTATTCCACTTGTATTTCTCTCAAATCTCTAACTCCCTTCTTTGATGGCTGATTCTGATTCTGAAATACCCAATCATCTACCTCCTCCAAACCCAAACCCTAATCATGGTTTTTCACCTTCTCTTATTCCTTTACAAATTATGATTATTATTATCATGAGCTTCATCTTTGTCTCGCATAACCTTCGCGTCTTCGGTCCCGGCTTGAATCCCTTCTCACCTTATTGTATTGCTAATCACTCTATTTTCCTTTCCTTTTCTTCTCGCTAAATTACAATCTTCCTTCCCTCGACGCAGCCTTCCTACGTGAATTGACACACCATTGTGATGCTTCAATGCACTTGTTCTAAAGTCTCCATAAACCCGTTTTGAATCCTTCTCGTACCTCAATTATTGAAGCTTCAATGTACGTATTCCATTTGAAGGTCATTGATGTGAAGCTTGTTGCACTGTTCTGAATCTTTCATAGACCAACCCTAAAGTGTATTGACCTGAACATGTGATTGTCCTAAATCCCTTCCTGTATCTCAATTCTCCATGCACGTATTCCATTTGAAGATCATTGATGTGAAGCTCGTTGCACTGTTCTGAATCCTTTACAGACCATCCCTGAAGTCTATTAACTTGAACATGTGATTGTTCTGAATCCCTTCTCGTATCTCAATTCTCTTTCTACCTCACATAACCAAAACACTTGATGTGGACTATCTTGAAGCACCTCCTAAACCTATTGCTGATCAAAGTCATTTCTGGAAGAGTGTTTGATGAAGCAATTGGCAAGTTGGGCATGACTGATATTCATGCACTAACTTGAGGGGGAGTATTGAAGACAGAATTTGAATTTGAATTATTGTTTCTCTTAGATATGAACAAGTTGTTAAATTAGTCTAGAAAAGAAGAAGTTTGAATTATTATTTCCTAGTTTGAATTATTATTTCCTAATATTGTGGTCAGGTTGTTAACATTACTTGTATAAATATACCTCATTTAGGAGGTGATGAATAAGTAAGTGAATGAATGAATGGATGAATGAATAAGGAATTATTTTTTCAATTTATCTGTATCTGATTTTTAACAATCCCCTTGTAAGCAGATGAAACCAAAAAAATGTTAGCAGAGCTAAGGCTCCAATTCCATGAATCTTCTAGATTTGGATGTATCCCATGTTATTGTAACTATTTAAAAAATTGTAGCAAACCAGATAACAAATTCTCTTCCCATGCAAAAAGTCTTCTCTTCCAATCCTGCTTCCAAACCCAAGCATCATCAAGCCATCCTCCTTTGTCCACTATGGTTATATCTTTATCCTCCATAATTTGAAACAGTCTAGGATAATCTTTTGATAAAGGTCTTTCCCTTAACCATCATTCTTTCCAGAATTTAATGCCAGATCCAATCCTAAGCTTTCTAACAATGTTATATGATAACCATCTTGCCGAACACATGTCATGATGATTCAAATTCAAAATATCCCTCCACCATAATGAATGGGCAGAAGAGGCACCCAAATTTTTAGTTGAGGGAATATATCAGATTCAACAATACAACATTCTTCCCTGTAAGCACCCCTCACCACTAATATTTTTCACCTCTAAAACGCCTTCTGATTTTGGGAGGCAAACTCGACCCCAACTAACCCACGAGATTTCCTGATTTTCTAATGTTCCACCCTACAGAAACCTTATTTGGATGCTTATTAGTTTTTTGTATCACCTTTCTGAAGCCTTGTAGAAGGATAAATAATGCAGGGGAATGCTAGTTAACACTGAATTAATTAACATTATTTTGCCTCCCATAGACAGGTGCTTACCTTTCCATACCACCAACCTCTTTTGAAAGTTCTCGATAACAAGACCACATGTTGCAACTTTTCTTGGGTAGACCCAAGAATTTGAAGGGAAGCATGCCAACGTTACAGTGCCCACTTGTAAAAAGGCTTGATCCGTATTCGTCCCATAAAACTTGTTTTTGGGGAAATTGATCTTTAAGCCTGAGACTAGTTCGAAATCGTGCAATATAGCCTTTAAGACAAACTGGTTTTCAAAATATACATCACCTACCATGATTGAATTATCAGCAATTGAAGAATAAAGTTGAGTAGTTGATAGTTAAATAAAAATGTTTCAAATATTTATCATGGAAAATTAAGATCTATTTTACATTCAAAATATACAACAATAATAAATACAGAAAAATAGATTTGTGTACCTAGATGCGCGTTCTTGAAGCAACACAATTTTTCTTTAATAGTGTGAAGACTTTACAGAAACTCTAAAGAGAAAACTCTTTTTTCTACTTTTCAGGTCTAAAAACTAGCATTATTTTTTGTAGTTTGTATCTAGTCCTCTTTGTTCGTAGATAAGTACTTCTATTTATAACATTATAAACATATGAATTTGGGCATTTTAAAAAAAAGAGGGATTTAATATATGCAATTTAATAAATGAGATATATTGATCTTTATCCAACAAAGATCATTAAATATATATTGATTTATCCGGATTATTGATGTCTTATTCACAATAATCTTACAATAAAGAACAATTTATATTAGAATTATGAGAGACTTCTATCTCATTTTCATAATCTCTATTATGATAATAAATCTTTAATTTTAATCAATGATCTTATCAAGTTAACTATTTTTATCAAACTGTATAAAAAATGATAAAGAAATAACAATACTTTATTATTAGAATTAGAATTGATTACATGATGTATTGTATATTAGGCATACATAATTTGTCAAAAATCTCCCACTTGTCCATAGATGTACTTCATCCCTACTTCCCACTTGTGCTTGTCAAACTCCTTTATGCCAAGTGCCTTGGTGAATGGATTTGCTGCATTCTCCTTTCCATCTACCTTTTCAATCTTAATGTCCCCATGTTCAATGATCTCTCTAATCAAGTGATACCTTCATAAAAGATGTGTGGACGTTCAATGATCTTGGTTCTTTTGCTTGAGCGATAGCTCCAGTATTGTCGCACAATAGTGGAACCGATCCAATTATTGAAGGAACCACACCAAGTTCATAGATGAACTTTTTCATCCAAACAATTTCCTTAACAGCCTCACTTGCCACTATATACTCCACCTCAGTTACTGAATTTGCCATCGTAGCTTGCTTGGAACTTTTTAAACTTTTAAGGTGAAAACACAACCTAAAACAAATTTGCTATCATCTTCATTTGATGCAAAGCTTGCATTAGTATAACCCCTTAATTTTAATTCAGAATCTCCATAAATGAGGAACTAGTCTTTAGTTCTTCTCAAGTACTTAAGATGGTCTTAATACTTTCCAATGTTCCTCACCGGTTTGCTTGATATCTTGATATGTAACAATATAATCTTATTCTTATTTTGTGGACAACTTTCACATTTATAAAATAATAATCTTTATTTATATTAATTATATTCTTGGTGCTAGCAAAGAATATAATAATATTCCACTAAAATATTTATTTGATTAAATTAAATTCTCTAATTTACAAATAAACTATTTTCTTTTGCAAAGATTAAAATACTCGTTTGTGTGTTCCTGTTGGTTAAATACTAAATCAGTAATAAATTAATCATAATTAATTTACTAATCAAGGTAGGCATCTAACAATATTTCTTAACATTTGAATAACATAAAGTAACATTTTTTATCTTCAAGAACCAATAGAAGAATAATATAATATTTTCTTCCATCATTTACAGTTCAATTTAACTCTAGAATACAGTATTATTATCAAACTCTAATAAGTTAGAATAACTTAAGAAACTTTTTTCTTCTGCCATTCAATATTGCTTTGGTCAAGGTCTTAATTATATCATAGTAGAATGAAAGTTCATAAAAAGTTTATTTTTCTTGAATCATAATTTTGATTATATTTCTAATGAGTTTTAAAAAGGAGCAATTATTGGTCTTTAAAGGTGATATTCAATGTATTGGATTGAGATTTTGTTTGTCATTTGTATTGAGGTAGTTCTTTGTACGTAATTTCATAGAAAATTTTATTCTTGATAGCGATATTTTTTTTGTATTCCATGGATTTTCCAAGAGATTTTACAAAATGGGTTGGGTTGTATTTCACTATTAATAAATTGTCATCTTAACCTTTTATTTAAATGTAAAAACTTGTGCCATGTTTTCTTTCTCCTTCCAATCCACTTTGTTTATTATGTCCTTACTAAGTCTTTGTAATTTATCCCATTTTTTTCTTTCCCCTCAGATTAACATGTAATTGAGTAGCAGACTTTCTAAAATTTGTTAATCTATCCAGGAATTTGTTCATCTTTTTGGTAAGCCTCTATTTGTTGTGATGGAGAGTATATTTTGATAACTCCAGTGTGATGCAACTCTAGCGATATGAATATAAATTAAGGCAATATTTTTATTGTGAATTGTAGGCAAATCTTGATATGCTAATTATGTAATTATGATGTTTTGTGAAGTTATGATGGTATTTATAAACTATGGGATTCCTACGTGTAGTATTTATATATGTTTATGTCTTAGAGTAGTATTATCCTTAGGCTGGCCATGATAGGTGAACCATAATCTGTGTGTCGTCACGATCCTAGGATGACCAATCTAATTCGTCCCTTCCCTTGTCTATCTAATCCTTGACTTTTGCAGCAACGTACTCTCATTTATCCTCACCTCTTTCCATAAGTCAGTTTGCAATATTGGACTTTGAGCCATATTAGCCGCATTTTCTTCTATCGGCTCCATATCCAAAGCTTGTAATTCATCTGCTCTATTTTGAATATGCAAATCTACTGCCCCAAACACCTTTATACTCCATTTTTTAAAGTATTGATTTAAAATTCCCACCTTCTCTCTGACTTCAAGCAAATGCCATCCTCTAGATACATTATGACCCCATGCTTCCGTCACAATCCTCATGAAGTTTGGGTGTTTCATCCAACAATTGAAAAATCTGAAAGCTTTTGGGCTCCAATCATGTCCTTCATCTTTGAGAATAACATAACTATGATCTGATATCCCTCGGCCCTATCCATTGAGAAGAAATTTTCTAGTGCAACAACAAATCACTTGAGAGCATAAACTTGTCTATGCGACTATACACTCATCATTTGGGCTGATTAATGAAATTTTTATACCAAGTGTTAGAATATCCACCACTCCATCTATTGGATAAAGTCTTCAAAGAGTTCCATTTCACTTGTGTATGGTAAGAGGATCTCCCCCTTTTATCCCTTCTATCTTCGATTGCATTGAAATAACCCCTAATGCACTAGTGATTGATACTAAATCCCTTGTGTGTCATCGTCAATTGATCCCATAATGCCTTTTTACTCACCATAATACATTCCACCTCAACCCCTACGAGTCAGTGTGGTGAAAATCGACTCGATCGAAATACTGAATTAATGAATCAATGATCAAACATGTTGACTCAGTATATATTAAAAAAAAACTAATAAAACATGATCAATCCACACTCCAAGTTTAACATCATTATCATGATAAAGTAAAGAAAAGTTGAGGGAAAATTAAATAACTATAATTTACATAATAATTTATTATTATAAATTACTTTCTCAGGTATTATGATTAATTCAAAACTCTTATTATCTTTCCTAACTAGGTACAAAAGTTGTTGGAGAATGATGAATAAGTATAGTGAAGATATATAAAATTGATAAATAATTAACGTGACCCAGTTAGATCATGCGTCCCCAGACTCAACACCTTTGGATTCTGTTTGGGCCATAAAAAGAATCAGGCCTAAAGAGAGTTCAACACCTTCCCCTTCCTTCTAATTGCGCAAAACCAAAACCCTTACCCCACTTATCACGTTTTGCAGGGATGACTACCTCTGCGATCTAACCATATTTTGCGAAAACATTATACATCTCTCTTGCCCCAAAATTGTCGGGAAAGCTGGTGAAGATATAAGAGTAGAATGATCCGAGTTCTGTGTTTGTTTGTTCCCATGGATGATATTAATCGTTGGAGTCTTTATGTACTCATCTACGATAAAAGTTTGCTTTAAATATTAACAAAAGTAATTAATGTTATCTTAAATTTTAAATATAAATAGATAAATAAAACCAAAATATTTCTTAAAAAAATACATTCAAAAAGAAAATGAAAAGTGAATTAGAAACTTGATTGACCGATTTAATTGCTAATATTCTTTTTAATAAAATGCATTTTATTCATTAATCAATAAAGCACATTCAATAATTCTTAAGAGAAACAACTTATTTAACAAAATACAATTTATTCATTAATCAATAAAGAACATACAATACACACGTTCGTACTTCTAGCCACCTACATAAGGGAATATCAAATTATAATAAATTTTCAAGCAGTTAAGCCTTTGTTTAATGTACATAAGTTGTACGTGTTAATTTTTTTTCCAACAAAAGACATTAATGTCGAGTATATCTATTGATTATTAATTTACATTGAAAATGTGGTTGAACTATACTTTTAGTGAAGTTTTCACTTTCCACTGTGTTTTTTTTGTTTGAATCTAAAATTTTGTGATGCTTATATTTGTAAATGAGATAAAGGTTAAATGATCAATTTAGACAAATTAAAATTTAAGATGTGTATTTGTTAAAAAGATAAAATTTAAGGGAAATGTATATTTTTTTCTTTTTTTATTATTATATTATTGGTATATAATATTCTGTTAGTTAACTCTCGGAATCAACTCATCCAAATTTTAATAAAAATAAATGTTTTAAAGTTAATTTTATCACATATAAATGATTTAATTAATTTTTTATCCTTAACTTTTGATGAATTTTATTTATAATAAATTAATTTGGTACATTTATCCCGACTTTTTAAAAAATTATGAATTTTTTCAATGTTAATTTATTGATAACATAATTAAACTTTTTTATTTCCAACTTTTTTTTCATTTTTTTGTGAATTTTACTCCTAATTGTTTTTAGCAAATTTTATCTAAATTTTTGTGTTTATTAATTGATAAATGATACTGATCAAATTCACAAGTTTTTAAAGATTTGGAGTAAAAAATACAATCAAACATGTATATATATACACATATATAAATATATAAAATAAACTAAAATTTAAATTTAAATTTTGCAAAACTTTGCATGATTTCTAAATACTGTTCCTAATAGCATATTTAATGTTGGATTTTGGGGATAAATTTTTAGCCGAAAATCTAACCTTCCTAGATCTAGCAATAAGGAAAGCTTTAAGATCTCCACGTGGAGATCCAGTTCTTTCACACGATTTTTGAAGATTTGCACTCCTTAAAAAATAACATTTATTCATCAACAACTAACCAAAATACGCGTAGAGGCAAGCAACAACCAACAAATTAAATGAAGAAAAAAAAGGCGAAAAGTAAAACATACCAAGGGAGAAGTGGGGTCACGCAACGAAGGGGAAGGATGGTTGCGCAGCGGAGGGGGAAGCGAAGGTGGGGGATTACACGCAGAGAGGAAGGAGGAGGGGAAGGGTGGTCACATGGCGAAGGGGAAAGAGGAAGCAAAGGGGGAGGAAGGTAGAGGGGAGGCGGCTTTGGAGGAGAGTGGGAGGAGAAAAAAAATATAAAAAGAGAGAGATTGTTCTAGATAAGAGAGAGAGGAAAGAGGGAAAAAAATAAAAAAAAAGGACGAAGGAGTGAAAGGAGAAAAACAAAATAAAATTAAAAAAAATTAAAATGAAAAAATAATTACATTTTACATTTCTAATTAATTAAATTAAATAAAAATTTAAATAATTAAAAATAAAATTAATGTGAAACTCATTAAAAATTATCTAATATCTCTAAATAAAAACAAATATAACACACCTTGATAGATCTTCAATTTTAAATCACACTCTAAAATCTATAAAAAATAATTTAAGATCCTAAATTAAAATCTTTCAGTAAAATATACTCTAAATAACATGAGTCGAGTGTGAGCTGTGATCACAGGATTATTATGATGAGCGTACTTTTTTCAAGATAGAAAACAAAATTAAAATTCTTCTGAAAATTTTAAAAGAAAAAGCAAAAGGAAATTTGAGACGTGGGTGTTGTGCAAGTTTATTTATTTTTTTACCGGTTAAAGCACTCACACGGACAGTGTTCGTTCGTTCACTTGTTATTTCTTCTTCTTCTTCTTCTTTACATTGCCAAATTTCAAGACCAAAAAATAGCAGGGAAAAACTGTGCTTTCTTTCTACTCTACATTTCTAGCTTCTTTGTTTTGTTTTGTTTTGTTTTTTTTTTTTCTTTTTCTGTACTCTAAAATCTTTAAGTTCTCTTTTTATTTTTGTAAACGTTTTTTAACATTGTGGTTTCGCTGAACTAGAAAAGTGTGGAAGAAAGGAATCATAGTGTGAAATGAGGGTTTTAGAGGTTTTCTATTTTGGGGAGTAAATCCATGTGCTATGCTTGAGAGCATGAATGTGGAAAGCAATAGGTGGTAATTGCGTTTAATTTTTTTTTTATTTATTTTACATTTGATGATGATTTTTTTTATTATTGGTATTTTGCCCCCTTGTTTAATGTACATTCTTTACCTCTGTTTGCGGTTTCTTTAACTCCTCTTTCATTTTATACTCCTTTTGTTCTTCTATTTTTTACTCACTTTAGTGTTTTGATGTTGGTTTAGGTCCACATATTTAACTCGCATATTTGTACTGCGCTAGAATTAAAATTGTACTGCACCTTGCTGATTCTCTACAGCTATAGAATCCTTGACAATTTGTTGGTAAATTAATAAATGGCTAACATGATTTAAAGCAAGCTTGTGTGCATTTGTGTGTTCCAAGACAGAAAACCCTTTCTTTTTATCTATAGGAATTGAACATGGTACAAGGGATTTTACAACACTCATACACCTTGTTCAACCAAGATAGACCCCCTTAGTAGACAAAATCTTTGATTGCCTGTGAAGCAAAAAATAAATAAAAATGAATATGTGGTGGAAAACAACATGAGATGAAGACAATGGGACATAGGAAAAGTTTTACCTGGGACATGCCACAATGATGTGGGACAATATACAAATGGAGATATATGTTTAGTTTTTCTTATTCTTTTTGGGCCTATTCCCTTCTTCATTTTGTGCATGCCCAGTTTTTCAAAATCATGCCAAATACAATTATACACTTTTTATATTGACATGTCAATATAAATTGATTGCGTTTGCAGTGTTAAAAGCTAAAATCTGAATATTTTATTCTGTATGATATGTGCTAGTTTGTGCATGTTCTTAGTTTTCTTCTGTTTGCATGTCATATTTTAACATGTGACTTTAGGGTTGTGCCCTTGGAAAGTGATGGACTGCTAAAACTTATATGTTTCCTATTACACACATTTTCTAGATATAGCTTTGGACATCTAATGGCATCATCAGATGAAGAGGGTGAAATTATCCCAGATCTTGTTGATAATTATTGGTTTGAAAATGAAAAGGAGGAGTTTGTGTCACTTTCTAGTTTGACATTACTCTGGAGCATTAGTGAGACCGAATGTGACTTGGAAGCACAAGTATTTTTGCATGGCACCACTGATGACGGTCTCCAGACAATTCACAAACAGATCATTGGATGGAGATTTGAACTTCCCTCTGGGCAGCCTGAGATTTCAGTTCTTTCAAAGGACAAAAACTGGATAACTCTCCAAAGACCAAGAAAGTGTTTTGAGAGTACAATTAAGGCAATCTTGGTCACAGTATATTGTTTACATTTTGTGAAATGGAATCCAGAGGAATCTCGAATATTTATTTGGGTCAAAATGCTGAAGGCATTCAGGTGTGCATTTTCTTTTGTCATTTTCAGATTTGTGATCTGCCATACTCCATTCAATTCATTAATGAAATGCCTATCTTGCAGCTCATTTGATATTGTGCTATCCGAGAATGATCTTCTTAGTAATGTGACATTGATTAGAGAAGCTGCTGAAAGAGATAAAGATTTAACAAAATCCAAGGTTCAAAGTCCTGCGTTATTTTCATTAGAATTAGAATATGTTATAGTTAATACATTTATCTGATATATATGTATATATGTACTTGCTGGCTGTAAAACTATGCAGTTGATAGAAGCAACTCATAAATCACTCCATATTTCTTTTTTCTAGTTATTTGAAACATTAATTGATATTTTTTTGTTTTATTGTTTGAAAATCTAACTACTATGCTATTTGTCATTGTTGGTGGCAATGCCTGCACCAGATGCCTACAGTTTTAAAAGCTTCTAATAGATGCACAATATATTTGATGATACCAACAAAAATTTAGAATCCATCCTATAAAATGACAGACCTATAATTGAGTAGCATTGTAATTTTTGGGTTGCCATTTTCCTTTGTGTAAAGGCATAAAAAAAAACGTTGTTTGAGGTGTTGTGCTGCCAGCTTCACTCCTTTGATTTGTACAATCCTTGGTTTTGTTTATAAGCTGTCACCTTCTAACCACATGAATATGAATGATTTATTATCTACTTCATTTATGTTCTAAACTACTGTGCTGAATTCCATCTTTTACAACTTACTTGTGGGGCTATGTCCATTATGAATTACAAAGCAAATTATTCTCTGTTTAACCCGCACCAAGTATCTCTGAATTCTTGTTAACTGACATTTTTCTCCAAAATTTTGTTTATTTTAATGAACAGTATCTGCTTGATTTCATGGAAAGGGCATGGCCAAATGAAGGCTTCCACGAGTCCAGTGTAAACTGTTACCTTTTATCTTTTCTATCTGTATATGATCTTTGAAGTTCTTTCTTGTTCAATGTTAAGTTGATTAATTAGCAGAATGTTCTTCCTACAACGAAATCAAAGTTTATTGTGGACTGCGAGGATGAGGAGAATGACCAATCTGATGTTCTAACTACAAAGAAATCAAAGTTTATTGTGGACTTTGAGGATAGGGAGAATGACCAATCTGATATTCT
>CM023943.1:18028830-18077857 GCA_013407115.1 Glycine latifolia
TCCTACAAAGAAATCAAAGTTTATTGTGGACTCCGAGGATGAGGAGAACGACCAATCTGATGTTTGTCCTACAAAGAAATCAAAGTTTATTGTGGACTCCGAGGATGAGGAGAATGACCAATCTGGTGTTCTTCCTACAAGGAAATCAAAGTTTATTGTGGACATTGAGGATGAGGGGAATGACCAATCTGATGTTCTTCCTACAAAGAAATCAAAGTTTATTGTGGACTCAGAGGATGAGGAGAATGAGCGATCTGATGATGAGCTCAATCCTGATGGAGAGCAAAATATTGGATATGATACTGTTTGTGCAATATGTGATAATGGTGGTGAAATTCTTCCGTATGTCTTTATCATATAACCCTAAAAGAGACTCTTATTAATAATTAGCCTTTTCAAAATTTTAATTTAATATTTTATTTTTGTTTTAATGATCAGTTGTGAAGGAAGATGTCTGAGATCCTTTCATGCAACCAAAGAGGCTGGTATAGATGCAGTTTGTGAATCTCTTGGCTACAGTAGTGCTCAAGTTAATGTAAGCACTGTGTTTCCCATCTTCTGTTACTATGTTTGGACTATACGGGAAAAGAAAGGAAATAAAACAGTAGGATTGAAGTAATGTATGCTTAAGTATTTCTTTAAATAAAAATAAAAAGATAGGGAGGGGAAGGGGAATAAAAGTGAGACAATGCTCCCCTCTCTCCTCTTACAGAACAAATTCTGTTGCTCTCCTATTTGGGATAGAAGTGGGCAGAAATAGATTATCCTCTGAAAATAATTGTCAATGAGAATGAGTATTTTTTATTGGCACATTCAAACACGGTGATGTTGGAATATCGTTCTTTTTCTTCCATTTTCCTCCAGTCTCCTTCCTATTTCATTATAAATTCCCAAACTCAATGTCAGCATTGTTTTTCATAACTCCCAACTGTTGCTTGATAGAACCAAATCATAACTTTGCAGGCCTTTCCAAACTTTTACTGTCAAAATTGTAAATATAAGCAGCACCAATGCTTTGCATGTGGAAAATTGGGTTCATCTGATGTATCATCTAAAGCAGAGGTATATTTCAGATACACTTTAGCTTTCATGAACAATGTATCTCATCTTTCTTTTCCTCAGGTAAAATTTCATATGAATAACATCCAAAAGATGCATGTCATTAGTTATTCTTACCCACATGTTTTCTTTTTCTGATTTGTTAGTGTCTGGAAGATATTCATCTTTATTTTGTGCAAAAGTATGGTATTTTACGTGTTTATAAACCTTTGTTTCATTGGTTTTCTGGCCTTCCAATATTGGAACAATGGGATGTATATTAACTGACATTAAATGAATTCTCTCCATGTTCCACTATTGTCTAATGATTAGTCTCCTACTTGATCATATGGATTAATGAACCCACTTGAATTCATAAATCAGGGGGGAGAAGGCTATTGGGTTCTTGGTACCACAGAACACACTAGACATGCACATGCTCGTGTAAATTTATGATGATCCCACGACCCAATACGAACATGCGACCCAATACGAACATGCGAAATCAGAAATTCATGATATCTTATATTTTACTTTTGCATATCAATATTTTTCATAACATTTTGTATTAAGCCAATGATATCCTATGAACTTGTTATAATCACCTACATATTTAATTATTCTCTCCCCTACATCTTGCTCTTGCATGTATTACACAACTTGAACTTGTTAATATGTTTTTTAGTTATTTTTTTCTTTTGTTGTCTGGAGTGCAGTTTTGTTTAAAATGTTGAAATTAATTTACTTGCTTCTTTCCTTATAGATTTGTAAAATGCACAAAAATTTTCATTGTTTGTTTCTTCTTAGGTATTTCCTTGTGTTACTGCAAATTGTGGTCACTACTACCATCCTGAATGTGTTGCAAGACTTCTCTCCCCTAGCATTGACACTGAACAAGAGGAAATGAGAAAGAAAGTTGCCATTGGAAAAGCATTTGTCTGTCCTCTTCATATATGTTCTTTATGTAAAAAAGGTGAAAATAAAAATGTTCATGATTTGCAGTTCGCAATATGTAGACGCTGCCCTAAAGCTTACCACAGAAAATGCTTACCCAAGTAGGTTTTCCTTTTCATTTCTTTTCTTTTTAATTAATTATTTATGGTTACAGCCTTACAGGTATTCATCTCAACAGTATTATGTTTTATTTGTTGAAATGAAAACCCTCTATATGATGCTTCTTTGTGCATGCTCATGCTGCTTCTACATGTCTCTCATTGTTTCTATTGCTTCCTTCAGGGAAATTTCCTTGGTATTTGATAATGATAAGGGCATTGAGCAGAGGGCTTGGGATGGTCTACTTGACAATCAAATTTTGATATATTGCCTGTAAGTTATTAGTGTTTAAATAATTGGATATTAAAACTGTGTTTGGATTGTAGATGTCTCCTTACTATATATGATAGGAACTTGGAATTAGAGTAGAAATAAGGAAAACTAAGCTCCTTGCAAGCACAGGTGGCCCCTATTGAGACTGATATCAGAAACAAAATGCAGGAAGAAAAAAAAATAACAAGGGAAATTCTGCAGGTGCACAGAATACCCTGCCCCTCCTAAAATCTCTCCAACTTGCTATATCTTTCTTACACCCACCAGATCCTTCCCATCCATTTTTTCTCACTCGTCACGTAGAGAATGTTACAGACATTTACAGTCTATATTTCTCACCTGTCTGCTACTCAGATTATCCTCAATGTAGCACTCATATGAGGCCTAACACTTGTTTTCAACCCATTGTTGCTCAGGGATCATGTGATAGTTAGGGAACTGGGGACTCCTGCTAGAGACCATCTGGTATTTCCTGATGTGAAAGTC
Source organism: Glycine latifolia (assembly GCA_013407115.1). NCBI lineage: Eukaryota > Viridiplantae > Streptophyta > Magnoliopsida > Fabales > Fabaceae > Glycine > Glycine latifolia. Next base: position 18,031,681 of record CM023943.1, read on the forward strand.
AGAAAGAAGGTATTGAATTACAAATTATTAGGTAAAGGAAAAGATACTCTAAATTTGGGGCAAAGTTTTGAAGATCTTCCTCCTAAGAAAACATTGGTACCAAACCTTGTCACAAAGCGAAGTGTTAGCATTCAACATGGTGGTTCTGCCAAAGATACGGAGAAAATATGTTTTAGGAAAAATAAATGTTTCCCAAGTGGATCAGTCAAGTTTGACAGGGATAGAAAATATTTGAAGGTTAAAAATCTGTCTGTGTTAAATAGTTCCTTACAAAGGCCTGCAAAAAAGTTGCCTTCGAAAATTGCTAACTTGTCCTGTAATTCAAGATTTCGTGAAGCTAAATCTTTACAGAAAAAAATGGTTGATGGAAGTATTGGAAAAACAGGCATAGAGAAGCCTCTAAAAAAAATCAAAACTTCGCTTGATGTTAACAACGATGAAATGGAAAACAGGTACTTTATGTGCAATGTCATATGTTTTGTGTTTTTTCTTGGATTAAATGATTAATTAAAGAAAAAGATTGATTTTTAAGTTCAGGTGTTTACATTTGTCTTTCACTGCCTATGCAGTATTTTGTCTTTAATGAAAGATACCATGTCTACATTTAATGAGGAAGAATTCAAAAAGAACCATCAAGCCTTCTCTACAACTTCAGGTTTCACTGAAACTGTATCTCATCATAAGAACCTTACTCAAGGCAAAGTAGAAGGTTCAGTTAAGGTTTGTCTTATTTTCCCTCTTGGATGTAGCTGTCAGTTGGTGTCAACTAGAATCTGAGCATTTTAAGTTTAAATGGCCAATTACCTATTATTCTTCTAGTTAAAGGATCTCTGGCTTCTTGCAGGCTATTCAAACAGCTTTGCAGAGGGTAGAAGAAGGTGGTAATATTGAAGAAGCAAAAGCTATTTGTGATCCAGGGGTCCTCCATCAGCTTTTTGTTTGGCAGGTTGAAATACCTTTACATTGTTCTTGTTAAAGATGTTACATAAAATCCTTCACGTGTCTTCATCTAACACTTACATTTTTTATCATGAACCAATTGTCCCAAAAAACTTATATTACATCTCTAACATGCCTTCTCTTGCTAGAGCAGTCTGGTCTTAAAGCGTGCTCATTGCACATGTTGATAGGGGCAGACAATAGTCAATTATAAATATTACACAGTTGAAGTTGTAGGGATAGGGAATTAGCTTAAATAGGAGAAGGTAGAAGAATGGGCTTTCTGGCTGCTATCATTTGGGAACTGGGCATTATTAGCTCTAGTGTAGAATGTGGAAACCCTTGGAACGAGAATTCTCTTTATTCTTTTTGATTCAATAAACACTGCAGAAGTATTCTTTCTCTGTCTTCATAGTTTTAAAAGCCAGACTGACTGATTCGATTGGTATGGTCAGGAACTGGTTTAGTGACCAGTCTGGTCACTCCAAAAACCAGCTCCTTTCAGAACCTGTGAGAACTGGGTCTAAAACAGGTGTAGAAAGCTGGTTTAAAGTGTTTTTTTTGTACAAAAAATCATTTTTAAATATATGCATTTTTAATTTAATTTAAAACATTTTTAAGATAAATAAAAACACATTTAAGGATTACACATAGGTATATATTGTTTTTCTAATTATATTTAATTTTTAATTTATAAAACATTTAATTTAGCTATTTATATTAATTTATAATTTTAAATCATTTTATTACTTAAAATATTATAAATTTTAAAAATATAAATTTAATTACTACTGATTCAACCATGGTTCTATTGCGGTTGAACCAATAAAATGTGAACAAGTCCTTTCACATTCAATTACCTGCCTGGTTTTAAAACATTGTTTGCCTCTCATTTTTCTCATCTCTCTGAAAACAGATTTTGTTTGAATTCCTAACACATGTCTACCTACCTCATGCTGAAATTCAACTTTTCGTTAGAAGAATGGGGTGGCAAGGATCAATCTTCTTTAAACTAGTCATAGAGACTCTAATAACAAGTTATGAACCATCCATTCTCAATGCTTAAGTTGCTGGGGGAAGATATAAATGATTTTATAGATAACACTACTAAAGCATAACTTTTAATTTCGATTTTACTGAGCTTGACTATAAATTAATGCAAACAGTAACTAGTAGTCTTGTTGGGTTGGGCTTGTGCTTGTTGTAAACTGTTAATTAACTAGTATGTGCCTAGATGATTTTTAATTTTTTTTTTTTGATCAGGCAATGTTAGTTGTTAAATGTTAGTTTTTTGTTAGTGGAGGGATTCGAACCCACAACCTCTCCCTCCTTCCCTTCCTTCCCTTTTTTTCTTTTTACCACCCAACCAACCTTATATCTCCTAGATGATTTTTAATATAAATAGGTGTTAGTGTTTTGTTGTATCATGCACACATTCAGAGTAGACTCTCCTCTCTCTCCTCTTCACCCTTTCCTTGTAATTTCAACAATATTTGTGAGATTTGCTTTACACATGCAAACACTATTTTATGGCATTGCAATGCATAGTTCACTTATATCTGTATTGATCTCACTCGTTTGTGTTGTGTTTTATAAAAAAATTGCCATTACGGAAAATCTTATCTGTTAGTACAAGATATACGAATGGCTGTATATTTGAAAGAAACATAAAATGCCCCATGTCAATTTTCTGATTACTAATTCTCTTGCAGAAGCAGCTCAAGGTCTATCTTTCACCTTTTCTTCATGGCATGCGATATACTTCCTTTGGTCGCCATTTCACTAAAATAGACAAGCTGAAGGAGGTAAATACAATATATCTGATTTTTTTGAAGTATAGATTGTGAAAAACTTTGCATTTGGCTGGCTCTTCTGCTTTAGTTTTTTTTAACTCACTCTTTCACTTTAGTTATGTAGGGCAGATGAACATCCATTTTTATACTCGTGTGTGCATTTGTGGTAGACTCCTAGTGTGTGCAACTGTGCATGCACATTTCAACTTATTTCTTGTCTTATCTTTGGATTCTTTTTTTTATTAGTTCTCTACAGTTAAATATAAGTCAATATTATTATATAGTTATTAATTATTATACAAGAGTGATATTGTTCATCTGTATCAAAACAACTTGGGGCCTTCATTGTATCTAAATAACTCATCAGTCATCACTAAGTTATATACCTAAATTCTGAACTAGGCTGGTTTCCCTTGCTTTTAGCCCCACAGATAACTAATTGTAAGTAATGATTTTATGAATTAAAATGCTACAAATAACTTAAATGGTAAACTTTCCTGTGTTTTAACTTTTCAATGTTCTTGCTTATTAGTAAAGCTAATGGTAAGAGCTTCCTAATGCAGGTTGTTAATAGGCTTCATTGGTATGTTCAGAATGGAGACACGGTATGTGGTTGTTCTTCATGCTTTTCTATTTTGGTTATACATACCTTGATAGAAACTCAGAATAGAAAATAGAGAAAAAAAGTTAAACATTTTATTTCTTGATTGAAAGTTACTAGAATGAGGAGAGATCTCTCTCCCCCTAGGGTCTCCCTTCACAATCAATTTTCCCTGTCTCAATAGAGCTAATGTTCAATTCTCAATTGACATAAGACAGATTGGCCACTCTTATACACTCCAATTTAAAGCTATTTGCGTAAAAATATTTTTGTAGAAAAAATAATTTTAAAAGAGCTGATGAGCACATAAACTTTTATTGCTGGGCTCTATATATAGAGCTAAAATATAACAAAAATTTCAAAAGTACTAACAACATCCTAATTTTAAAAACAAATTGAATATATCGTAATGTCTAAATAATAAGAATAAGATCTTTATCTTTATTATCTAAACATCATTCTAAATACCTGAGACACAATTAACAAATTCCTAAAAACTAAATTATCCATTTTCAGAATACAGATATTGAAGCATATTTTCTACCTCTACCACTTTAACTGCCCAGCTATTCCAATTAACCAATCATGTAACCAAACTAATTACTCTGTCTCTAGCATTCCTTATATTCATTTTGTTTTGTCAGTTTGTATTAATATCATTTAATTAAATTATACTTCATAATCTTTGAATATCATTTGTATTTTGTGTATCTTCCCCTGCTCTTTCTCCTAATATGAATGCTCTATTTGGTTGATAATCAGAAATACAAGGTGTGTGGCCTACTTTAAAATAATTGAGCATTTTCGTAAAAACAACGAGGCTACAATTTTCCGGCAATGAGTATTTTAGAATACATGAAAAGATGATAGATCTCATATTTCTTAAATGTTAGCCATTTGACAAAAATGATAGTCTTGATTGACAAACAACATATTCTATTAATCAGGCTTTAATCCATGAAGCCTGAGGATAATTTCCTGGTCCCTTGTGTTCGAGGAAATCTTCAAAATGTTTAATTTTAAGGATGCTTTCATTGTCTTCATCAAGAGAATCTCTCGTAGTCTTGCTTATGTGTTTTTGTTTGCTGAGAGTTGGACTAGGAGACATCTCCTATATGTTCCTGCATACTATTACTAATGGTAAGTTGTCAATAATCATGCTGTCTGAAACATATAAATTAATTGGATCCTTTATGGCGGATAGCATCAGTACTTTGAAGCAATGTAACTTCCTGTCTGTTATAGGAATCAAAATTTTGTAGCCTTCAATTTTTATGAAACTTCTCATGTTGATAAAATTTGACAGATGACAAATTCTTCCATCTTCATTTATTCATGATAGCTGTTGACAATTTCTAGTGGATTTAATCCCTGTGTCGAGTAACTTACATCATCCATACTTATGTCGTATCCTTGCCAGGTTTTAGACTTCTGTTGTGGTTCTAATGACTTCAGTTGTCTAATGAAATCAAAGCTTGAAGAGATGGGGAAGTCATGTTCATTTAAGAACTATGATTTATTCCAACCCAAGGTAAGTCTTTTGTTCTATAGGACACTGTTCCAAGATAGCATCTTTTGCAGTTAGATAAGAGCTCATATGCTGAGGGTAGTGTTTCTTAAATTTTATGGATATGTCTGTCAACTAGAAAATCAATTTTTTATATCAAGTGTGATACAATTTTTTGTGAAGTGGGACTGCTCTGTGTTGAAGGTGGATTGTGTAAGAAAGATTGTGGTCCCCATGCATATTTTGTGGAGAAAATTTCTCTTGGATTAACATATCAGTTGTATATTGGATGTGGTTGAAAATTTTCCACTTTTTAAAACTTTAAATATGTGATTGCTTTGCTAGCTAGGAGGACTAACTGTGACAAACAAAATGTCTGCTAAGCATCTATTCTGGGATCTATCTACAGATTTTCAATAAACTTATACATAACAAAATTATTTTATTTGGTTAATACATATTACCAGCATAGGGGAATTATTTCTCACTTTTTTTAGCCCTTTATTAGATGCCAGCAAGTTATGAAGTTAGAGGTTTTTAAGTTATAATCTTAATTCCTTAGTTGAGTGGTAGATTCATGGGCATTCCTTGCTTTAGCTTGCAATTACGATGCCTTAAGGTATTAAAGGGTTTGTGCAATGTCTAAGCATAAATATAATGATGCTTCTTAATGAATTTATCTGTTGTTTTATGTTGCTCTAATGAAGGTATGCATGGTATAGTTATTGCTTTTGTTTATGGTTGCCTCCAACTTCAAATTTAAAGCTGCTAGGTGCTTATATTATTGATTTATTTCTACAGTAGTCTTGTAATTGTCTATTTTTTCTTTCTTCCTTTTACCTGTTGCAAACTTTCCTTTTATTGTCAACTAATGGAATCCTGCTGCATGTAGAATGATTTCAACTTTGAAAAGAGAGATTGGATGAGTGTCAATGCAGAAGAATTACCCAACGGTTCTCAACTTGTGAGACTCTAATAAAGCTTTTGCTTCATAACTTATTTAGACACATGAATACTTCTATTTCTGCATTAATATATGTTCCTTTCACTGTTGATATTTTGCTAGATCATAGGGCTGAATCCTCCTTTTGGGGTTAAGGGTTCTCTTGCTAACAAATTTATTAACAAGGCATTGACATTTAAGCCAAAACTCCTTATACTTATTGTGCCAAAAGTAACTAAACGGTTAGTATTGTTTCATTTTATGCCCTTTTGTTTCTGATCTAAGCAGAAAAAAAAAGTCATCTCTTTACTATTTTGCCAGACTTGACAGAAGGAAAGAAGGATATGATTTAATTTGGGAGGATGATGAGATGCTTTCAGGAAAGGTGAGTTAACAAAAGTTTTGTGATTTCGATTCGAAATTGGAATGGAGTTTGAGGCTAGTGGAGCAAGCATGAATAAGAAAAGTAAAAAGCCAAAATGAGCCAAAGATTGTGTAACCAAGTCAAGGGACATGTAAAGTAGCTTATCTATTGCATTTTGTTTTTTCTTCCAGTCATTTTATCTACCTGGTTCCGTTGATACACGCGACAAGCAATTGGAAGACTGGAATTTGAAGCCACCACCTCTCTACCTTTGGAGTCGCCCTGATTGGACCACTAGGCACAGGGAAATTGCTCAAAAGCATTGCCATATCAAGGAGGAATATGATGTGCATGTGAATGGAAAAGATGTGAAGAATTATTTTATGGAGGAGAACCATGAGTGTTATCAGAATTACCGTGGCTTACATGTCCCTGGGAATGTTTTGAGCATATTTGACGGTATTCCAAATGATAATCGTGACAATGCATCTGAGGAAGGTGCAACTAGCAATGCTCTGGGTCAGGTGAAACAGACGGTATTTTCTGATTGTAGGAGAGAAATGGAATTGGGAAATGGGTTACCACCTGATGAAGATGAGGACTTGTGTGTTGATATGGAGTTATCAACTCCCTAGAAATATGTATTGGCTACACAACTACCAGAATGATGAATAATATCAGGAAAAATACAAGTTACTAAAATTAAATATCAAAAAAAGTTTATTAACAAAGGTGATGTATAAAGCAGTTTCATTTTTACCATTAATTTTCTCTTTATAATTGATTTCAATGACTTCAATATTTTCCATGTGATCATTTTAGCGAGATGATAAATCCCTAGAATGAGAATGACTCTGATAGCCAAAGGAATACTGAATTAAAAACTAAGCTCATGAAAAAATTGAAGTCATTTGAATATGAAGAAGAAAAAATGATGAAAAAAATTATTTTTAGGTTTAAATATGTTTTTTATTCTTAATAAATATTTGATTTTTTTGTTTGTTGTGTAAATATGTTTTGCTGAGTTGAGTTCCTAATAAAACAATAATTTTGGTTATGGTTTTTGACACTTTTTTTAGTTTATGATATATTAGGGAATTTTGTTTGTTTTATGATAAAAAATATTTGTAATTAGTCTGGATTAAACAAAATTTGTTAATTTATTAGACAATAAATATAAAAATTGAATATTTATTAAAAATCAAAAATATATTTAAGTCTTATTTTATATAATATGTTTTCTTGATATTCAAGTTCAGAGACTTTAATCTTTTTCGTCATATTGTTTCTTCATTCAGTTTTTTTTGGAGGCATTCAGTTTAATTAATACTTGGTGTATAGACTAAACTAACGAGTTTTGGTATAGTTTAGTATATAATGTTGCTAGCATTCTTCACATTGCAAAGACCCAAGAAAATTGAGTTTGATTTAGAAAATGGTATGAAGTAGTTTAGTGATCTGTCACATGGTGGGATTATTAACTACACATCAACCGATCCAAACCGATGCAAACCGCGGTGACCAAACTGAAAACCGAAATAACCGAAAACCGAAAAACTGAAAATCGAAAAAAAACCGAAATTTTTCATTGGATTGGATCGGTTTTCGGATTGACTGGTGAAAACCGATCCAATCCAAACCGATCCAATTATAAACCTTACCTTACCCTTTACTTACTTGGACCTATTCCTCATCATATTTTGTCCAACGAAAATTAGAAAATGGTGTTTGTTTTTTGTCTAATTAATAACTACTTGCTCCTTATTTTGTCCAATGAACATGTTTGTCCAATGAAAATTAGAAAATGATGTTTGTTTTTGTCCAATGAATGTGTTTGTTTCTACTAGATACTTCTTATTTTGATAAAAATAAGTCTTATGAGTTTTATTTTTAGACTTTTTAAAAAACCGAAAACCGATCCAATCCAAACCGAAAAAAAATGGATCGGATTGGATCGGATTTGAAAAAAATTTCAAACCGAATGGATGATCAAATAACCAAACTGAAGAGATTGGATCGGATGATTTTTTGCTTCAAAACCGATCCAATCCAATCCAAACCGCAAACACCCCTACTTAGTGATCTATTACATTGAAAGGGACTGACTTTTATTAAATTCAACTTATTTATAACTTTACAAAGAAACGATAAGGCCATAAAATTAATTATTAACAATATTTCTTTAAAAGTAACCCAACACCCTCTCTCTCTCTAGTTTTTTTCCACTCTTTATTATATATGAAACGTTCTCATGTCACATTCCATGTAGATGGTTAAGTCTGTGAGCATAACTAGTTGTAGAGGCTTTACCACCTGTCCTCAAGTCCACAACCAGTTGACTTAAAGCAGAGACTCTTACATAGACTTTTTTATACAAAAATACCAATTTTTTTTTATCTAAATAATACAAGTGAAAAAATATTTACACAAATGATATAAATCATTGTTCACATTGAGAAATCGGGAATTGATTTCTCAATGTGAACAATTAATATTTATTTTGCCTTAGTTTAGAAATCGATGAAAAATATTTACACAATTGATATAAATCATTGTTCACGTTGAGAAATCAGGAATCGAATACTTTGAACAATTAATATTTTTTACATACTTTATGAAATCGGTTTTTGTTCTTTTCAAAACAATGTTATGAAATTGGTTTTTCAAGAATTGATTTCATATAGTGGAAGAATCCTCATTAGTAACAGCAACATTGGAATGAGTGAGGTTGAGACTAGATTTGACTACTTTTAGGTGTGTTCTTGCAAGGAGGCCGGGTGAGATAGTCTCGAATTTCATTCCTAGGCTTCTTTCAAGACAATTTTTTTTTAAAAGAGTTTAATTGGTTTTTTTTGTTTGTTTTAATTTGTGTTAATTTTTTATATTTTACTAATTTATCTATATATATATATATATTAATTTTTAAAAAATATTATTTATCTAGAATAGTATTTTTAAAAAATAATTAATCCTTAAATGAAATTTAATGTAGCAAAAAAGAAGATAAAACCAAGTTTATCTAGATTGAATTAGATGAAAAAAAGAAGACTTAGATAAATAGAGAAAGTTTATCTAGAATAGATGACTTAGATAAATAATTAATTATTCACGTTTATGATGTTTTATCGATTGAATGTTAGTGTAGTCCTTAATATAAATTATGGTTAAATACAAATTTTATTAATAACAAATAAATTTTAATTTTTTATAGAAAGATTAATTTTTTTAGAAATGGAAATGAAAAGAAAATGGAAAAATTAGTATAGTATTAATAGTTTTAATTTTTTCCATTTTAAAAAAATTGTGGATGTAGTGCTATTTTGCATGATTGAAGAAGAAAAAAAAAAGTTTAGGTAAACATCATAATCTTTTGGGACTAACACAATTAAAGTAAAAAATCTTTTAAAAAAAAGTAATAACATAATTTCAATGATAAATTGTAAGTTTATTTTAAAAAAGAAATAACAAGTAGTTTGTGCAATGATTACACAAATTCATGACGCATCAGATCAATGATCTCATTAGCCATTCTTGGTTTCCTTGGTTTGTGCACTAGGGCAAGGATTTCATCTAGAGAATGTCCAAAAGTTACATTCAACTTAATCAGACCTTTGCTACTAAATTTTGAATAGATGAAAAATATTTTTCCCATATCATTATCACGTTTGAGCTCCATAAAATTGTATTCAACACAATCATCACTTATGTAGATTGGTTGACAATAGAAAACTTTTATTAAAATTTCACAACCTCCGATGTAAAAAATTGTTTTCCTTAAGGCATCAAACACATGTCCTCACTTATTGTGATGACTTTAGGATCACTAGGACATTCAAACACTATTCCTTCATATGATAGAATGATGTCACCATTGCAATATACAAGAGCCGATACACTCTTCATGCTTTAAGCAATATGGTGAATATTAGACAAAAGTGTTGAGTTGCATCTAACCTCTATTGGTATATATATTAGGTGATCAAGTGTTCTCTTGTGACTCATACCAACTACTGAGATTGCACCGACAAGATAAACGATTTAGATTGAGTATTAATTAATTACTTTTGGTTTGCGCAATTCGAAAAAATAGTGTTCATTTCAAATCTTCTCGTAGAAAATATCATATAGTCACATCATTTTGAAACAAGCAATGCAAGGTAAAATCGTATGAAAAAAGCATAGTGGGGTCAAATCGTTCTAAAAAATCAATGTTCAGTCAATTTGTATAAAAAAATGCAATGCTCATTGTATTAAATGCATTGTTCAATGTTCATTCAATTAACATGGGCAAACTACAATCATCATAATAGGACATAATTAACAAGGGAAATTAATGTCGTCTGTGTCCACCAGTTCCACATCTGGGAGGTTGTCTATTTCTTGTCGATTGTCGACGTACTCATCCATGTTCTTGTGGTTGAAGTTGTTCATTAGAAACAACGGGTTGCTATTCCTGAACGAAGTCATTAGTGGAAGAATTGTCGGCAATACTTTGGTGAAAGGATGCAAACAAAGGTATGAGCATACTTTGCATGTATGCATAAATAGATTTCGGTGTTCAAAGATTTGTACCTATGAGGTCGCTTCTAAAGTCTTCTTGATGATGATGAGGTTGTGGAGAGAATTAAAATGATTGAGGATGTGGTTGTTTGTAGTTTTTCATCATGCATGTTGGTAACGATTGTAACATCCCTGATTTTTAACTTTTCGACAGATCTCACACTATGACACTTCACGCGGTGACACTTCACTCAACATCCTTGTTGGTCATAAACCTCCACCGATCATAACCCTCCGTAGGTAATCCTTTTCGAGACCTAAAAAATCAACTCTACCTGTTGTCAGGATCAATGACTGACCTTACAAACCAACACAATAATTTTGAGTGTGTTTTCTCCTCACTCACACTTTTTGGGAAACTTCCCAGAAGGTCACCTGTCTCATAACTACTCTAAGCCAAGCACGTTTAACCATGAAGTTCTTAAGTGATGGGCTACCAAAAAATAGATGCATCTTGTTGGTATAGGTAGTACCAATTAATTCCTCTAAGTCATCCTCAACTATACAGTCTCATCTGCACAACCTCTGAATCCCTCTCATTTTAGTGTGATTCAATCGGGGTGTTACAACAACTGGTGGGCTTTGTTGTGGAGGATGTTGTTCAGCTTTCATGTCTGGAGCTAAGCGAGATGTGGCGGCAATGTTTGTATAAGTTGCAAACTGTGTTAGGAAAATTTTTGAATTTTCTTAATACCAATTCATGTAGTGATTCATATGTATGTTCAATATTTCCTATAATTGGTTGACCGATTAACACATATTTGAGTCTTTCCTTCCAAATTGCAATCCACTATTGATGTTCCTTTGCCTAATTTGTGTCACTATGTCCTCTCATGTCAATATGATGGATTTTGTCAAGATTATGTGGTGGATTTGATATGTCTTGACAAAGTCCAAATTGGAGCATGACTCTGTCAGTTTGCTACCATACTACCACTAGGAAATAAATTATAGCGACACAAGCACTTCATATTTTGGAATCCTTGTATGCATGTTTTGGCAAGAATGACTCAACCACTTTGTAAGGCATTCGACGGAACTGAAAAAATAACTTGCGTTAATAATTTTAAAAACAATGTAATTGACATTTGAATAAATAAAATAAAAACCCAATGGTTCGACCTCCTTGTTACGCATGTTGTCTAATGCTGACTTGTAGCCTATAACATCACTGTGTGAGTTTCCATGAAACCGTAGTCCTCTGCCACTCCATTTAGTGAAATGTAATAAGTTAGTGTGAAATACATTACCAAAAATGGACTTTGTTTGAGTGAGAAATTTTTGTTTACCTAGTTGCAAGTGGATATGGCGGATGGGGCTTGACCCTTGGTTGAATGAATGACATGCGATACCATGCCCAAGACTGCAACGACATTGTACATCCTCTCATTTTTTGGATGTGAGATAAATTTTCCTACACATTTCTCTGTACAAATGTGCTAAACATGTCGAACCCCAGCTGTATCAGCCAACCTGATCAAGATCTGCTAACAGAGGCATATACATCTGGTGAACTCAATTCCCTGACTTATCTGGAATCAATACCTCACCAATCAACCCTAAAATGTATGCTCTATAATGGGTTGCTAATTGTTGTGGTGTGGGTTCTATTGGAAGAGTCAACATGTTTTCTTTTAACCATTTTAGTTTAAGTGTTAATCAAAATAGTGCATTCTTTTGGGGAACAACACCTATATATTTTGCGCACATTTGTTCCCAATCATAACATATTGGGCCAATAATTGGTTTTCCATCAACGTGTAAACCCCATTTAAGAGCAACATATTCCAAGGTGATTGTGCATTCACCAACAAGAAGATGAAACATGTTTGATTCAGGTCTCCACCTTTCAACCAAAGCGGTCACTAAAGCGTTGTCGATTTTAATCTGTCCGAGCTTTGCAACATCTGAAAACCCAACTTGAACTAACGAAGATTTAATTCTAGGATTTGGGAGAAGGCATAGCTTGAGCATATGACTGGATTAAATCATTTGTTACCTGCATAAATCAAAATAACAACAACATCAATATTTGTAAATCATAACATAATTAACATTTAATTAAATAGAATGTTTTACATACTTTTGTAGATCTATGAAGGTTTTATTTTCAAGGAAGAAGAACAACTATAGATTTTATGGTTTAGGCTTTGGTACTAACACGAAGAACAAGTTAAAAGGGATATATGATAATGAGAGAAAGTGAGTCATTTGAGTTAGTGTATATGATGGAAATACATGCATTGTATTTATAGAAAATAATTTAACTGTAACATAATTCATTCAGTGGGATCTTGACCGTTGATTTTGTCGATGGGATCTTGGTTGTATAACGTGCATTGCTCTAATTGGTGATATCTAGGCCGTTCATGTTGTCGGTGAGATCTTGGCCGTTCTTTTTGAAGTGTATGTGACAAGTCATTAAATGTTATAAATATAGTTTGCACTGACAATCTGATCCATCACCTCAATCAAAAACCTTACTACTACCCTAAACCATGACTTCATCCTCAACCCATGCGATTGTGTATTACAATGACACCATCACAACAACTAAACATAGTTCAACGTTTGTAAGTGGTTCACCAAAGATCGTTCAACTTGACAATAGAATGTCACTTGATGCCTTGAAAAAAGCTATTGGAAACAAGATTAGTTTACCAAATGGTAAAGTGGTCAAGGATATACATCTCCGATTAACTATATCATTTGTTGGTGATTGTGGCTAGTACAGGGCATGCATACTGCATGATGATGAGGATGTAATGACTATGTTCGGTCAACTCTCCAACCTCACTTGTCTTGAGTTATATATTACTACCACAGACACACCCACACAAACATGTGCACACATCACCAATTTTTGCAAGCTCTTTGAATTTGGAGGGTTTGGATGAATACCTCAATGAATCAATGAAGCTTAAATCGAGTTTTGAAGAAACTCCCACCCCAATGTATTTGATTGCTATTTTATTATTTAATGATTTGTAGTCGTCATGTATGTTTTTCATTGTTGTGTTACTGAGTTGTTGTCATGTGTGTTTTAATGCCAAAAGTTTGAAGTATGGATTGCAATCTTGAAGTTTTAGTAATTTTTTCTTGTTTTTGGCCACTTCGTTAATGTGTTTTAGGGCCGAATCGAAACCTGAAAGCTGCCTTAATGACTTCTTTGACATGAAAACTACGTGAGTGAAACATTATTTTAACCAAAATAACTAATACACATAATAGTCTAAGTGGCAAAAGTTGCCCTCATGAATTAAAATCTTGAATTTTAGTTTCTTATTTTTGGCCACTTTGTTAATGTGTTTTAGGGTTGAATCGAGACCCAGAGGTTAACTTAATGGCTTCATTGACATGAAAACTACACGAGTGAAATATTATTTTACCCAAAATAACTAATACACACAATAGTCTAAGTGTCAAAAGTGGTCCTCATGGATTGAAATCTTGATTTTTTAGTTTCTTGTTTTTGGCCACTTCATTAATGTGTTTTAGGGCTGAATCGACACCCAAAAGTTGTCTTAATGGCTTAATTGACATAAAAACTATGCGAATGAAATATTATTTTAACCAAAATAACTAATACACATAACAGTCTAAGTGCCAAAAGTTGCCCTCATGGATGTAAATCTTGAAGTTTTGGTAATCTTTTTCATGTTGTTTGCCGCTTCTTTTGTGCATTTTAGGGTCGAATTGAGACCCAAAATTATCTTAATGGCTTCATAGACACGAAAACTATACGAGTGAAACATTATTTTAACAAAAATAAATGATACACATAACAGTCTAAGTGCCAAAAGTTTCCCTCATGAATTGAAATATTGAAGTTATAGTAATTTTTTCTAGTTTTTGGCCACTTCGTTAATGCATTTTAGGGTAAAAGTTGTCTTAATGACTTCATTGACATGAAGATTACGTGAGTGAAACATTATTTTAACCAAAATAATTGATACACATAACAGTCTAAGTGCCAAAAGTTGCCCACATGAATTGAAATCTAACCTAAATTCTAATTATGTACCATTTTTAAGTTTGGCCCCTAACCCTATCACTCATTCTAGGCCCGGTCCATATATCTGTTGCATAAACCCTAGCCCTAATATATTAACTAAACAATGGCTAATAACACTAACCTTAGGTTAAAGACACTTTTGCTTTGAGACAGTGCCTCAAATACACTTTTGCTTTACGAAAGTGCATTAAAGACACTTTTGCTTTATGATAGTGCATCAGAGACACTTTTGCTTTATGTCACTTTGTCAGAGACACTTTTGCTTTACGCCAGTGCATCAGGGAATCCAATGCTTCAAACCTTAACCCTAGGTTGTAAACCCTAATTCTTGACCCGGGACCCTAAATCAAAAATCTAACCTTAATATAATAAATGAACCCTAAATCATAAACCCTAACCTTAACTCCAGGTCAAGGAATCCAATGTTTTACACCAATGCATGAGAGACACTTTTGCTTTGTGCTAGTGCATTAGAGACACTTTTGCTTTAAGCAAGTGCGTCAGAGCGACTTTTGCTTTACGCTAGGGAATCAAATGCTTCAAATCCTAACCTAGGTCATAAACCCTTAACCCTGACCCCTATATATAGAGGTCATATTAATCTTTATTTAACACACCCGCACAACATTTTCTTTCTCTGTTACTTTCTTCCAACTTTGTAAACACAAACCCTTTGTCGTATTTCTTTCTGTACTACACAACATTTCTTCTTCATCTGCTAATTTGTTAGTGCGCTACAATGCTCAAATAATCAAAATAGATGAACGATATATGTTTCGATGCCTCCACCCGATGTTATTTCAAACAAAGAGAGGTCTCACACTTAAATCCTTGAAAAGAAAAATCCACCAAAGGCTCCAACTTCAACCACTAGACCAAGTATGCAATATTTCATTCCGATGCCCACAAGTAGTGGGGTGTGAAATGCTCAAGTTTACAGCAGTGCAACTTATTGATGACAAAGACGTCAAAGGTTTGATTTTTGTTGTTCACCAACATGAGGTTCTTGCATCCATTGAATTGTATGCAAACATCTAGCTACATACACTTCCCACCCCCAAACCCTAAACCAATATCTCATGAACCTTATTGTTATCCTCAACAATTTGTGTTACTGAGGATCAATCTCACCCATATTAAGTACCCCAGCAGTAGAGCCTACCTAGTCAACCTAACCAAATGAACTTGAGTTTACAGCAGAGTTGGCTTACCATACAAAGAACTCGATCCTTTTAGTGATGATGAAGACAAAGTTCTACGCAATCAACCCCACGAAGATGATGAGGAAGAAACTGAGCCTGTTTCTCCAATAACAACCGTACCACCATACTACATGCCACCACACACACATAATTTTAAAGAATCTAATTTGAAGATTTTGAATACAGTCGGAGCTTGGATTGTGAAGAAGTCCAACATCTAGTGGGATTCTTTTTGAAGGGATGTGTTTTCTAACAAAACAAGAAGTACAATATGCTTTACAGCAATATCATGTGAGCAAAGAAGCTAACTGTAAGACACAATTATCGAATCCAACAAAGCTAATTGTCATTTATGATGACAATAGTTGTGCTTGGAGGTGCAGGGCAACATACATCCTTGCAAGTAAGTAATGGAAAATAACAAAAGCTTCGTGAATCCCATACTTGTTCAAATCCATCAATCTCACAAGATCATGCAATGATGTCGTATATGCTCATCAGTAAAAGCATTCACACGTTGATTGAAAATAATCCATTAACTTAAGTGCTAGCCTTGATATCATACATTAAAAGCACTGAAGGATACACTACCACGTACTGGAAAGCATGGTTGGCAAAGCAAAATGCTATTGAAAATATCTACGATAACTAGGAAATATTGTTCCACGATTTACCAAGATTGCTGCAAGCTATGATGGAATTTCTTCCTGGTATGTTTGTGGAGAAGGAAACACTGTCAATGCTACCACAAAGAGGTCAAACAGTAGAGGGTTCCGTGAAATTCCATCGTCTTTTTTGGAGTTTCAGACTGTGTATTGATGAGTTTCAATATTGTAAGCCTATGGTTCAGGTCTATGGAACAAGGTTGTTAAGTAACTACAAGGGGACCCTCCTAGTAGCAGTTGCACAAGATGACAACAATAAAATTCTTCCAATAGCCTTTGATGTTGTTGAGGTTGAAGCAGTGGAAGCATGACTCTTCTTCCTAAAAAATATGAAAAGGCATGTGACCCCATAATGCGATCTTTGTTTGATTTAAGACATGCACAAATCAATAAAAAGTGTTTACTCAACACGTGATAGTGGGTAGATGACATAAAATTATGTGCATGTGTTCTGTATTTGACACATTGCATAAAATTACATGAAGAGGTTCAAGAATAATGACATCAAAAAAATTATTATCAATATGGGTAAGTGCCAAACTTTTTTCTCTTCATATTAAATATCACTTCATTTTGTATCATTCACAATATTGAAATTTTATGTTTATAAATACTCAACAGATGCAAGGACAAAGCCTACGTTCAATCATTACTACAACATTTTGAGGGAGGAAGTAAATCATGATTGAGTAATTAATTAGCTTAGCTAGATTTTGCAAGAAAAGTGGACTCTCGCATGGGATGATGGTCGACGATGGGGACACATGACCACCAATCTTGTTGAGTCGATTAATTCGGTACTAAAAAAATCAAGAAATTTGCCAATAAGTGCGCTAGTAAAATCAACATATATATGGTCTAATGCATTGTTCAACAAAAGAGGGGGAAAAGTCGTAGCAATGCTTACATCTGGTCAAGTTTATACGCAAGTACTAAATAAGGCTATCAAAGATACACAAAGAAAGGCAAACACTCACGTTGTTCCTGAGTTCGATTGATGTGACACACAATTCCTTGTCTAGGAGACAACAAATCTGAGAGAGGTTTGACCCACTGGAAATTTCACGGGATGAAAGGTGGTGTGACTGTGGCAAATTCCAAAAATTGCACATGCCTTGTTTTCATGTTGTTGTTGCATGTAAGCATGCTCACCATGCATACAAGAACTACATGCATCTTGTGTATATGTTGGAAAGTATCTCCAACGTATACAAATGATTCTTTGGAGAATTGTGCAACGAAGCGTATTGGCAGTTGTGTCACAAGCAAATAATTTGCCTTGACCTAGAGAAGAAAATAAATTCTAAGGGTTGTCATGTTTCTGGTATCCACGCGGAAATGGATATCTGAGAACTGTGTCAACCAAAACAATATTCCATGTGTTGCATCCCAGGCCATTCAAAGGAAAATTGCCCCCACCGTGTAGGCTCAAGTCAACAATGTTAAATTTATGTTATATTCTTTGTATTTTAAAATTTTTGTTGATTGTTTCAAATTTAAATATTTTGTTCTATTGTTTGTAATTATATACATATATATATATATATATATATATATATATATATATTTTGTAATTTAAATATATTAGTTCAATTCAACTTGTTAGTTACATATGTTTTTTTTTAAATTTCAAATATGTATTTAATCATCAAATAAAATGAAAATGCAAAGGAATAAAAACACACAATTTTTTTAGTTTCAGGATCAAAATATTCTGCAATTTTTATGCGAGTAATGAGACTACCCTACACTACTCATTGAGTCATGGTCAATCAATCAATCATTGCACCACAAGAACTTTTAAACAAAGATATAGAAATAGAAAATATTTAAAAAAATAGAATATATAGTTACAGTCCATTAAATGTATGTTAGGGTGAGCTGTTGTCCATTATGTTTTATTTTAAAAATGTAAAAGTAATGGAATACTAAATATTTCTATTTTTAACTAAATGATTTTTAAATCGTCTTTATTTCATATTAGTAAAATAATTTAAAATAAATCTATTTAATAATTGGAATATGAATTAGAAAATAAAATATATGAAAGGATGTGTTCAACATAATGTGTTACGTGTTTCTAATATTTATAAAAAAATGTATAGTTTAGCATCTCATTGTGTCATGTTAAATATTTTATTTTATTTCATTCATGTCTTTCTTTACCTTCTAAACGTGCACATGGTTATAAATTCACCTTTATGCAAGATGTTTCTATTTCCATGTTGTTATCACAAACTCGATGGCTTCTCAAACTACAAATTGTTCTCACTTTTGAAAATGATTTCAATAATACAAAAATAAAATTATTTTCAGTTTAAGCAATTTAAACATGAATGTAGATAATTAAAAAGAAAAATATAAATATTAAAATAATTAGAAAAACAATTTAAAAAACAAAAACATAAAAAAAAAACCAGTTATGAAATAAATTCCTGGAACCGATTTCATAACAAGTGTATTTCAAGGGAATTGATTTTTAAACTGTTTTTTAAAAAAATTACGGTTGATGTTGAGAAATTGATTCTTGAGGAACTGATTTCTCAACCTGAACAATTTGTATTATTTGTGTAAATATTTTTCACTTGTATTATTTGGATAAATATTTTTTTTTTGTATTTTTAGAGTAAAAAAGTCTTTTTACATATTATAAGAGACACACACAAATATGGAGAAAGAGAGAAAAATGGGTTTGACATATGAACTATATGAAATGAATGAGAACTTGTTCCCCAATTAAAGAGTAGAAGGGTTTTATTGTCACTTAAAGTTTGTAAATGCGAAACACTCGGTAGCTAATTAAAGAGTAGAAGGGTTCAACTTGTTGTTTAACATATGCTTGGGTTTAACTTTTGGGTATGTCCTTTTCTTTTCTGGCTTACTTAATTCTTCTTTCCCAGATGCATATATGTGTTTAGATATTTGTTCATTTTTCACTCCATTAGATTTTTAGATATGTTGTTTAGGGTGTACTGGAGATTTCACGTTGACAAGAAATATGGTCAAAATAATATATATAAGTTATGTACAACTCTTAATTTTTTAGCTAGTGTTTGGAGTTAAGTTACATCAATACCCAAATTCCAATAATAAGGTGTTGAATTAGTATCATAATGTAATCTGTATTATGTAATGGTCACGCATGAACAAAATATTTGGGACCAAATCAATTTTTTTTTGGGATCAAAACATTAGCTAATGATCAGTAATATCAGAATCTTCTTCTGCGTTTGTTTGTCTACCAAATGAATTACTACCTCCGGTTCTTTTCATAAGAAACAAGTAATGATAGTACATTATTATTATTATTATTATTATTAAAACCGATGTCTGCTATTTTTATTGTTCCATGTCAAATTAGACCAAGTTAGCTAATTAAAGATGCCTCGAATTCTGTTTTCTACTTGTTCATGCCGAAGTTTAGTCAAAACACAATTTTTTTCCATATCTAGAATGATATATAACTCTTGATATAGAGATTATCTATGATATCAAATAATTTTTTTTTATACGTGTTGTAATTAGAAGAAATCACTTATTTTTTTATAAACAGGGATTTATATTCATAAATATGAGTCTTTGTTATCTGCATAATTGATAAAATTATAAGATAAAAGATCATATTTATATTGTTTTCTAATTTTTTATTATCATTATTAATCTTTAAACTTTTATGATTCCCTAAGTTATTGGCTGCTGCTACTTATTTGTCGATTCACTTTCTCTGTATATTTGTAACTCTTCTTTCTTCCATCAATCTGCTTCTTCATATGATGACTATTCTCTCTTCCATTCATCTGCTTCTTCTTCAGTTGTAACATATTTATTATCTTGGCTTCTGCAATTGTAACATATTTATTATCTATCTCATTATTTGTTACTATGACAGAGTATACACACTTCTGGAAAACAATGGGATAAATCCAGTGCTACTACTTCCTCCTCCTCCTCCTCCTCCTTCTTCATATGATACCTTAGAGGAAGTTTGCTAAACCAGACGGTTGGAGTTCATGGTCCTGAGCAACATATTAATAACATTAGAAGAAATATTTGTAACATTATTAGGGGCTTGAATTTCTTGCTCAACAACAGGAATGTTGTTACTTTGATCATAAGTGAAAATCCATGTGGGAATATTTTGATCAAGGACAGTACTCAATGATAGAATGTTATAATCAAGAGAAGAAATCAAATAATCTTTATCTTGATGGAGAGAAAGATTAGAAGCTGAAATATTTTGATCAATGGCAGGAGTAGGAAGAGGACAGATATCTTGACCAAGCCAAGGATCAATAACAAGAGCAGGAACATAGATATCAAGCACAGGAACAATAGCAGGAGCATAAGTATAGTAATGAAGCGCAAACTAGGAGGAGCAGGAATATAGGAATCAAGAGCAGGAGCATGAATATATTGATTGAAGCCAGGAGTAAGAATAGGAATATGTTGATCATGAGTAGGAATGAATTGATAAAGAATAGAAACATGTTGTTCAGGAGCAGGAACTCCAACCAATTGGTTTAGCTAACTTCCTCCCAAGGTATCATATAAAGAAGAAGAAGAAGAAGGATGTAGTAGCATTGAATTTATCCATCGTTTTTCAGAAGTGTGTGCATTATCTCCTACTAACAAAAAATGAGAACATAATAAATTTGTTACAACTGTAAATATTGTTATCATAAATGTTGTGTTTTGACTGAACTTGGGCATGAACTAGTACAAAATAGAATTCAAGGCATTATGAATTAGTCAACTTGATCTCATTTGACATGGAACCATAAATATAACTGACACCAGTTTTAATAATCAGTGCATAATAAAAAATACTCCCTTTGTTCATTCTTACAAAACCCTTTTTCAGAAAATTGTTTGTCTCTTTTTATAAGACCCTGGGTCTTATAAACAGTGATAGGGAGAGTATAATTTATTTGATAAACAGAAAAAAATGCAGAAGATTATGATATTACTGATCACTAGCGAAATAAAGAAACATTCAGCATCCAACGGAAGCTGTTAAATAAGACATGTACGGGGACCATGAAACATGAACTACCTAGAAAATTTGATTTGGTCCCAAAATTTTTGCCCACGCATGACCATTACACATTTCATATATGATACTAGTACAACACCTTATTAGAATTTGAATTTGAATGTAACTCAACTCCAAACACTAGCTTAAAAAATAAGAGTTGTTCATAACTTATATACACTATTTTGACTATATTTCTATTTTCTAGTCAAATTGAAATCTCCAATATACCATAAACAGCATCTCTAAAAATCTAAGGAGTGAAAAAATAAACAGGTATATATGTACAGACAAATATGCATTTGGGAAAGTAGAAAGAAGAATCAGGTAAGCCAGGAAAATAAAAGGACATACCTAAAAGTTAAACACAAGCATAAGTTAAACAATAATCTCTCTAGTCACTATTTAGGCCTTTTTTTAAAAAAAAATACCGTTCCACTCTTTAAATTAGCTACTGAGTGTTCTGCAGTTACAAACTTAAAGTGATAATTAAACCCTATACTCTTTAATTGGGGAACAAGTTCTCATTCATTTCATAGTTCACATGTGAAACCTATTTTTCTCTCTTTTACATGTAAGCATCTGCAACTAGTTATGCTTGCAGGCTTAACCCTCCCCAAAGAGTGTGACATGAAAACGTTTCAGATATAATAGACTGAAAAAACTAGAGAGAGTGTATGATTTCTTATAAATAAGCTGCATTTAGTGAAAGAAGTTAGTCCCTCACAATGTGACAGATCACTAAAGTTTGAATCACATGTAATTAATAATCCAACAATTGACAGATTACTAAGCTACTTTATATATTATTCTAATTTAAACAAATTATTTTCTTGTGTCATTATACTTTTTTCTAATTCAAACACATAATTTTTTGTGTCTTTACAATGTCAAGAATGCTAGCACCATTATATACTATTTTAGCACCAAAACATGTTAGTTTAGCCTATACACCATTATAAATTCAGAAAATATAGCATTATTTGTATTTTTTTCTTTGTTTACTTTTTACCCAACCAAAACATACCAATTATATTTCCCTATATACGCTCATAATGTTCATTATATTTTGCTTTTCCAGACTCGATAAAATTTGATTTGGAGAAAGAGTAAAGTGTGTTTACTCTAAGAAAACTCTTGGAAGACATCATTAGAGACACTAACAAATCTCATCAATCACTTGAATTGGCTGTTAGTTGTGCAAGCTTAAGGACACAGTTTCACTAGAGAAGGTTTTTTAAATTATGGAAAATAAGATCAATTAAGCACCTACCATATTTTCCTCGAAGTTGTGTTCCAAACAGAATAAATCCTAAAATAAAAAGCATTGGAGAAAATTATGTTCTATGTAATCCATATAGTTCTAGAACTTTGGTGAATTGTAGTCTCTTTGACCTGAGAAATGAAACCAACTATTTTAGCAATGATTTGTAGTCTAGTCCTGGTTTTTAGACCAATTGTATTTCTACTATTTTTAGTAAATAATAATATATTTTTATTAGGATTAAGATTAGGATTAAAGGACAAACCAAACAAGAATACAAGATAGAATTATAAGATGGACTTTAACCCCTCATCTTCTCTCACATTTCCTATCCTCCAATCAAATACTATTTAGCCACGTAGCACAACTAAGAGTTCGTTTGGATTGAGAATTTTAACTAAGCAAAGTAATTTATCATATAATTTAAAATTCTTTAATCTAAAATTCATTGTTTGGATGTTTTTTTATGAAGAATTTAAATTTTTGGAATAGAATTTTAAACAACTAAAAATGTGAAATTTTAATTTCCTTCTAAAACGTGAAAAATTGAAATTCTATTCTTCTATAGACGCTCACAGGTGCTCCGGCACGCCATGCTCCCGCAGCTGCCATTCAAATGTGCCACCCTGCCAGACACCCGTCGTTGAGGTCGACGAGGCAACCAGTGGCTCTACACCCGCCCCTGGTGCTGTCTTGGCGATGATCAACATTGGAAGGTTGTAACCG
Organism: Glycine latifolia; assembly: GCA_013407115.1. Lineage (NCBI taxonomy): Eukaryota > Viridiplantae > Streptophyta > Magnoliopsida > Fabales > Fabaceae > Glycine > Glycine latifolia. The sequence continues at coordinate 18,055,292 of CM023943.1, forward strand.
TCAACCAAACTCACATCGTAGAAGTCCAACCCGTCAGCACCGTTGAAAGTGAACTCCGCCAATGTCGTCGGAGGCTTGGCACCGCCAACACACTGTACTTTGCCGGAGTCGCAGTCGACGGTGGCACAAGAGAATTTTCCATCAGAGTCTTGGTCGTAGAGGGTTTGTGCCCATATTCGACCCAACCATGACTTCGAGATTTTTATGGTCTTTGATTTGATGCTCTCGAGGGTGAATTTGGTGGTGGGAAGTAGCGGTGAGGTGGTGCCGGATAGTAATCCTGCCATATTGTGTGGTGCCACTTGTTCACAATCTTGAACATCAACATCAATAGCATCTTTAATCTAAGTTAATTGGGGTCGGTGGTAGATGAACCCAATGATAGATACAAAAAGTTGAAAGAAAAAAAGGAGAAATAAGACAAAAGAAAAAAAAAAGATAAAACAAAAGAAGGAGGAAAAAAATGAAGAGGAAAAGAACTAAAAAAGGACCAATATGAAACATAGAGATAATAACATGTCTAACCCTCCATCAAACTTATAACTTTTCTCTATTTTGTCCTAAGACACATCATTCGCCAATCTATATCTCACTTCATTAAGTCTTGTTTAATTACATTTTCCTAGGTAAGTTTCGGTCTACCTCTACCTCTCTTTGTGATGAGCTCTTGGTAACAAAATCTTGTTCTTATATAAGCATGCAGAGGCCGCCTCATGAAAATTCAATTTCTTTATCCAAACATAAAATTTTGAAAATGAAAAAATTTAATTTCTTTATCCAAATACAGAATTTTGAAAAGGAAAGAATTTCAATTGAAGAATTTGAAATTCTTAGAATTTAAAATTCTTTAAAATTTTAAATTGCCTCATCCAAACACACTCTAAAGCTTTTGAATATGGGGATTCTACTGTTAATATCAGGGGATTCTACTTTTCCTCTTTCTTTCCTAGAATCATAGAGTCCATCTTATAATTCTATCTTGTATTCTTATTTGGTTTGCCATTTAATCCTAATCCTAATGAAAATATATTCTTATTAAAATACTAGAAATACAATTGGTCTTACAACCAATGGTAGACTATAAACCATTGCTAAAATTGTTGATTGCATTACTCAGGTCAAAGAGACTGAAATTCACCAAATTTCTAGAATTGTATGGATTACGTAGAACATAATTTTCTCTAATGCTTTTGATTTTAGGAATTTTTATGTTTGGCACACAGGTTGGAGGAAAAGATGGTAGGTGCTTAATTGATCTTATTTTCCATAGTTTAAAAAACTTGTTCCAGTGAATCTGAGTCCTTAACCTTGGACAACTAATAGTAATTCAGGTGATTGATGAGAGTTCTTAGTGTCTCTAATGCTGTCTCCTAAGACTACTCTTAGAGTAACCACACTTTTCTCTTTCTCCAAATCGAATTTTCCTGAGTCATAATGTTCATTTTTATTTTGCTCTTCCAAAACTCAAGATAATTAAATTTGTAGAAAGAGAAATGTTTGGTTACTCTAAGAGAACTCTTAGAAGACACCATTAGAGAGACTAACAACTCATCAACCACCTAAATTAGCTGTTGTTTGTCCAAGCTTAAGCACTCAATTTCACTGGAGCAAGTTTTTAAAACTATGGAAAATAAGATCAATTAAGCACCTACCATATTTTGTCCAAGTTGTGTGCCAAACATAAAAAAAATCCTAAAAGAAAAAACATTTGAGAAAATTTTATTCTATGTAATCCATACAGTTCCAGAATTTTGGTGAGTTTCAGTCTCTCTAACCTGAGAAATGCAACCAACAATTTTAACAATAGTTTGTAGTCTAGTTGTGGTTTTAAGACCAATTGTATTTCTAGTATTATAGTAAATAATTTATTTTCATTAGGATTAGGATTAGAGGACATTCCAAACAAGATAGAATTATAATTAGTAAATCATAGCGTGTGTTTGGTTTAATGTCTCAGATTCACATCTACAAATAAATTCATGTCAAAATTGTGACAATAATTTAGAAGCAATTATTATATGTTTTCAAATTGATGTGCATCAAGAACTTCTAACAACCAAAAAAGTACTATAGTTTTTCCTTGCATGAGTGGATATACTAGACAAGATAAGATTAGAAATGATTGCACTACATTGTAATCCTTTTCTATTTAATTTAAACCAAGGTTAACTGAAAAATAGAAACACTTACAGTAGGTAACATTATCTGAGTTTATTTTCATTATGATCACAGTAATGCAACGTTTTAGGTTGCATACTTGCCTAAAGTTAAGGAATAAACAACAAAAAATAAAATTCAAAACATAACAATATTTATCCACAACTATAACAAATTTATTATCTTATCTTATTATTAGAGAGTATGAGAGAATGTACGCACTTTTGGAAAACAATGGGATAAATCCAGAGCTACTACTTCATTCTTCTTCTTATTCACATGATACCTTAGGAGGAAGTTTGCTAAATCAAAGGGTTAGAATCTCTACTACTGAACAATGGATTCCTATTCTTAATCAAATCATTCCTAATCATGATCAACATATTCCTGTTCTTACTCTTGGCTTTAATCAAGATATTCCTGCTAATGTTATTGATTGCTATATTCATGCTTCTCCAAGTGCATCGTGCACTTGATTACTATATTCTTCCTCATGCTACTGTTCTTGCACTTGATAAATATATTGTTGCTCTTGCTAGTGATCATTAATTGGCTTGGTCAAGGTATTCATCCTCTTCCTACTCCTGCCATTGATAAAAAATATTTCAGCTTCTAATCCTTCTCTGCATCAAGATAATGCTCATTTGATTTCTTCTCTTGATTATAAAATTCCAGCATTGAGTACTTCTCTTGATCAAAATATTCCCACATTGATTTTCACTTATGATCAAAGTAACAACATTCCTATTGTTGAGAAAGAAATTCAAGCCCCTAATAATGTTATAAATATTCATTCTCCTATTCCCACCAAGATCAAGATATTCCACCTCTTGGTCAAAAGTTCTACCCTTTAACAGGATAGTATGCCCTATGATCCTGATTAAAAATTGGAAGCGTTGCTTGGAATTTTAAAGAACGATACATTATCTCAATGTATCATAGACCAATGTACAAATTTCAGATAATGCAATCAAAGAGTTAGTTAAGCTTTTGAACATGAACCTGTCCAGCTTTCCTTCTGGATTGTACATGATGAGAAGTTTGATCTAAAACGTTATACCTACCAAAGCATACTTGGTAGGAGACATTCTTTACAAGGACCTCATGCATGGATAGAATCCATAAAAATTCACGACTAGTGGACATGGATGGGGAACAACTATCTTAACCAAGAGGTGAAATATCTTGATCAAGGATGGGAATAGAAGAAGAATATTTATATCACTATTAGGGACTTGAATTTTTTTTCTCAACAACAGGAAAGTTGGAAAGTTGTTACTTTGATCATAAGTGGAAATCAATGTGGGAATATTTTGATCAAGGGGAGTACTCAATGTTGGAATAGTATAATCAAGAGAAGAAATCAAATAAGCATTATCTTGATGGAGAAAAGAATGAAGCTTAAATATTTTGATCGATGGCAGGTGTAAGAAGAGGAGGAATATCTTGAGACCAACACAAGAATCACAAACAAGAGCAAGAATATAGTAGTAGTTATCAGGCGCATGAATAATAGTAGAAGTAAGAATATAGTAATCAATCACAAGATCACTAGGAGGAGCAAGAATATAACAATAAAGAGCTGGAGCAGGAATATCTTGATTGAAGCCAAGAGTATGAATAAGAATATGTTGATCATGTGTAGGAATGAGGTTGTTAAGAATAGGAAAATGTTATTCAATAGTAGGAATTCCAACCGTTTGGTTTAGCAAACTTACTCCTAAGATATCATGTGAAGAAGAAGAATGAATGAATGAATGAAGTACTAGGTATTGGATGTATCCCATTGTTTTTAGAAGTGTGTACAATATCAAATACTCATAAATAATGAGATAAGATAAATTTGTTACAATTGTAGATAAATATTGTTATGTTTTGAATTTTATTATTTCTTGTGTATGCCTTAACTTCAGGCAAGTATGCATCATAAAACGTTTCATTAGTGTAATCATAATGAAAATAAACTAAGATATATTTTTTTTAAGAAGAAACTAAGATATTGTTTGTTACTTTAACTATTTCTATTTTTTTTTTTAGTTAACTTTGGTTTAAATTAAATATTGTAGAGGATTACAATGTATTGTAATGCCTTTTTTTCATTATGCTAACTTTGTTGTAGAATCTTCACCTTTAAAGAGAAGATTGATCACCTTTATTTTCATTATGAAGGTTTCAATACTGCCAAGAGGTGATGACTCTGTTATTTTTTTTTTAATTAGGTCCCTAATGTAGAATGTAGGGATCTAATTAAAAAACAAATATGAGTACAAGGATTTAATAGAAAAATAAATATAAGTTTAGAAATTCAATTAAAAATTAAGGACCAATTTAAAAATTTGGTAAAAGTTCAAAGTAATTAAACCTTTGTTTAAAAGTTATTTTTTACATACATGATTAAATGATATAAGATGTACATTTTTATTAGACTCTTTAATTCTAGTGAAGAAAGAGGAAAATATACACTCTATAATATTAAAAGCAAGGCTAAAATTGGAGGGAGAGAACTTTTATGTCTCATTTTCCCACCTTTTTCCTACCCTCCAATCAAATAGTATTTAGTCATGTAACACAACCAAATATTTTGAAATGATGTCCTTGGTTCTCAAAAACCTAAGCATCAAAGTTTGTTGAGTTGTTTTATTGAACATCATGTTACTCGTTTGAGTATGTTCCAACACAAAGTCATCATCTCTTATTAGAATTGTACCTCTACCCAAATAAATGAGACTACTAAAAATGATATAATTATTTTTTAATTAAGAACATCTTCATGCATGCTACTTAATAGGCTATTATACTTAAGAACAATTCTTTTAGAATTTTATTGTTGTAACAACTCTAGGTGAAAATCATATGTAAGAACCATTACTTAATTAAGAAACAATTTCTTAACAATAAAATGTAATTGAAATATAAAATCAAATGAAGATGGAAAATAATATAAATATCAAAAATTTAAATCAAAACCTCGATACTTCACGATACAAACCCATAAAACTGGAAATTTCCAAACTGAAAAATCATAAACATGTTGGAATTTTAATCCTTATTTTCTTATTTTTATTTTTATTTTTTATGCAAAAGAAAAAAATTCACATATACATATCCTAGAATAATTCACCAAAAGCCCTAGGATCTATAACACGATTAATTACTAAGGATTAAAAACAATACCTGGATCCATCATCAAATCCTGATTCAAGTGTTTTCAATAAAGGAAACTGATGGCTTTATAGTTCTTCCTCAACCTAACCACTTGAGTTTCTGATGGGACCTCAGTCTCTCTTTAGATGGGGAGAATGAATGATTAATTTTTAGTCAATCGGTATATTAGGGATCATAGTCTTCTTATAGTGTGTTAACCTAAAAGAGTTTCCATTATCCCCTTTCGGGCCAACACTACAAACCTAGAAATTGCAAAAGTCACAGACTGGAAAATTAAAAGCCACCCAGCAAATCAAAAATGCAAATCCATAAATCCATAAAGTGAAAAATCACCAACTTAGAAAATAGAATCATATATGCAAACCCAGTAACAACCTCTATTTTTGTTTGCACCTTCATGGAAAGGCGCCAATGACATGGAGGAAGAAGGTGAAAGAGAAAGTGAATTAAGAGGGGGATATGATGGAAAGGGGAGGGTGAGCGTGAATTGAGAGAAAAAATTTATGGGATAGGAATCAACTTTCATAAAATTTATAAGAAAAGGGGATTTGACCATTAGATTTATTAATAAAATATTTAAAGTAGATGATTACTCACAAATTTTTATGTTAATTTCTTAACAATTTTATGCAATGTCCAATTTGTCCCTTTGAATATTATTCTTCGCCAACCACATCCATGAGTTTTCACTGCAATTGTGACGACAACCTCCTTTTCAAATTTGATTAAGGTTTATGGCAAGAGGAGATTAAAGAAACACCAGAATTATGAGATAAAAAAAAGTTTCCTGTATGCTATGCTATGCAGCTTGGAAACTCGAATGTGCTTTCCATGACACTACAATAGAGGACAAACCTAAGCTATTTGACATGTTGCAGAAAGTGACCAATTGGTGCTAACCTCTATGCAAAGGAGATAACATACTTGCTTTCATGAAACAACCAAGAATCATTAATTATGATAAGAACACAACATCAAAGGCATAATAAACAAAGCAACTAACAACACAAGAAACCAAATCAAAGTTTTAATTTTTTTTCTTCATTCCCTAAAATCTAAATCCAAAAATTTGACCACACCACATGAAACTAAATCGAAGTTTCAATTTCCTCCTTATTTCTCAAAACTCTAAATTTGAAAATCGAAATCACATAATCCTAATCCTAATAGTCATAAGCTTAACCATCACCCACCAAACCCAAACCCAAATAGGAACATGATCACAAGTACCTTCACAATAAACCCTTCATGATTGAATATGCTATGTAAATTGGTCATGACTGTGAAAGTGTTTTACACCTTCATGACAAAAGGATTCTTGTGGCATTTTGCACCAACAAGGGCCTACACACACTAGTTCACAATGGTGACCTCAATAAGGATGGGGAGCACAAGGACGATTTAACCCATCTTCTGAGACTATGTTAACACATAATGATAATAAAGCGCAGTGAAGACCTTAGGATGAAACAACACATAGTGGACCATATGTGTGAGGATGGAGGTGGTGCTATAAGAGTCTAAGATATGGTGGTAAAGGTGGAGAAAAAATGATGGATGAAGAGAGGAGGCAGAATGGAAGAAAAAGGCTTTGTGTAGGTTTACTTTGGATTTTACTGCAGACATTAACATTATTGTCTCATATATAAAAAAATATGTAAAAAAATAGTCTATTACAAATGCACTCCCTCCTTTTTTCCATGTTACTTTGCCCTGCCTTCCCTCTAACGATGTTAATCAATGTTTTGTTCTTTTGTTCCAAAACCCAAAACTGTCCTCCTTTATTCCCAAATCCCAACACATACATAACCCTACTCCCAAGCGGTGATGAGATGGAGTTGCTGGTGGAGGGAGAACTGTTGCTCATTCCCTAGGCTGCCTCTTCCCTTCCAAACCAAGACCCTTTTGCTCTAAACCCAATGTCAAAAAATCATGGAACCCAAAAGTGAACAAGATCTATGAAATTAGTAAGTGAGATCTATGAGAACTCGAAATATGTTACCCTTCATGTTGAAGCGAATTGCTTGTGCAATCGTGTGGATCTTTGCAGCAACGTTCAATATCAACCTCTTCCTGTTCATTTTTGGGATGCACTACTTCCACACAAACTACAATAGTTGGTTTGGTAATGAGGCTGGGTCATGGAAGTTAACAACGTTCCAACATTTGAATTTCACAGCAGAGGATGTGCTGGAGTGTTCGTCAATGTCCGATAAGATATTGGGGATGGGATCCACCGGAACGATTTAAAGAATGGAAATGCTAGGTAGTGTTATCTTTGCAATTAAGAAGTTAAGGCGAAAGTAAAAGGAGAATATCAAACAAAGAAGAGGGTTTTTGGCTAAGGCGGACGCGCAACAACAGGGAGTTCACCATGTTGCTTTAGTGTCCAATGACAATTTGGATATCTTTTTAGGCTTAGTTTTTTGGTTTTGTGAGCATTTCTCCATTTATTGTGTTCTTCATTCATAACTGACAAATGTTAGATAGTGGGAGTCTCATTTATGTCCGGACAAGGTGTTTGGTATACTTGAGGTTATCTATTATTTATGCTTAAATGTTTAACATAAATAGCATACAACCTTTCAATTGCACCTCAAATGTGCTTTCATGTTATTTGAATAGCTTCTTTGGGTGTTTGAGAAAAAATGACTTTCACAACTATCAAGATTTTAGGAAACAATTTGAAGAAATAGAAAGATGAAAAGTGAGATAGCCAGAAGCACTGGAGTACAAATTCGATAAATCAATTGCAATCAATTTTTTCTTGGAAAATGGAATTACACGAGGAAAGGGGTGAGAACATTTTGAGAAGAAAAAATCATTGAAACATCATGTACCAATCACATGCATAGTTTTATTAATGAAACTAACACCATTTGAGACATAAGGAAGGCTTGTATAATGAGAATGAAAAAGTTAGGGGATTTTGCGTAGGGTGAAAAAAAAAAAGAAGGGGGTGCATGTGTAATTAGAGTATTCCTCAAGGAAGGTTAGTGTAATTTGATCTAAAAAAATTGTAAGAATTTAAAAGATGTAAAGCCTACAAAAGTTAAGAAACCCATAAAACTGAAAAATTTTCAAAGTTAAAAATCATAAACATGCTGGAGTTTTAATTCTTATTTTAGTATTATTTATTCTTTATGCAAACACAAAAATTTCACATACATATCCTAGAACAATTCACGAAAAGCCCTAGGATCTACAAAAAGCTTGATTATTAAGGATTAAAATAAATACCTGATCCATGGAGGTCCGTTGTATTGAAAGTCTTCCTAGCGGGTGAGTCCATGCATGGAGGCCAGGCAGCGAGTTTCGTAAGTGTTGCGACGGTACAAGATACTAGAGCATGTGAACTCTAATGACCACCATAGAATACTCGTGGATGATAATGACGTCCGCTCGAGGGGGAGGCTACCATGTGGAAGAGACTCGCACTTGAGGGGAGATTGTTGGAGTACAAGTGTGAGGTAAAGTCTCACATCAGATAGAAATAGAAGAGTTGAACACCATATAAGTGAGGAGAAGACCCATAAACCCAAGCCTTAAGATTTTGGGTTAAGGTGTGGTGTCTAATTTACTTAGATGGTTACTCATGACCCAATGGTGTAAATCTCTCCAATATTAACCCCCCTCGATTTCCTAACACTTCTTCAACCCAACCTCTTGAGTTTCTGATGGGACCTTAGTCTTTCTTCAGATGGGAAGAATGAAGGATAGTTTTTAGTGAATTGTATATTAGGTACCATAGTCTTGTTATAGTGTGTTAACCTAAAAGGATTTCATTATCCCTTTATGGGCCAACACTACAAACCTGAAAATTGGAAAAGTCATAGGCTAGAAAATTAAAAGTCATCCAACAAATAAAATGCAAATTGAGAAAGCCATAAAGTGAAAATTCACCAATTAGAAAACAAAATCACATATGTAAACCCAATAACAACCTTTGTTTTTTGTTTGCATCTTCATGGAATGGCGATAAAGTGGAGGAGGAAGGTGAAAGGGAAAGCGAATTGAGACAAGATGAGTGAGGGGGGATGGTGAGAGCAAATTAGGAGAAAAATGTTATGGAGTAGGAATTCACTTTTACAATATTTATAAGAAAAGGGGGATTTGAGCATGATACAATGCTAGTCATATCTTTTAAAACATTGAAGAGAATTTAAAGCTATTAATGATATAAATTTATGACAAGCATCAACTTGAATTAAAAATATTAAAAATACCAATCAAATAGTGAAGCAACGTTTTTTTATGTGTTTATTGTTTTAGGATTATAATACAAATAAAGATTACGACTAAGGTGGACCATCAAACATGTGGTTTGAGGTGGACAAGAAATCTCTAACCATTGGATTTATTAATAACATATTTAAAGTGGATGATTACTTACAACTTTTTTATATTAATTCTTAACGATTAAAAGTATTTTATGCAATGTCCAATTTGTCCCTTTGAAAATTATTCTTTGTCAACCACAACCATGAGCTTTCATTGCAATTGTGATGACAACCTCCCTTTCCAAATTTGATGCATGTTTATGGCAAAGAGAAGATGAAAGAAGCACAAGAATTACAAGAATTACAAGATCAAGAAAGTTTCTCTTGTGTTATGCTATGCAGCTTCGAAAGTCAATTGGGTTTTCCATGGCACTACATTTGGTGACAAAGCTAAGCTATTTGACATGTTGCAGAAAGTGAAAAATTGGTGTTAAGTACTTTGCAAAGGAGATAGCATCCTTGCTTTCATGCAATAACCAAGAATCATTAATTATGATAATAACACAACATTAGAGGCATAAATAAACAAAGCACACAACACCACAAGAAAATAAATCAAAGTTTTAGATTTTCCCTTCATCCCCTAAAATCTAAATCCAAAAATTGGACCACACCATAAGAAACTAAATTGAAGTTTCAATTTTCTCCTTATTTCCCAAAGCTCAAACATAAAAAAATTGGAAATTCACATAATCCTAACCCTAATAGCCATAAGCAAACCCATCACCCATAAAAGCTACACCCAAACAAGAACAAGATCCCAGGTACCTCCACAATAAAACTCTTCATTACCAAATACGTTGCGTAAAATGGTCACAATGGAGAAATTGTGTTGTACACCTGCGAAACAAAATAATTTTTGTGGCATCGTGTAGTGAAAAAGGACTAAGAACCCACCTTGTGAGACCGCGTCGGCACATGATGATGATAAAGCGCATTGAAGACTTGGTCCTTAGTATGAAACATGTGGTGGACCATATGTGTGAGGAAGGAGATCATGCTATAAGAGATTGGTGGCAAAGGAGGAAAACAAGTGACAGGGGGAGAGAGGAGGCAGAAGGGAATAAATAGGCTCTATTTTAGGTTTTTGGATTTTACCAAGGACATTATTGTCTCATATTTAAAAAATGTAAAAAAATAGTTTTTGGTAGACCATATCTTTGGTTGTCCACCGGAGAACTGGTCTACAAATAAATTAATATTTTAAGTTAAAATAAATTATATAAAAGAATGTAAAAGATGTAAGGCCCACAAAAGTAATTTAAGAACTTTATTAAGAACTTACTAGAGTCAAATTCTATTGGGTTATCAAATGACCCATTCTAAATTTGTCAAAACAAAAGAGAGAGATGAAGAATATAGTAAAATTGAAGTAAAGTGAGTGTATATTAAATATTTTTAATATCATTGATGTGTATTGCAATTAGACATTTTTTACGTTAATGTAAATTTGTCATCAATTTTATATATTACAATTTGTTATTCATAATAACTCCTTCTCATTATAATTATGAATTTTTTTGAGACATTTGTTTCAAGATGTTTACCTATATTTTTAAATATCAGATTTTTGTGAAATAACTAGAAATGTGATTATCAGGAGACATTAAAAATGTTTCATTAGCATTCCTTATGTCTCTATGCAAAGGTATGAGAGAAAGTTGTCATTAAACATAATTTCATCATTACATATACACTTATTTGAACCCGTAATACATATCAATTATATATGAATACAAAAATAAGTTGTATGCAAATAAAATTCAAATGCAGTAAAAAAAATCTTAACATAGTTGTAACTGCAAAAGGGTAATTACATAATCTTTCTCCTTGCTAACTCCTTATCCAAAGTCTTTTGCTTCTAGTAGTCGGTGCTTGTCAGTCAAAGAGGGAGGGTACCTACCAAAGGTACTTTGAGGCTCAAGTTAGAACTCGGACTAGAGCAATAAATGAGTATTTAGTGCAATATGAACAATAACTTACCTTGATATTTCCACAGCTATTTATACATATTTTAATGGCCCTTGGACCTATGGGCGTTGGTAGGTCATTACCATTTTAGGTAATGCTCTGATAATTGTCATTAAGGTTTCTGTTAATAACCTTAACGATTCTTACTTATGGTAATCATGCTTTATGGTTTATGATCATGATTCTCCATCTTTGGGTATCCGGGTACTCGACTAGGCCAAGTATCCGATGACCAAGCCAAGCACCTGGTCAAAGGCAAAAGTATTTTTTAGGGGATGTTCGAGTATTTGACCATGCTGACTACCTTAATTCTTTATGCATGGTTCTATTGAATATGTAGGTATGCGAATAGGCAAGTGTTCGGCCATGTCGACTGGTCGAATACAAAATAGTTGCTAACTAGTGTTCAAGTATTCTGTAAGGTTCAATACTTGAGTACTCATGTGTTTTGTGGATATTAACATGATTCATATTCAGGTACTCAACCTCAAGGGATGACTTGTGCTTCAATATGTTGAAGGCCAAACGGTGTATATGGGTTTTCAACTAGGCCTAATACCCAGACGGTCTAATAGTATTAACTAACTCAATGTTCAATTGGATGGAGACTCGTCAAAGATGATAAGATGGCATAAGTTACATGTTGTAACCATGATACCCATAGTGGTCACAATAGCATATGTAGTAGAATGAATAAAATTTATTTTTCCCTTAAAAAACCAGATGTAGCCTTAAACTGTGGATCCAATAAATTCCCCAATGCAATAGCATTATAACGCCTCTATGGAAGCTCTTTAACAATATTGATCCTTAGCCCTTGTCATGGGGGAAACCCCACAAAATATGATCATTGTTTAAAAATTAATAATGTCTAAAAGAATTAATGTTACAGAGACTATATGTGAGGAGTGAGGACCACCGAGCACGTGGATCAACTGACATGGAGTTTTTCAAACTTAATTAGAAATCTCAAGTTTTAATTTTGGATATGCAGTTACACTAAATACTTGAAAGGAGAGTTTTGTTACTCATAATGTTCCTACTCGACTCAAACATGATCGTTCTGATAAAGAATACATGTGATCTAAAAAAAAAGACTATTTGTGAGGAATGTTTTGGAAATATATATAAAAAAAACAAAGAGAAATAGCACAGGTATGGATGAAACTGTTGTAGTTTTATTGAGGGATGTGTTATTGACACTACCATAATTGCTAATGACATTATCCACATGGGTGTCTTTTACTTGTATTCCAAAATTACTCGCTGGATAGAAACACAATGAAATCGTATTTCCATTATTATTTGGGAGTGTAAAAAAAAAAAAAATACGATTTTGTTGTATAGTGTACATTGGAATTGTACTTTTGTTGCACTCACAAAGGGTGAAAAAATAAACACAATGGAAATACAATTATGTTGTTGTACTATACATCAACGAAATCATATTTATGTTTTTTTTTGTTTTGTTTTTTGCTAAACGGAAATGTATTTTCATTGTACACTCATCCTCTTCCCTTTTCCCTTCCCTTCCCTTCCTCTACAAACACAAACGAATCTTGACCACTCACAACAACATGAATCTCGATGAGTGGCAGGTTTGGATCTCAATGGGATCGAGGAAGTGTGACGCAGATCTTGAAGTGGGTGTGCGTGACTGTGTTGGAGGATGACATTGGGGTGTGTGCTGGACAAAAACGAAGGTGGGATACCAACTAAGGAGTGAGGGAGAAGTCTGAGAAAAAGGATGGGGAGGTTATTGGCACTACTAACTGAGTGAGTAAACGAAGCATTTTGCATGTGTTGGTAGTGCCAATAGCAAATTTGGTAGCAACCATAACAACAGCCATTCTTGAGGAGACTTGAATCCTGCATTCCCAACAGTGTATCCTGCACCCCCTATTTCATTTGAAATTACCCCATTACCCTTAATGAATTGGCACATCCCTCCCTAACCCTAACATCTTTCTCCTCAAAAGCCTAACACCTCCCTCCCACAACGCCTCTCTCACCTACGACTCACCTCCTTCTCGCGAAGGCTACTTCCTTCCTCCTTCGTCTTGAAGTTGTGCATCCTTTCCTCTTTCATTCCTCCTTCGTCATTGAAGGTAAGGTTATTTCTTTCTAGTGTGGGTTTGGGTTCTGGTGGGATTGGGGTTCGTTTCTTTTTTAGGGGTTGGGTTTTTGTGGGTGACAGGTTTTGGTGAGGGTTGGGTTCTGTTTTGGAATAGGCTTCTGGAATGGTTACTTCGTAAAAGCCATTGACTATTCCGGAATGGCTATTCTGGAATGGCTGTTCCAGAATAGTCATTTCGGAAGCCTTTGCTTGTTCTAGAATGCCTGTTCTGGAATGCATAGTAGACAAGCTATTTAAATCTTGTTTGAAAATCAATTTGAGTTGTTGATTATAGTGATGTTAAAGCTAATTATCATTAAATTATCACAACTGAATTCCTATGACTAAAAATGATCAAAGATGAGCACAACTTTGTTAGCAGTTGACCAGGCATTACTCCCAGGATTGTTTCTTTGAATTCCCTACATTCAAACTAGTTTAGAAAATGTCATCATTGCCTATTCGAATTTTTTATTGTTAGTGTAAAAATTAGAAAATATATTCTATTGTTTACAGCTAATTATTTCAAAGGAATGTCTTTTTTTTTCTTAATTTATAATTTATTTTTTCATTTATCGTTATAACTTATAAGTGCTCAACTGTTTCCATATCCCTTGTTAGTAATATTATTTCTTCTTGCAATTTACTTAAAAAATTAATAATAGCAGTTAGGAGAACAAGTTAATGTCTTTTTCTTTTATTATATATTATCAGTGTGATCCCTTATAGACCAAAGTTAAGATTATATTATTTATGTTAGTAAATTTAATTTGATTTGAACCCCCCTACAATTTATTCTTAGTAGTTTATTTATGTATAGTTTAGTTGTAATATCTTATGTTAGTAAATTAATTTTCAGATGGTTCATACAAAAAGGGTTAGTTTTGATGGTGATGATGGCAATGACAGATGTGTTAGACCTATAATATCAAAACGAAGGTGATGTGTAGGAGCTCCAATGATGGACCCTTTGGACCAACCTTGCCAAGTAGAGGCTTTGGGGCATGTTCAGCCTGTTGACAGCCATGAGCTAGAAGCACCTATTGTATTCCCTGGTGGCCTTGAGGACACATCACAACTGACTTCATATACTAATCATGTGGCTTGGGAAATATGGAGTGGCATGGTAAACTACTAATACTAAGTTTGTTTCAATATTTATAATTGATTCAATTATTGTAAGTTTCTTTTTTGGAACTTATTTAGTAACTATCTATGTTCTTGCAGGAACGTAGTGGGCTATAGTTAGTATCACGTGGGAGAAAGTTTTAGTCAGAGATTGTCTTAAATGACCAGATACAAGATGTGGTCAAGGGGTTCATTTTGTTTTCGTTGACTACATGCAGTTATCACACCATAGACAAGGGACTCTTGTCTGCTTTTGTCGAGAGATGAAACATAGACACAAACACCTTCCATTTTCCTGAGGGAGAGATGGTGATAAACCTAGATGACACGACGTCATTGCTTCACATTCCCATTACAAGACAATTTTGAACATATGGATAAGGAAGTGGCAATTCCCATGCTTGTTCACTTACTTGGAGTTTAATATGATACTTCATTTGATGAGACAAAGAAAACAAGAGGTGGACAAGATCTTAAAATGCATCCACAACGAGATGTGTCTACACCAACAAATTGCATTCTATGAACCTCATCTGCAATATGATTCAATGCATACCTTGAAACAAATCCACGCAATCTCTTATACAATTGTACATTAAAAGTTGATCAACAACGTGAATGCTATGTTCGAATGAGGCTTTAATTTCATTATGTTGCATAATGATCATGTTGTTCATTGCATCCCAACATTTACACAAGTCTCTCATGCTAGTATGGAGCAATAGCTTCAATGCCCTATGGGCAGAGCCAACCCTACAAAACAAGTTTGAGACAAGCGTCCCAATAAAATGAACATTGTATACAAATACTAGTTTAATAGACCATGGGTTATAGGTTAAATACCTGTTGGTTGTTGTGCTACCCAAGTGTATGACTTTATTTGCCCATGCCTTTACAAATATTTTCTTGTGTGGGACCAACCAAGTATCTTTCACATATGCAACAAACTCACGTCAGGGTGCACAGACAACTTCAAACTTTATCAGATAATCTTCATAGGCAAACTTTGTAGGACAAACCATAACAGAAATCCAAGCCTTTGAACCCAGGCTTTTTTGGGAGTTACAAGTTGTTTGCACTTTTCTTTCACATTCAATATGAAATTGGCACAACAAATTATGTGAATCAGGAAACACAATTTTTACTGCATTCATCAAAGTTAGATCTTTGTTTGTGATAATCACTTTTGGCAATTCATCATGTATGCAAAAAAGTCTTTGAACCTTTCAAGTGCCCACACAAAGTTTTTTTCACATTCAACTTTCATATAAGCAAAAGCAGCAGAAAGTGTCAGCCCAATACAAGTAACACCAACAATCTCAAGCAAAGGTAGCCTATACCTGCTGGTTTTGTACATACTATCCATGAAGAGCACTACGTTAAATGCATTCAACAACTTTAGCGCATCATGATGTGTTCAAAAACTGTCACGCATAACTTCTTCATCATTTATTACATGTCAATGAATATACATATCACTCTCTAACAAATACATTAAATGTTGCATGTCTATTCTGGGGCCTCTGAGAGATCTCTGATATGTAGTTCTGGAAGTATACACTTGTCAAATGGTGGTGACATTTTTGTCAATGTCGGAAGGATATTTTTAGGCTTAACCACACTCTTTGTCATATCAGTAAGCATTGTCTTCTCAATATGCGTTAGTCGACCTATATATGGATGGCCGACCAATGTCTTAGCAACATCATGATTATGACACTCACACAAAACCCTAAGTACCCATCCTTCACAAGTCTTTAGTGGTCTTCCTTTCAACCTAAAGGGGCAATCACATTTTCTAGTCCCAGTGGTCATCTTTGCATCTTTTTTATATTGTCTATATTTGCCACCCCTCTCACAACTCAAGACGACAAATGTCTTTCTTCCATGTTTTCCATTTGTTGTGTTTGACCTTAAAATGACAACAACAAAACCCAACTCAAATGCAACCTCCGGAACTAGGGGTGTTCACGGGTACGGGTCATCCGTGAACCCAAACTGATCTGAACTGATCCAAACTGTTTGGGTTGGATCATTTATGTATTTGAGTCAAAACCGAACTGAACCGATCAAAACCGATCATGTACGGGTTGGATCACGGGTTTAGATTTATAGATCCGTGAACCTGTAATAATAATATAAATTTTATTATTTATATATCAAGAAAATGGAGTCTCTTTCTTCCCCAAACAGCATGCAAGTCCCCCACCCTCCTCCTCCACTAGTCACGGCCACCGGTGACCACCACTAGCCACCGCCGCTTGCCGTTGGACCACCGTACGGAGATGAACCCTTTAATTAGAGCGGAATCTTCAAAACTCAACTCGAAGTTTCAGTAGAGAATGAAGCCTTCAATCATTCTTTCTTGGTTTCTTTGAGGTAAAACCTTGGTTTCCTTTGTCATCTCCTATCTAGTTTAAGCTTCTCTTAGTGTCTCTTGCATTTTGGGTACCGTTGTGAGAGTTTTACCACTTCCTTTGAAAATCCTTTGAAAATGAGATGTTGTAAAAATTTCTTTTTTTGTGAAATTTATGTCATTTCTGTGATCTTTGTTGAGCCCTGGTCATATTTGTGTAATCATAATTTCAAAATGATGACTTTGATGTGGACTCCCAAAACACTATTTTAGCTTCTTTTTAATTTTGAGTGGGTATTTGACCCCGAATGTTAATGTTAACCTTGTCTTTGAAATCTGTACTAAATTATCTTCAATTTGGTATATAAAGCTCTGCGTTCGAACAAGTACGCGTATTCGAAGAATCACAAAACAACATTGATAGGCTGTAACAGGGAGAACTCCTAGTTAGGTAAGGAGAGTTTATTATTTAGTTATAGTTTTGGTACCATAGTTGGGGGCTAGGGAATCTAACTATGAGGATATATGTATGTCCCTGTTGTGTGCTGGTTTTCAAGAAAAGTTATGTTTTAAACTAATGGGATGCGATATATCTATCATTGATGTATGCTTGTTCCTATTGTGTGCTCGTTTTTGAGAAAAACCGTGTTTTTAATTAATGGGATGCGATGAATTTGTTATTAATGGATAAAATTGTTAATGATGTTGTTGTTGTAATTGATTGGATTTTGGGAAAAGTCTTAATTACAGAGGACACTTCGTCCAAAATTTTATAATATGTTTTCCTATTTAATTCTTTATTAAATTTTTAAATGGGCATAAGAGTGTGTTTTCTATATTGTAGTCCTCCTCTTTAATTTAGAATTTTCCTAAAATACGACTCTCGTAGTAATATGGATTGTGGATGGATGAGGTGATATTAATGTCATTGATAATGTTGAAATATGGATTGTGAATGAATGAGATGATGTCGAATGTTGATGTTTATGATGATGGTATTGAAATAAAATGATGATGTTGTTGAGGATATTGAAATTGAGATTTTATTGATGTGTTGGTGATGGTTGAATGAGATAATGATGATGTGTTTGATGATGTATAAATGATATAATGATGATGTGGTTTATGATGTTTAAATGAGATGATGATGTTGAAATGAGATGAAGTTGATGTTTATGAGGATAATGTTGATATAAGATGGATTTGATATATATGATGATGATATCGAGATGAGGTGATGTGTATGTACACTGATACCCATGGAGTGCATGATTGGTCATCCTTGCGGGGAAGGATTTTTTCCTGGCCATGATCTTGCATTGATGGTGCCCATGATTGTCATTATGTGATATGGATATACATGGATACCCATGGGGGTGTATGACTGGTCATCCTTGCGGGGAAGGATTTGTTCCTAGTCATGGTCATACATTGATGGTGTCATGGTTGTATGTTGTGTATATACATGTGGGGTGCAATGACCAGTTGGTTATCCTTGCGGAGAAGGATTTGTTTCTAGCCACGGTCAGTGCATCGGTGAGCCCACATTGGTGTGTTATGTATGTACATGGGGGGTGTATGACTGGTCATCCTTGCGGGGAAGGATTTGTTCCTGGCCATGGTCATACATTAATGATGACCATGTTCATGTGCATGGATGAAAATAGAATGAAGGTACGTGCATACCTGTGGATTTTAGTGGGCTGAAAATGCAGGTACTAAGGGGTCATCAGGTTTGAAATTCCCTAACGATGTTGGCTGATAATCGGGGGGGGAATGCCCAGTGCACGACAGGTGGCCCTGATAGGCGGTGAATCATTTTTCTTATGAGAGGCTATTTCCGAGATATGGTACCACATTGCATGCTGATAGATGAGTCAGGTGCATGCATCATTCTATGCATGATTGTTTGAGTTGTGAAATGCATTGGATGATTGGTTTATAGAGTATGTATTGGAATCATGCATTTTTGTTAATGATTTTGATGGGTAATATTGTTTCCTTCCCAATTGATGCTATCTGATGTTTGTTGGCTTTATATAATAAATTTACCCTTGCATTTGTTGTACCGTGTGGTTGGTACCTGTGATGATCACGAACCTTCGTTCGTGGGAGCAGATGAGTAGCAGTAGGTGACCTTGGAGGGAGATCTTTTTTTTGGTTGGAGCCACCGAACCGACGTGATAATGTTGGAATTCTTTTTGGAAAATAGTTATGTTTTGTTAATCAACTCTTTCTTAGTTAGTTCATTGATTCTTTTGTTGGTCATGTAATTCCAAATGTAAATATTTGTAAATATAACTAGATTACGTTCTGACATGTGAATGATATGTAATGTTTTAAATGTACATCCATATGTATCCATTTATGTATTTGTTCTATTGTATGATAATTGTATTATTGTGAAAAATTTACTACCACTTTCATAATCAAATTAATGAAGTTTTCATTAAAAATTGAAATTCACACGATATAAAGTTAGTGATATCATAGCAACGAGGTGGGTCGTTACAAAAAGTTTGTTATGGAAACAGGTCCCCAATGTGAATGTGAAGCGTTGAAACATACCTTTGGAATGGAGAGTTGGAGGAGAATAGGGACTTCTACGTTGGAACCTTTGATTACTATGGGAAGAAAACTTAAGTTAGAGAAGAATTAGAAAGTGGGGTGCATTGCAGGAAGAAGAAAAGAACGAATGGAAGGGGTTATGTGTCTGCTACTACTACGAGAGAAAGAAGATGAAAAAGGAAAAGAAGATAAAAGAGGTAGCTTGAGATTTTATAAAAAAAATGGGAGGTGCAGAATTCAAGTCTCTTTCTTGAGACATGTTAGAGCCCAATGTTTCAATATAAGCCCAAGATTTCTCATAGACCATACACTTGCGGGAATTTCTTCCTACACTAGCCAAAATTCCCATACACTCAGCATTATACAGTGAATATTGAAAATTGCCCTTTAGTAAAAGGGTTAAGTACGGACACACCATTCAGCTTCTTCTTCTTCTCGCCTCCCACCATTCTCACACCCTTCTCCTTCTTCGGTTCTCCACCTACATCATCCAGTTTTTGTTCGTGCACCCAGCGCTGTCATTCATCTTAACAATGACTGCTTCGCCATTCGTCATTTATTTCATCTGATTTTTGTCGCCGCTGTCGGGAGTTTCTCCGTTTCATTTTTCTACAAATTATTTGTTTGTCTTAAATATATACGGATTGCCAATCCATACGATTTTTTATTTATTTTTCAATCTTTTTTAATTTTTTGTATAACTGCATTTTTTTCATTAACATCCTTTATTTATATTTCAATTAAAAATTTATTGAATTTATGGATTAAATATAAATGGTTGTTTCAGAAATCATTGGATTAAGAATACTTATGAGAATACCTTTAAGAATACTTTTGATAATTAACATGTTGATTTAGAGGTCATGAAAATAATTGAAATTAATTGTAAATATTTGTAATCGTACTTTGGTGAAGTTATGGGTTGATTTGAATTGTTAGGTTAATAATTGGGAAAATTTGTAGATTATGGTAAGAACAAGATGATTGTGTCGGGCTTTAGGCAGAGTTGGTGGCAGAGCCTTAGGTAGAGACGTTAGTGCTAATGAAGAAAAGCCCCTAAGCGCCAAAGGCTAACAGCGACGACACGTAGACAACGGGTAGGTCCAGTTGTTCCTGAGGATGTTGTTGTTGACGAGGCTCATGAGGAGCCTGACATTCCAGTTATGGAGGTGTTGATTTAGAGGGCTTTCCAGGCGGGCCCTAAGATACATCAGTATTGACAATGTATGCTAATCATGTGGCAGCCAGAGTGGGCAGGAGAGGTACTTATGTGTTTAATTATTTCTATTTTTACATATTTTGTCATTTTAATTGTCGTAATTAATTATAATTGATTGCAGGAACATGTTGAGTTGAAATTGGCTTCTCATGGAAGGAAGGTGCAGAAATTTGGAAGGCCTGCACCTAAAATTGAAGGTTTAGTGGTTGGTATCGGCTTAAGCCCTTTGATTACATGTTTAGTGGAGACAGGAGATAAGGACTAATATATGCTTTTGTGGAGAGATGGCACAAGGAAACTAGCAGTTTCCATCTGCCCATAGGATAGATCACCATTACCCTTGATGATGTGGCATCCTATTTACATTTACCAATTATAGGTGTGATATGCTTCCAGCATATATTAGTTTTTAGGATTAATTGATTAATAAATTGTTTAAGAATGAGTAAATTAGATTAGGATTTGGTAAACTATTACTTAATTGCATATTACTTTAATTTCTTATTTATTGTGTCATTTAGGAACCAACAAGAGAGGAAAAGAAGCACAAAAGAGCAAGCTAGTGCTCTCGAACAAGCCACGCTAATCGCATGGACTCCCACGCGATCAGCGTTAGAGTGTCAAGATCAAATATTTTGTTCGAAGAGCCCGCGCTAGTAACGCCAACTACCACGCCAATCACGCCAGATGCTGAAAACCAAACGTCCAACTCGAATTTACCACGCTATTAGCGTGGCCATACACGCGAGTAGCGTGGGACTACCAAAGGTTAACTCCTCAGCTTGAACAAGCCACGCTATTAGCATGGCCATCCACGCGAGTAGCTCCATGATATCAAACTTAAGTATTCAGTTCGAATAACCCACACGATCAGCGTGGGACCTCACGCTATTAGTGCCAGAGTTCCAGAACAGCTTAATCAATTCGCATACCCCACGCGATCAGCGTGGGACTCCGCGCTAGTCGCGCCACAAGCTCGATATTTCCTGATTTAAAAGATTTGATACTAATTTAGCTTGGGGAACAGTTCCTTGTTACCAAAATTAAACCTAGAACGTATAGGGGATAAAAAGGGACCTCTGGGTCACAAAGAAAAAGCTTTTTTCCTGGACCTCTTGGAGATTTTCTGCAGAAGAATCCATTGAAGAACCTTTGGAGAAGATTGGAATCATTAGGGAACTACAGAATAGCAACTCTGTGTAATCTCTTCTTTTCCTCTGGTAATTCCTCTCTAGGAACATGTTAGTTATGGAAGCAATGTCAGTTCTGGGTATGCTTGGCTAAATTCTTGTATTGTGGTTGAGCCAAGAACCTATGTGAACTCCTCTATGTCTTGATTGGTTTTAATGAGAATTATCATAATTGCTTTGGTTTATTCTATTCTTCATTGCATTATTCTTAATTGGGACTGGCCATTCTATTAAGATGTTTAGGGTTAGGATTCACAATAGGGATATTGGGATTCTAGTTTCTGAAATGAGTAAAACAACAATTTATACATTACCTAGGGATAGGAATGTGTAGTTGCAGTAATTTCAGGATGTGTTTGCTAAATGCTTGGTTTAAGAAGAAATCCCTTAGTGATTTCTTCTTAAACCAAGCATTT
>CM023943.1:18084106-18142015 GCA_013407115.1 Glycine latifolia
CGATCCATTGTTTATCTTCCGCTGAGTTTGAATTTCAAGAAAAGTCAAAAAGATTCAAAAACCAATTCACCCCTCCCCTCTTGGTTTATTAGATTAGGTGTTCATTGTATTTACAGGGGGCAGCTGGCCTATGCACGTGGAAAGGATTATTCAAGAGGAAAAATTTGATTGGTTTAATGCTTGCTTTCCACCTTGAAGGGCCACCTAGAAAGGTTGATTCAAAAAGCTTATCTTCATTGACTTACCATTGACTTTGGTTTACCAAACTTTTCTTCCTATTAGTTCACTTAGCTATGCCTATTCTATGGCTTGTGCACGTGAATCCACTTCTGGATAGTCCCTATTTGAGCTGAATATTTGATTCATTGGGCCAAAATTTCAAGAGTTGCAAGTTTTACTCAATCCAAATGGTCCAAAGGGCTATAAGCACTCAACCAGATAGGGTTCACTCATTATTTAGTCTGTATCAATTTACTAATCCAAAAATTCTCATTTTCTAGTATGTTAAACTAGACTTCCTAAGCTTTCCAAAAAGGTATCACATGCCTTATTTGGAGTTATAAAACTCGAGATATAGAATTTTTACTCTATACTTCCAAAGCTGCCAGCGAATTTAACTTAGGACAATGACATCCCTTAGTGTTTTTGTTATTGCAAACAGTAGTCAATCTAGATTGGTCTGAAATTTTAATATGTTGTAGTAGACATATAGATCTTTAATTCAATATATCATACACTTAATTTTAATAAGAATTGAGAGAGAAATGAATTTTTCAATTCGGGTGACAGATATGGAAATTTTGGGCAGCTTATGTTCAAATAAAATTTATCGCAGCTTATGTTCAAATAAAATTTATCTTATTCTTCTTGTATCCAATTATCATCACACTTCCATAATTCAATCATAAATATATCTCATAATATAATTTTGAGGATGTTACAGAGTCCAATACTCTTCTAGCGGTTCGCTGAGGACCAAAATGACTGCCGATAGGTGTGTCATGACAAAACTTAAGAATAAACTGAATCTCATGACCTAGCGCGCACCTGCGAATCACTTGATCACTACCAAACCTCCACAAATAAGGATCATCCCATACATAATATTTAACATCACTCTAAGTTTATCTATTTGAGACCTAGATGCATAAGGTGAAACAACAGATGCAACAATGTAATTCACAATGTCAGCAAACCAAGGTGCAATATGTGATGATTGCAAATGAATCAGATGCTCATCAGGGAAATTATCCTTAATAGGAAAGGATTCAACGGGTCACTCAATCCTGCTCAAATAATCAGCAACCAAATTTTCTGCACCACTCCTATTCTTAATGTCAATATCAAAATCCTGAAGAAGAAGCATCCACCTGATCAATTTAGGTTTAGCATCAGGCTTCTTCAATAGGTACTTCAAAGCTGCATGGTCAGTAAAGACAATAATATGGGAGCAAAGCAAACAAGATATGAATTTCTCTAAAGCAAAAACAATAGTCAAAAGCTCATTCTCAGTGATGGTGTAGTTAACTTGGGCTGCATCTAAAGTGCGTGAAGCATAAGCCATGACATGAGATAGTTTATCAACTCTCTATGACAGCATAACCCTAAGTGCATAATTAGAGGCATCACACATGAGCTCAAAGGGAAGTTCCCAATCTGGTGGCTGCATGATGGGAGAGGTCGTAAGCTTCTTCCTCAATTCCTCAAATGCCTCTTTGCAAGGCTGGTCAATCATAAAGTTTACGTCCTTTTGGAGAAGCTTGGACAATGGTAATGCAATCTTATTGAAATCCTGAATGAATCTCCAATAAAAACCTGCATGTTCAAGAAAAGAACGCACTTCTCGCACATAAGTGAGATAAGGTAGAGAAGCAATAACATCAATCTTGGCCTTATCGACCTCAATACCTGTACTAGAGACCAAATGCCCTAAGACTATACCTTCATGTACTATAAAATGATATTTCTCAAAGTTCAGAACAAGGTTAGTCCCAATACATCGGTCAAGAACTCTAGAAAGACTATCCAAATATGCATCAAAAGAGGAATCATAAACAGTGAAATCATTCATAAACACCTCCATGCAACTCTCTAATAAATCAAAAAAGATACTCACCATGCACCTTTGGAAGGTGGCAGGTGCGTTGGATAAGCCAAAAGGCACTTGGTGTATATGAATGCATATGATTACCAATCTTAATCCAGGTTGAATGAAAACAAGTGTTAGACCAAACTCCCCAAGAACTTCTTTAGAATCTTGCCCAAGAAGAAATATTTCAATGAAACATGAAGATTAGAATTTTTGGGACAAGAGCTTTGTGACTCAGAGTATCTCTTCTCACTTCAGAAGGCTTTTGAAAATCTATGAAAATTTTGCAATGTAATGATCTGTGCTTTTCAAAATGCCCAACAACTTTTTATAGAAAATTGTTGTAACTAAATGTAATCGATTAAATCGTTAATGTAATCAGTTATTTTCACTTGTGTAATCAATTAAATCATATTTAATCAATTAAAGTGTTCTTAAGCTTTCTGGAAAAGATACATGAACAAAGTAATCGATTAATCTGCCATATAATCGATTACTACAAGGATTCTTGTTTCAAAAACGTGCTCAGTAATCGATTACTGATAAACGGTAATCGATTAACACAATTAGGACTTGTTCTGTGTTTGCACAGTGTAATCGATTACTTAATACTTGTAATCGATTATTTTGTTCTTCATGGCTCAAGTAATAGATTACCATATTATGGTAATCGATTAAGGCAATGCGATCATGACAACATAGGGAAACTGATAACTCAATAGCCTTTTTGCCTTCATCATGGTTTGTTCAATAGCCAGAACCCAATTGATTTGAGTTCTAATTTTCATCCCATACACCAGCTGAAGATCATCATCAGTGATTTGAGCATGGTTGGTTGTTCTAGGTGTAAGGATGTAAGTGATGATGTAGTGAAGAAGCCTATCTTCTGCAGTCATGTGACCAACACCCAATTTGTTTCTTATTTGAGCATTTGGATCTAGATGCATATCTCTATAGGTATTCATCTTTGAGTAACCTCCAATTTCTTATTCAAACCTCTGGACACCTCCGAAAGTGATGCATGCCACTGCATTCCACACAGTGTCATCAATCACCATAGATACTCCATTCACTTTGGAGCGGAGGACACCATACATGACAGCCTTGGCACAATTATAAAATACTTTTACCAATTTAGGGTAATAAGTACCCTTCATTTCCAGCAACTTGGTGAGTCCTTCTGCTTGTAGCATCTCAGGGAAATTGAATCTCTCAGAAATAAACCAGTCAAGCTCCAGATATTTGGGAGGCAGAACAAGCTTTGTGGCATTCAATTGCGTGTAATTATTTCTTTCTACCTCAGTGGAGAACCAAGTATCTAACCTGTTCTCAGCAGCCTTAGAACTTTGGCTTGCTTTTCTTTTATTGGTTTTCTGCTACCTAGAGGAAGATGGTTGAGACATGGTAATTTCGAAATAAGAATAGCCAGAAATTTAGTAGTGATGAAGAAGGAGAGACAAAGCAAAAACTACATAAATTTGCTTAGGGAGCAGAAGAGATTTTTGGTGTGAGAAGTTGTGCTCATGGATTCTGAATTTATAGAGTCATTCCTTGTTTAAAATTTGAATTTTGAAATCATTGTAATTGCTCTCATGCGTTCCAATGTAGTCCGGATTCACTGAGCCAAGATTTGAATTTGAATTAAGAGATAAGGTTTCAGTTTTTCATTGAAAGTTGAACAGAGTTACAGAAACGACTGAAGTAACCGATTACGAAACCCCTATAATCGATTATTCAAGGGCAAAGGTATACCTCTGAACTTTATATAATTGATTAATTCGTGATAGTAATTGATTATGAAAACAATAGGAATACCCACAATAACCAAGAGGGGGGTGAATTGGTTTAAACTTAGTCTTTTAAAAATATTTATAAAATCAGAGTCAAAGGATCTTAATCACTTTTAAACCAAGAATGCTTTTAATCAATCAAATTACTCAGCACAAGAAATTAATAGCTCAAAAACATAACTTGTTGAGTAAGGATAATAACACCAAGAACAAATGAACAAGATGACTTGTAGAGATAGAGATAAAGAAAATCAACACAAGCAATTTATACTGGTTCACTTCTCAAGAGAAGCTACATCCAGTTTCTTCTAATCAACACTATATTAGAGTTCCACTATTATAAAATTCAGTTCTTACAAGCTTTACATCATACACACTTTATCAACACTAGATAAAGAATAGAAATCTAAAACCCTATTAGACTTCTAGTGATCAAGAACTAGAGAACCCTACTCTGTTCTTCCCTAGAGAACACTACTCTAGAACAAGCTTCAAAGAACATTTTACAATAGCATCAAATAACAGAAATTGCAAAAATGAGATTACAATCAAAGATTATGGAGAGAAATAACCTGATGATCCCATGAATATGAATGCATGTGATTTACCAATCAGAGTTGAATGAGAAAGAAAGATTTCAGAACATGCTCTCCAAAACTTCTTTGAGAATTCTTACCCAAGTAATCATTCAAAAACCCATGAAGATTAAAGAGTGGGACAAGACTTTAGTTAACCCAGAAAATCACTTTAAAACTTTGAGAAGGCTTGTGTGTATTCAGAATTTCGAAGTATTCAATTTAAGTTTCAAGCCAAGTCTCACTCATATTTATAATAGCTTTTTGTAACAGACTGTAATCGATTACACGTGCTAAATAATCAATTAAAATGACTCATGCAATCGATTAAATTATCACTTAATCGATTAAAGTGTTCAAGGTTGAATTCTGGGTTTAACAACGAACAAAATAATGGATTAAAATGAGCTGTAATCAATTAAAGCAGTGAAGTTTTATATTTGAAGCCTCTTGTGTAATCAATTACAATATTTGGTAATCGATTAAGGCAGTGAAGGTTCCTTAAAAAACAAGCCTATGTAATCAATTACAATGTATGGTAATCGATTAAATTAGTGAATCATGATTTTCAAGATAGCTTGTGTAATCGATTACTGTATATGGTAATCGATTAAAGCAACAATGTATTACTTTCGTTTTACATTATGTAATCGATTACAAATGTTTGGTAATCGATTAAAATGTTCTTCAATGCTTTTCCAGATTTAAAACTTAAGCAAATAATCGATTATACTGATGTGTAATCGATTAAAACAGCAGTATTACATTTTTCCAAAAACATTACTCATTTTGTTTCTTTTTGAAATAGCTTTGATACTTTGATGAAAACATCTAAGCATGTCAATGATTATGTGAATGCAATGCAAGGATCAACAGATTAGCGCCTCATACACTTCATTTTGAATTACAATCTTCAAGGCATGTGAGAAGCTCAAAACATTCTTCCAAGTCAAAAGCTTCATTCTTCTTGTTGCTCCCCCTATATCCAACAATATCCCTCTTTTTGGCTTTGAACATTCCAAATATTGATTGACCATGTGTTAAAGATTTAAAGTTCTTGAGGGATAAAAAAGATAGAAGTCTTGAACTTTGTTTGAACTTTGTTAACCTGAAAACAAATCAGCCTCTTTGCCAAGAACAAGTGTTAAGATATCTGTTTGCATAGACATTGATCGTTTACTTCCATTAGTTAGCTTCCCTGACTTAGTTTGCTCCCTCTTACTTAGATAATTCTTGTCATTCATCAATTTGTAAAAACTCAACAAAAAACATAGTAGAACAGAGAGCAAAACAGAGTTGGTTTTCAATCAAGTTATCAATCAATTTTTCTCCCCATATTTGGCTTTTCAAAGGCAAAAGATAGCTCAGCAATAATGAGAAAAAGAAATGCAGATTTCATTAATCAAAGGGAAAGATAGTACATGATTTAGAAAACACAAAAAAAATAGAGTAAAGCAATAACAATACAAGAAACCTAAACTAGCTTATCAAAATCAAAATGCATATTTCTTTTTTTTGTAGCCTAAATTTCATCTCCTCCAAAGATGAATTGGTTTCAGCACTGTGCTCATGATATAGGGACAATAAGGCATCCATCTTTTGAATCATAAGAGATTCAAATGGACTATAAGATGGTTGAGCAGGGCCTTAATCATTAGCATCTTCATTAGCCTCCTCATTAGCTTCTTCATTTCCAGCAGCTGGGAGTTGTTGTCCAGCCATTTGCAACCCATAAAGGGTCTTGACCATCCCCAGCTTGGTAAGATGATTCTCTTTGATGAGGATGTTGCTGAAGTTTGTGTTGTCAACAACCTCATTAGAGACATCTATGTTGAAATAATCAATGAACCTGGACACAAGGACAGCATATGGGAAGGGATAGTTCACCAATCTTTTGGATTTAAGCATAATCTCCTCAAAGATAAGAATCCACTTCATCTGAATGGAATTCTTCATGCCATACACAAGTTGTATGTCATCATCAGTGGCTTGGGCATGATTAGTGGCTCTTGGGACCAAGATATAGGTGATTATGTAATGAAGAAGTATATCTTCATGAGTCATAAGGCCAGTACTTAGCCTAAGCTTCAGCCTCATCTGAGGATCAAGAAGCATCCCCCTATAGGTGTCTATTTTACTATAGCCCCCAGCCTATTCCTCAAATTTCCTTTCTCCTTCAAAGGAAACACTAGCAACAACTTCCCAGACTTCTGGAGTGATTTCCATGGCCATTCCATTGACTTAAGACATGAGTGTCCCATCCATAGAAGTCTTAGCACAGGTATAGAACACCTTTACTAATTCAGGGTAAAATGTACCCTTCATTTCAACAAACTTTTTCAATCCTTGGGCTTCAATCATAGCAGGGAATTGAAAACCTTCTTTAATAAACCAGTTAAGGTCAAGGTGTTTGGGAGGAAAAATGAGTTTGGTGGCATTAAATTGAAGATAGGTCATTTTATCTCTCTCAGCAGGAAACCAATTTTCTCCTGGAGGTTTTAACTCTCTTAGATGTAGACATGACTACTGAGTAAGGAAAGGCTAATTGAACAGAGGTTTTAGACTCAGAGGAAAGAAGAACACAGTAGTGCTTAAGAAAGAAGATGAAGATGGTGTGATTTCTTCCTTCAACATAGGCTGTATTTATAGAAGATTTTAGGCTCCAAAGTTCAAATTTGAAATGAGGAACAGTTAATTCGAATTAACCCACTAACTTTAAAGCACAGAGGATTCAAATTTTGAATTAGCTGGCAGTTGGCAATTACAAATTCCAAGAAAATCTTACAGATTCTGTAGTAACTTCAGGAATAATCAATTATATGCTTATGTAATCGATTAATTTGTAAGCAAAATCAGTTTCTGCAGAAGTTGTAATTGATTAATTCGTAAAGTAATTGATTATTTCTGTGAAATTCAGTCAAAGAAGATGAAGTGTAATCGATTATTTCACTTATATAATCGATTATTACAATGAGAATCTGAGTTTCAAACAATTTTTCAAACAATTTAATTGATTACCATTCACTGTAATCGATTATTCCAGTGAACTGAATTTTTGTAAAAGGATATTTAAGCTGTGTAACCGATTAATCTGATGGCTTAATCAATTATTCGAGAGAAATTCATTTGCTGAAATTTAATTTTTATGAAGAATAATCGATTATCCTGTTTGTGTAATCGATTACAGAAGCATGAATTTCATTCCCCCAGCAGTTTTTCAAGTCAATTTAATCGATTAATCCGTGCTTTAATCGATTATTACAGTGAAAATATTAGAATGAACAGTGTTTTATGCAGCACAACTTGGAATTTTTGAGGCATATGTGATGATTGATCAAGTAAAAAGCTATTTCACATAGATAAACACATAACAATCATGCTAGTAAAGATTAGATTCATCAAGGGTACCTAGCATGTTTCTAAGAGTATAGAATCTATCTCTAGCCAAAGGTTTAGTGAATATATCAGCCAATTGATTTTGAGTATCAATGAAGTCAATTTTGATATTACCTTTTTGGATGTGATCTCTAAGGAAATGATGTCTTATCTCAATGTGTTTGGTCCTTGAGTGAATTATTGGATTCTTGGAAATGTTGATAGCACTTGTGTTGTCACATAGCAGAGGTATTTCTTTTAATTCTACACCAAAATCTTGCAATTGTTGCTTTAGCCATAGACTTTGAGCACAACAACTTCCAGCAGAGATGTACTCAGCTTCAGCTATTGATAAAGCAACACAAGATTGTTTCTTTCATTGCCATGAGATTAGTAAACTTCCTAGTAGATGACAAGTTCCACTAGTACTCTTTCTATCCAACTTGCATCCTGCAAAGTCAGAATCAGAATAACCAACTATATTAAGTGATGCAACTTTAGGATACCAAAGACCAACTTTTGGAGTTGATTTGAGATATTTGAGGATCATTTTGACTGCAGTGAGGTGTGATTTTTTGGTATTTGCTTGATATCTTGCACACAAACACACACTCAACATAATATCTGGTCTACTAGCTGTCAAATACAACAAAGATCCAATCATTCCTCTATATTTTGACTCATCAACTTTCTTTCTTTTTTCATCTGAATCAAGATAAGTTGATGTTGCCATTGGAGTTGCAACATCTTTGCTTTTCTCCATTTCAAAATTTTTGATCACTTCAAGGCAATACTTGGTTTGATTTAGAAATGTTCCATCCTTCATTTGCTTCACTTGAAGTCCATGAAAGAATGTTAATTCTCCCATCATTGACATTTCAAACTCATTCTGCATAGAGATAGAAAATTCCTTCACAACAGTTGATTAGTTGAACCAAAAATTATATCATCAACATAAATTTGAACCAATAAAAATATCATTGCTTTGCCTTTTGATGAACAAGTTTTTATCTTCATGCCCCCTTGTGAAAGATTGCTCAAGCAGAAATTTGCTTAATTTCTCATACCAAGATCTTGGAGCTTGTTTTAAACCATAGAGAGCTTTCTTAAATTTAAAAACATGGTTTGGATGTTTGAAATCAACAAAACCAGGAGGTTGATCCACATATATTTCCTCCTCAATATATCCATTTAAGAAAGCACTTTTAACATCCATTTGAAAAAGTTTAAAATCCATTAAACATGCATATGCAAGTAGTAACCTAATTGCTTCCAATCTTGCAACTGGTGCAAAGGTTTCCTCATAGTCAATGCCTTCCTCTTGGTTGTAACCTTTTGCAACCAATCTAGCTTTTGTTTCTGACTATGGTTCCACTCTCATCAAGTTTGTTCCTAAAAACCCATTTAGTGTCAATAGGCTTGAGAGAAGGAGGTCTAGGGACAAGTTCCCAAACTTCATTTCTCTTGAATTGATTTAATTCATCATGCATGACATGCATCCAATGTTCATCAATTAAGGCTTGATCAATATTCTTAGGTTCTATTTGTGAAACAAAAGTCATGTTACAGCAGAGATTTCTTAATGATGATCTAGTAGATACTCCCTTTGAAACTTCACCAGTTATATTGTCAAGGGAGAGATCTCTTGTGGTTCTCCAATCTTTTGGCTCTTGGACTAGTGTTGATTGTTTTGTTTCAACAATCTACTATTCCTTTTCTTTATTCATTGAGCCATTTAGTTGAATAAACTCCTCCAAAGGTTCTGCATCAATATCACACTTCTTTTCCTCTTTAGAGGGATTAGGTTCATCACAAATAGCATGAACTGATTCTTCCATGCATAAGGTTCTTTTATTGAAAACTCTATATGCTTTGCTATGTAATGAATATCCAAGGAAAATGGCTTCATCAGCTTTAGCATCAAATTTTCCAAGTGATTCTTTACCATTATTTAACACAAAACACTTACTGCCAAATTCTCTCAAATGAGAAATGTTTGGTTTTCTACCTTTGTATAGTTCATTAGGGGTTTTCTTCAAAATAGGCCTTATTAGTAATCTATTCAAAGTGTAGCAAACTGTACTTACAGCATCGGCCCAAAAATATTTAGGCAAATTTGTCTCATTAAGAAGAGTTCTTGCACCTTCTTCAAGGGATCTATTTTTTCTCTCCACAACACCATTTTCTTGGGTGTTCTTGGAGCTGAAAAATTGTGGTTAATTCTATTTTATTCACAGAATTTTTCAAAATGTTCATTTTAGAATTCTCCACCATGATCACTTCTTATATAGATAATTTTGCTTCCTTTTTCATTTTGAGCAAGTTTGGCCAATTTTCTAAAAGCATTTAAAGCATCACTCTTGGATTTCAAAAACAAAGTCCATGTGAATCTAGAGTAATCATCTACAATGACAAGCCCATAGTAATTACCTCCTAAACTCATAGTTCTAGAAGGACCAAACAAATCTATGTGAAGTAATTCAAGGGGTCTTGAAGTAGAAACAACATTTTTACTTTGAAAAGAATTTTTTGTTTGTTTCCCCTTTTGACAAGCATCACATAATTTGTCCTTTTCAAACTTGATTTGGGTAAGCCAATGACTAAATCCTTTTTAATTAGCTTGTTCATATGATGCATGTTAATGTGACTTGCCCTTCTATGCCATAGCCAAGATTCATCAATTTTACTTATTAAGCAAGAAGTGTTGTGAAAGAATGCATGATCTATGAAGAGTACATAGATATGACCTTTTCTTTTACCTATATGAATCACCTCACCATTTTGTCCATCACATATCATGCAGCAATTTTCATTGAATGACACTTTGAATCCTTTATCACAAAGTTGGCTTATACTTAGGAGATTGTGCTTTAAACCTTCCACATAAAGAACAATTTTTATTTTGGTTTTAAAGTTGTATCCTATATTTCCTTCTCCAATTATCTTCCCTTTGTTGTTGTCTCCATTGTTGTCTCCATAGGTGACAAATCCACCATCTTTAAGAGTCAAATTTGAGAGCATTGATATGTCACTGGTCATATGTCTAGAGCACCCACTATCAAGATACCATAATGATGATCTTGCTCTTAGACATACCTACAAAATTCAAATCAATTTTCAAAGGAAGGTACCCAATTGAGGTTGGATCCATAGGGGTTAGCCACTTTCTTCTTCTTTTGCACCCAAATACATTCTCCATTAGGCACATAGAATCTCCTAGCATAACATTTATAAGATGTATATCCTTTCATCATACAATAGTTGCATGTTACAGATTTTAATGAATTCCTTGAGTAAGTATTTTGATTGATCTTTGAATCATAGACATTCTTTTGATTTTTCTGTTTTGGTGGTACAAATATATTTTTGCCAAAAGACTTTGAGCCTTGTTTGTAACCCAAACCAGAAGTATCTCCAACATATTTTTGCACGCTTATCATTTCAGCTAAGTTGCATCTACCTTTGTAAAGCTTTCTTAAAAGATCAATCAAATCACTATTCTTAGATAAGAGTAACATGTATTTTTCTCCTCTTTTGTAATCATCAAAATCCTTTTGCAACATATTGTATTTGTCAACATTTGATGAAGAAGAAGCACATACACATCCATTCATTTTGTAACTTGAAACAAGCTTTTCATTTTCTTCTTTCAGGTTACAAATTTCATTTTGCAATTTAGTAATTTTGTCACATGCCATCTAAGATTTCCTTTTAGCTTATTATTGGATTTTGCAAGCTTTTGGGCCTCTTCATGCATTTCTTGAAAAACATCAATAACTTGATCAAGTTCAGAACTTACCTTAGTTCCAACACTTGAGAGATCATTATCTTCATTAATTATGGAAGTGAGACAGACATTTGCTTCTTCATCTTCAGTTGATGATTCAGAAGTTGTTGACTCATTATCTTCCCAAGCTATGTAGGCTCTCTTAGGCTTTACTTCTTTCTTTATCTTGTTTTCACCTTGTTGCTTTTTCAAAAAGATAGAGCATTCAGATTTAATGTGGTCAGGCTTACCACATTCAAAGCAAGTGAAGTTATTGTCACTCCTTTTGTTGTTGTTGTTGTTGTTGTTGTTCTTTGTGAACTTTATGTTCTTGTTTCTTCTCAAGAACTTGTTGAACTTTTTGACAATTAAATTCATGTTGTCCTCTTCATCATCTTCACTTGAGTCTTCCACCTTTTCCACCTTTGAGGATGCAGCTTTCAAGGCTATGCTTTTGTGTTTCTTTTCTGCATCTTCTGCATTGGTTAGTTGTGACATTTCAAGTTCATACTCAAGAAACTTACCTAATAGTGCAGCCATGGACATTTTGGATAGATCTTTTGATTCTTTGATTGCTGTCACCTTTGGTTGCCATGGTCTTGTGGGACACTTCAAGATTTTGATATTTAACTCTTCAGCATCAAAGATCTTTCCAAGACCAAGAAGATGATTTACTATGTGAGTGAATCTTGTTTGAAGTTGAGATATGTTTTTTGTGGGGTTCATCTTGAACATTTCATACTCATGTATTAAGGCATGCTTTCTTGATCTTCTTACTTCATCTGTACCTTCATAAGTTATCTCCAACATCTCCCACATCTCCTTTGCACTTATGCACTTAACAGTTCTAAAGAATTTATCAGAGGAAAGTGCAGAAGTAATCATATTCTTAGCTTTAAAATCATATTGAACAACTCTCTTTTCAGCATCTGTCATTTCATCCCATTCTTTGGGAATCATATCATTACCAACAATTTTTATAGGAATCACAGGACCTTTTTCTATTGCATTCCCAACACCTAGGTCATTTGATTGAATAAAGATTTTCATACTATTTTTCCAAAAACTGAAGTGCTAATTTCTGTGGTATTCATTTTCTTTTTAAAGAAAGATAGTGATCTTGAATAACACTCAAAAACCTGCTTTTGATACTAATTGAAAACAATAGGAATACCCACAATAACCAAGATGGGGGTGAATTGGTTTAAACTTGGTCTTTTAAAATTATTTATAAAATCAGAGTCAAAGGATCTTAATCACTTTTAAACCAAGAATGTTTTTAATCAATCAAATTACTTAGCACAAGAAATCAATAGCTCAAAAACATAACTTGTTGAGTAAGGATAATAACACCAAGAACAAATGAACAAGATGACTTGTAGAGATAGAGATAAAGAAAATCAACACAAGCAATTTATACTGGTTCACTTCTCAAGAGAAGCTACATCCAGTTTCTTCTAATCAACACTATATTAGAGTTCCACTATTATAAAATTTAGTTCTTACAAGCTTTACATCATACACACTTTATCAACACTAGATAAAGAATAGACATCTAAAACCCTATTAGACTTCTAGTGATCAAGAACTAGATAACACTACTCTGTTCTTCCCTAGAGAACACTACTCTAGAACAAGCTTCAAAGAACACTTTACAATAGCATCAAATAACAGAAATTGCAAAAACGAGATTATAATCAAAGATTATGGAGAGAAACAACTTGATGATCCCATAAATATGAATGCATGTGATTTACCAATCAGAGTTGAATGAGAAAGAAAGATTTCGGAACGTGCTCTCCAAAACTTCTTTGAGAATTCTTGCCCAAGTAATCATTCAAAACCCATGAAGATTAAAGAGTGGGACAAGACTTTAGTTAACCCAGAAAATCACTTTAAAACTTTGAGAAGGCTTGTGTGTATTCAGAATTTCGAAGTATTCAAGTTAAGTTTCAAGCCAAGCCTCACTCATATTTATAACAGCTTTTTGTAACAGATTGTAATCAATTACACGCGCCAAATAATTGATTAAAATGACTCATGTAATCAATTAAATTATCACTTAATCGATTAAAGTGTTCAAGGCTGAATTCTGGGTTTAACAACGAACAAAATTATCGATTAAAAAGAGCTGTAATCGATTAAAGCAATGAAGTTTTATATCTGAAGCCTCTTGTGTAATCAATTACAATATTTGGAAATTGATTAAGGCAGTGAAGGTTCCTTAAGAAACAAGCCTATGTAATCGATTACAATGTATGGTAATCGATTAAATTAGTGAAACATGATTTTCAAGATAGCTTGTGTAATCGATTACTGTATATGGTAATCGATTAAAGCAGCAATGTATTACTTTTGTTTTACACTATGTAATCAATTACAAATATTTGGTAATTGATTAAAATGTTCTTCAATGCTTTTCCAGATTTAAAACTTAAGCAAATAATCGATAAAATAGCAGGATTACATTTTTCCAAAAACATTACTCATTTTGTTTCTTTTCGAAATAGCTTTGATACTTTGATGAAAACATCTAAGCATGTAAATGATTATGTGAATGCAATGCAAGGATCAACAGATTGGCCTCTCATACACTTCATTTTGAATTACAATCTTCAAGGCATGTGAGAAGCTCAAAACATTCTTCCAAGTCAAAAGCTTCATTCTTCTTGTTGCTCCCCCTATATCCAACGGATTACTCCAGACAATTTTTTAACCTGTAATAGCCCAAAACCCACATGTAATCGATTAATAAATTGGTGTAATCAATTTAAGTCAGTGAGTAAGGCCCAGTTTTGGCCTTAGGGTAATCGATTACTATATGTGTTAATCGATTATTATAGAGAATTATGCAATATGAATAGAGACATTTATAAGGCTTCGAATTTTGCTTCATGTGATGCATAATGAACTTATGAGTTAGATTGCATGTTATTAAACACATCATTTACATGCTAATAAATGTTAGATTAATCAAGAATACCTAACATGTTTCTTAGAGCAAAGAATCTATCTCTAGCAAGGGGTTTTGTAAATATATTAGCCAATTGATTATTTGTGTCGATAAACTCAATTGTACAATTACTCTTTTGAATGTGATCTTTGAGGAAGTGATGTCTGATCACTGTATGCTTTGTCCTTGAGTGCATAATTGGATTCTTTGATAGGTTGATAGCACTTGTGTTGTCACACAGCAAGGGAATTTCTTTCAATTCAACACTGATCGAAGTCGTATTCGGCCAAATTAATGCAATTAAATGCAGTACTAGGAAGTGACCTAGATCGTCTCACAAGGATCGATTGAATTTGTGTTCAGGTATAAAAACTGTTTTTGGGGGGTGTTTTTGAGTAGATTCTGGAATAACAAAAAAATATTAAAACCGAAATACAAACTAAATGCAGTAATTAAAACAGTTAGGTCTGGAACAGATTGTCTTCCTAATATCCTTGGTTCACAGAAAATAATCAATTCTGTCTTACTCCTAATTAGTCCAGATTAATCTACTAAGCGAAGATTAACCTGAAACTTCTTTTCACGAATTAAGCAAACGCAAACCTTATTATGATTAAAATCCTGAAACAGATTCACTAAGCATGAACCCTAATTCAAAATTGCAAAACAGAGCCATTAAGCATAAACTCTAATTCGAATTTTGCAGGATTAAAACCTAACAAAGAGAATCAGACAGAACAAATTCAACGCACAGAAAACCTCAATTAATCGCAATCTGTCCAGAACCTAACCTAGGGTTTAGCCTTCCATTAATTCGAAATTAAGAACAGAACAGAAATTGAAATCCATAACCAGAAACGAAATTGAAACTTAAAAACAGAAACAGAGACGAAATCAAAATCTAAAACAGAAACGAAAATACAAACTAGAAACGAAATTGGAATTAGGAGCAGAAAACGAAACTAGAAGAAACGAATTTGAAAGCTTGCAGAAACGAAATTAACAGAGAAGAACAGAACGAAATTACCAGTGAAATTGAAATACGAATTCAAGTCTGAACAACGAATTCAAATTGGAAACGAAAAACAGAAATCACCAACAGAAGCGAAATTCTAAAACCCTAGCAGAGCAAAAACGAAAATAAAAGAGAAGAGAGAGAGAGAGTGAGTCTGTTGGTGACTGGCCCTATTTATAGAGTCACTAAACCTAAAAACGAAAAAATGGGCCTTTTAACAGTTTTGGCCCAAAAATACACTTAAGCGAAATAAAGCGAAAATAGCGCGAAAATAAAATGCTGCTGCAGAAAATTAATCTTCAAGTCCACGAATTAATTCCAAGCCCACTCAATTATTAAAGTACCCTGAAAATAAAAATTGGGAAAATTAAGCTCAGAAAATCCAAATTCGGTAAAATATGAATTAACGGTCCAATTAAGAAATAGTGCAGAATATAAACGATTAAAGCTAAATTAAGGATTAAAATGAGTACAGAAAGATGAGGAAATATAGGTAAAAAGTGACTCATCAAACACCAAAGTCCTGGAGTTGTTGCTTGAGCCACAGGCTTTGAGCACAACAACTACCAGTTGCAATGTACTCTACCTCAGCTGTTGAAAGAGCAACACAAGACTGTTTCTTACAGTGTCATGAGATCAAGGAACTTCCCAATAGATGGCATGTTCCACTTGTGCTCTTCCTATCTAATTTGCAGCCTGCAAAATCATAATCTAAATAGCCAATTAAATTTAGTGATGCACCTTTAGAATACCATAGACCAACTTTTGGAGTTGATTTCAGGTATTTAATGATTCTCTTGACTGTTGTCAGGTGTAACTCTTTTGGATTAGCTTGATATCTTGCACATAGGCACGTACTCTGCATAATGTCTGGGTGACTTGCAGTCAAGTACAACAAATATCCAATCATTCCTCTGTATCTTGATTCATCAACCTTTTTCCTTTTTTCATCAGAATCAAGATAAGTTGTGGTTGCCATAGGAGTTGCAGGATCCTTGCTTTTCTCCATTTCAAACTTTTTATTCAATTCATTACAGTATTTTGTTTGACTGAGAAATGTTTCATTCTTCATTTGTTTCACTTGAAGTCCATGGAAGAATGTTAACTCTCCCATGGTTGACATTTCAAATTCACTTTGCATTGAAGATGAGAACTCTTTGCACAAAGAGTTGTTAGATGAACCAAAGACAATGGCATCAACATATATTTGAACAAGTAATATATCACTAGCAGATTTCTTGATGAACAATGTTTTATCAACTTGTCCTCTCATGAAAGATTGACTTATTAGAAAGTTACTCAATCTTTCATACCAAGACTTGGGTGCTTGTTTTAAGCCATAAAGGGATTTCTTTAGTTTGAAGACATGATTAGATGTTTGAAATCTACAAAACCAGGAGGCTGATCAACATATATTTCCTCCTAATATGTAGCCATTTAAAAATGCATTTTTTACGTCCATTTGAAATAATTTGAAGTTCTTCAAACATGCAAATGCAAGCAGCAATCTATAGCTTCCAATGGAGCATAGGTTTCTTCATAGTCAATGCCTTCCTCTTGGTTGTAACCTTTTACAACCAATTTGGTCTTGTTTCTGACTATGATGCCACTTTCCTCAAGTTTGTTTCTAAAAACCCACTTGGTGCCTATTGGCTTATAAGAAGGAGGTTTAGGAACAAGTTCCCATACTTCATTTCTCTTGAACTGTTTAGTTCATCATGCATAGTAAGCATCCAGTGTTCATCAAGTAAT
Organism: Glycine latifolia; assembly: GCA_013407115.1. Classification (NCBI taxonomy): domain Eukaryota; kingdom Viridiplantae; phylum Streptophyta; class Magnoliopsida; order Fabales; family Fabaceae; genus Glycine; species Glycine latifolia. The sequence goes on from CM023943.1 coordinate 18,101,422, forward strand.
GTTTGATCAATATTTTTTGGTTCAATTTGAGATACAAACGCTATATCACAACATAAATTCCTGAGAGAAGATCTAGTGGATACTCCCTTAGTTGCTTCACCAATTATGTTGCCAAGGGAGAGATCTCTTGTAGTTATCCAGGCTTTTGGCCTTTGAGTTGGAGTTGAAGCATCAATTTCTTCATTTGTTTCATCATTTCTCCTTTTATCAGTTTCATTGATTGAGACATTTTTTTCCAATTGTCGTGCATCATTTTCATAACTCTTTTTTCCTTTTGAGTAGTTAGTTTCATCACATATTACATGTACAAATTCTTTAATCCTTTGTCACAAAGCTGGCTTATGCTCAAAAGATTATGCCTTAGACATTCAACATAAAGCACATTTCTGATTTTGGTTTTGAAGCTGTCACCAATATTGCCTTCTTTAATTATTTTTCCTTTGTTATTGTCTCCATAGGTGACAAATCCTTCTTCCTTTAATATCATATTTGTGAGCATGGATTTATCATCTATCATGTGCATAGAGCATCCACTATCCAAGTATATGAGCTTTAGCTCTTAGACACACCTACAACAATCAAATCAAGTTGCAAAGAAAGGTACCCAATTAAGGTTGGGTCCATAGGGGTTGGCTATTTTTCTCTTTTTCTTAGGAACCCATATGCAATCTCCATTAGGCACATAAAACCTTCTAGCATAACACTTGTGTGATGTGTGACCTTTCTTCATGTAGTAATGACATGTAACAGATTTTGATCTTCTTTCAAAATGAGTCATTTTATTATGCTTTATTTTTTAAATCCTTTTTCGAGGTACAAACTTGATTGATAGTACAAACTTGATGTTTTGAAAAGGTTTTGATTGATAGTTGTAACACAATCAATATTTATCACCAGTATACTTTTGCACACTTAACATTTGGTTTAAACTACATTTCCCTCGATAGAGCTTTTCCAAGAGATCTACCAAGTAGGAGTTTTCTATTTGTAAAGTCATGCATTTTTCAAGATGGCTCTTTTTGAAATCATCAAATTCCTTTTGTAAAACTTTGTTTTTATCAAGATGCAAGTTTTTAAGCCTCCTCATGCATTTCATTAAAAGCATCAACTAGTTGATCAAATTCAAGATTTACTTCTGATTCAACACTTGAGTCTTCTTCATCAATTCTTGATGTTAGACAAACATTGGCTCCTTCATTCTCACTAGAAGATTCATAAGTTGTTGATGCATTTTCTTCCTAAGCTATGTAGGCTCTTTTGGGTTTCCCTTCTTTCTTTCCTTTCTTTTCTCCTAACTGCTTCTTTAAGAAGATTGGACATTCAGATTTGATGTGGCCTTGCTTTCCAAACTCAAAGCAGTTGAAGTTGTTGTTGTTGTTGTTGTTGCCATTCCTTTTGTTGAACTTTGTGAACTTTCTGTTCTTGTTTTTCTCATGAACTTGCCAAATCTTTTGACAATTAGGTTCAGATTTTCGTCACCTTCATCTTCACTTGAATCATCATCTTTCTCAACTTTTGAGGATGCAACTTTCAAGGCAATGCTTTTTTGTTTCATGTCTGCATCTTCTACATTGGTTAGTTGAGACATTTCTAATTCATAGTCAAGTAACTTATCAAAAAGTGCAGCCATAGACATCTTTGACAGATCTTTAGATTCTTTGATTGTTGTCACTTTTGGTTGCCAAGGTCTTGTTAAGCATTTCAAAATCTTGATGTTGAGTTCCTTTACATCAAATATTTTGCCAAGACCAAGTAGATGATTGAAGATCTGTGTGAATCTGGTTTGAAGTTGAGAGATGTTTTCTGCTATGTCCATCTTGAACATTTCATACTCATGGATCAAGGGATGTTTTCTTGATCTTCTAACTTCAACAATTCCTTCATGAGTGATCTCCAACATTTTCTACATCTCTTTTGCACTCTTGCACCTAATTGTTCTGAAAAACTCATCAGAGGACAAGGCAGAGGCTATCATGTTTTTTGCTTTAAAATCATATTGAATTACCCTCTTTGGGAATCTTTTCATTATCAACAGTTTTGGTAGGTATCAAAGGACCTTTTTCAATTGCATTCCATTCACCGGGGTCATTTGATTGAATGAAAATCTGCATTATACTTTTCCAAAAGCTGAAGTGTTCTCCCTTAAACATTGGAGGACGATTAAGGGAGGCACCCTCCTTGATGGTAATTTGTGTGGTATTCATTTTCTTTAAAAGAAAGTAGTTATCTTGAGTAACACACAAGAACACCAATTAAAAATTTCTTAAACAATCAGAGTTAAAAAGGATCGTATCACAAAACAACCGCTAAACACTTTCAATTAATCAAACTCCAATCCTTAAAGAATGCAATGACAAAGAAAATATTTCAGTTGATGATCAAAAGTTACACCAACGAATGACAATTAATAACCACAAGAAAAGATAAAGAAGAAGTAGTTAACACCAAGATTTATATTGGTTCACTTCTCAACCTAGAGAAACTACATCCAGTTCTCCTAACCAACTAGTTAGAAATTCTACTAATAGCAATTTGTTTCTTACAAGCTTATACAATCACTCTCAATCAGACCTACATTAAGAACAAGAAATCTAACTCCCATAGACTATTTGTGACCAACACATAGAGAACACCATTCTTTACTCTTCCTTCTAGAAACACGCATTCTAGACAAGCTTTAAGAAAAACTATTGCTTTAGTTACGCAAACAACAAATTCTAAAAAGAATTAAAACTAAAGTAGTATGGAGAGAAACAACTCGATGATCCACTACATATGAATGCAAATGATTACAAAACTTCAATCAAGGTTGAAAGACAAATCTCAGAACATTCTCTCCAAGTTCTTCTATAGAATATTGCCCAAAAAGAAATCCTCTCAATGAATATTGATGCTTGAGGATTTGAGGGTCTAACACAGAATAACTCAAAGTATATTTTCTCTCTTTATAAAGGTTATGAAATTTGTTGATATTTCGTTGTTGTATTTGGTTAAAAAAATCAACATCTATTTATAGAAAACTGTTTTAACTGTCAATAATCGATTAAATCAATTATGTAATCAATTATATCACTTATGTAATCGATTAAATTACTTATATAAACGATTAAAGTGTTCTTGAGGTTTTTGGAAAAGACTTATGAACAATGCAATCAATTAAATCGCAATGTAATCGATTATCACAGGAAGTCCATTATGTGATTATGAATTGTGTAATCGATTATCACTATTTACAATATCTACTGAAATGAAACAAAAAATGGAAAACTATCCCAAACAATTTTTAAAAAATTCAAAAACACCAAGGTAAATGTCTAAAAATCATGCTTGGTTTTTGTAATTTTTTTGGTGATTTTTAAAAATCATGAAAACACAAAATAAATTCAAAAGTGGCCTAGATCATCGAATTTGGCAATTTGGACCCCAATGACTGTGTTCTTTCTCACAGGTCAACTTGATATATTAATTTTTTCTACATTCTGGTAAATTTTCAGCTCATTCTGAGATAGTTTACTGTGAAAGGATCGGAATGCCCCTGCACTAAAACTCCTACTTAGAGGCGAAAGGGATAAACTTTGGACACCAAGTTGCACAGCCAAACTCCACAAGACATATCACTTTTGGAACACACAACACACAACTACACTACACCACTCTTCTCTCTACTACTACTCTGTTTTTTTCCTTTGTTCTTTTTTCCATTTTTGTGCCACTACTTCACACACTACATAACAACAACAACAACAACAACGCAAATAGAAAGCAAAGTGCAATTATGCAGCAGAATGCAATTTTCTTTTTATACTAATGTCAATTTATACCTATGATATTATCTAATTATGAGTAAATTAAAGTTAGCACACAATGAATTGTATCCCCCGACAATGGTGCCAGTTTTGATAACTGATGTCGCATCGCTTCAAAACAAATAAACTATGCTAATTATGTAGCACAAGATTAACCTAGGTTGACTCAGAGATATGATCAATTTAGTTCCAACTTCAATTCAATAATAAACAACAGGGGGATTTTTATCAAATAGTTTGCAGGCAATGAACAAAAATTGCAAAAACACAAACTAAATTTTTGAAATAAAATGTAGAAACTGACAAAATTAATAAAAGATGTTGTAAACATATTCAAGAATATCAATCCAATTCACCAAACCAAGTAATGTGAATTATCATAGTTATCGTATAATGATCTTATTATGAACATTCTTTCAATGTCGTTAGAAGCAATTCAATCGAATAAACTCCTAAATTAATTGAAACCACAAAATTAATTGAAATATCATCCAAACAATCTGTTATTAAAATTCGAAATTAGGAAATGAATCCATAACCTAATCATTTTTCAATCCTAAACACATTCATAATCATGAATATCGAATAAAGAATTGAAGAAGAAAATTAGCATTCCTACAAAAATTGAAATACCAAACCAGAACTCAAATTTTCCTTGCTTGGACTGGATCCTTGGATTGATTGATTGTTTAGCCTTCCATGATCATCATTAGTGGAAGAGCCACAAGATTTGTGCAACAAAATAGAAGAACAAAAATGAAAATAAAGAAGAAAACTAAAGAACAATTGAGAGAAAAAGAGAGAGAAATTTTAATTATGAAAACTTCTAAAAAAACTACAAATTTTGTTTGTGCTAAAATGAAGTGTATCTCTAACTAAATAATTGCACTAATATATAGTGACTGAGTTAGTAGGAAAGGATGGAGCATGATTAGGCCTATCTAATATAACTAATTACTAATTAGACTAATTCGCAGCCCAAAACTCAAGTGCAGAGATTTTGACTTCCAAGCCTAAAATGATAGAATTGGCATCGGCTTATCTCTGACAAAATTGTAGCTCTTTTCCTTATCTTTCCAGGGACTACTCATTTGAGCCGTTTGGAGTTCTATAGAACTCTCTAGGTCCTGCACAAAGGAGAAAGGTCAAGTAAGCAAAAAAAAAATCTGAAAATAAGCAACAATTATCAATTAAGCCCAATTGTTTGCCTAAGACAAAAACTAAGTTAGAATGAGAAAATAAAAGTCTAAGAGAAGTTAAATAAGCTAAGAAGAATAGAAAAATATTAAACTAAAAATGTTCAATCAAGCAGCTAGGGCATATTTGCTGCATCTTGTAGGTTGCACAATCTTTGCTAACAAGAGTGACATACATATTTGTGTGGTATTTTTGGACGCATTTCATGACCTGCAGCAATCCAAAGGGTTTTAATGGGTAGCGGTTGCACTCCTTCACATGTATGATAATCTAAATTATGCATCTCAACACTGTGTATTGGGAATATTATTGCAGATGACGACTACCATCAGAACCAACCACGTGCCTTTCGCTAGAAGAGTGGGAAGGAATTACTAGTGACGACCTATCTTAAGTGGTTGGGTAGATTGATGACGGATGTTGTTTGTTGGACACCATACGCTATTAATCGTGGGTTCAGAGAATTTGAGATTATTTCTCTATTTTCTGGACATATCAGATGGGGTTCATATATTGTTAGACACCAACCAGAGAGGGTGTTAAGACAATTTAGATTTTTTAGTCGATTCCCCAACTTCAAAGCTCTCAATCCCCATGCACAGAAGAGGTTGATGATAGGTTGCACCACTTTTCACAATACCTTGTAGCGACTGAGGACTTTGTTACTTTTCCTAGTCAGGGTGTTGTCAGGTATATAGAGTGGTTTTATCAAATATATCACTCATTCATAAGTCTACTACAACTTGTGGAGCCTCTTAGACATCCTTTCATGGTGCATCATCTTTTACCAGATCCACCACATGTGTTGCCTGATAATACAACACATGTGCCACCTCCACCTACAGCAACACCTGTTGATGCTGAGATGCCTCGACATGCAGTGGTATATTATACTTATATTTCTGTTACGTAATTTTTAATAAAATATTCCAAATTTATTAAAATGTTGTTGTCATTGTCTCATGTTGTATGCCAAAAGATAGTAGAAAGCTTGCAACACATGATAGATATGAGGATGGTTACTGCTAGTACAAATGCATATAGTATAAAAGATCACTGTATAAGATTAGCCAGGGGTGTCACTGAGCACTAAAATGTTTATGTCCTGTCTAGACGAAGGAGGGATGCACAGGGGAGACATGGTGGTGGACAAGGTTGAGGATGATTGTATTATTTTGTTGACTATATACTCATGTATCCCAACTATTTATATATGACTATAATAATTGTATGCATTTAATTTAGATGGCACAATGAATAATGTATGCGTTAAATTTAGATATGGCCAAGGTTGTCAAACTTGCGATTCTACATAAACTCATGGAGGTCCTGTAAACTCGATCCGTAGAATCGACTCATCAACTCATAAGATTTTACTCAATATAAAAAAATATATTAGTATTCATATATATAAAATCATAACTTAATATTTCAACCCTAAAATAAATCAAAATATCAAACTTTAACAATAATTCAATAAACTAACATAGTCCACACCCAATCAAACATAAATTTATACAATACAAAATATAAGATCTTAAAATAAAAGCATTTAAAAAACACAGAAATAATTCAAATGTCTATCAATCCTCTAATTAAATCATTTCCAATATCACCACCACTACCATCATCTTCATCTCCATCATCTTCAAGCTCTTCCTTGTTTAAGAAGGAATCTTTAACATTGTCATTCAAAACCAAATTGTCAATATCAGATACATCCAAAGTTAGATTACTTAAACTTCCTCCAACCAAGTCAATATTGCTTCCACTACCACTTTCATCTAGAGGTTGCTCAACTTGGACATTGTCTTCATAAAAAATATCATCTCCTTCTTTTGTTATCCACTCATCATCAGATTTCATATCTTCAAATGGAAGAGCAATAATTTTTCTTATTTGTCTATTTTTCAGCTTCAAGTGGTACATCACATAAACTAAGTCATTCATCTTCTTTTGATGCACCCAGTTTCTCCTCTTTGTATGAACCTATAAATAACATAAGAAATTTGAAGTTCATAACTTAACTAAAGTCTAGAGTCTAAACTAAACAAAAACAAATATTAAAAACACAAAATCGTAAAATCATATGATTCTATTGAGTTTGGTCCAATTCTACCGAGTTTGCTCTGAGTCTGATAAAAAATGATTTCGGGTACGATTCAACTAGTTGGAGGTGTGTAGACTCGTAAAATCGTACGATTTTACCATTTAAAACTAGAGTTTGACAACCATGGATATGACTATTATAATTATTTTCACAAAACTTGTTTTCATTACGCATGTCTAAGTTATAATTCAATTCACAAAAAATTGTCACCATTACGCATATGCACCTTATAAACTAATAAACAATAAGAAAATGTTCAATCTTCTCCTAGATCAACATGTTGTATGCGCAACCTCATGAAATTAGTATATTGGTGCATTCGACTAATATAAGGAGTAGGCCACTGTTTTGCTTGATAATGACAATGTCTTGACCATAACAAAGCAGTTGATGACATAAGACATCCGTCTCTCAAAAAAAACCTGCTACAATGATCAGTATGCATTCAAATATTAATAACACGTGTTTTAATCATGGAATTAAAGTAAGACGGACATTATTATACCTGAATAAAATGATTGTCATAGACATGACCAACACATAGAATGTGATGAACAACACTATCTCTAGGTGGTTGGCTTCTATGAGGGAAAAATGTCATGTTTTGTTGGAAAGAAAGAGAAACAAGGATGAAGCTATACCTTGATGCAATGACATAACCCATATCGGTAATATTCATCCACTTATCCATCGTTACCTACACATAACAAATTGTATTAGATTATAAATAAAATATTTATCCAAGGCAGTGTGACAACAAAAAAGTTTACCATTGATAATCCATCAACAAGTAGGCATCGCTTTAAATGCTCAAATCTATGTATGCCACCAAACAAGGCTATATACTCATCAGACCATTGTCCAAGTTCTTTGAGCAAATGATTGCGTACCAAAGACCATGAATCTTCACCATAACCTAATAAGGCAGTAATTACATGATATCCACAATTACCATCAGCTTTGACATCAACAATGTCATCAATGAAATCCTGCATGCATGGATGAAATTGATCCAGCATTGGCATCTTCCTATTCCATTTTGTTTGTCCGAATAATGATGCAGACAATTTTTATGTGGAGCAACTATTTTGCAAGAAATGTAATGCATCACATACTCAAAGTAAGACGGATCACGCTTCATTAATCTTTGATGTTTGGTCAGTTGTTTCTTTTGAGCACCTTTTTTTTTTACCTTTTCAGGAGGAGCACACATGGAAGTTTAATCAAGGTATGCAAGTTCCTGCAGTTTACTCTTTATAGTCACTTTGCCACATATATCAAGATCTTCAAACCGCTTGGAAATGGCTTCCATCTCTTCGTTTATATGGATTTTGCACTCATCTAAACCTTGGTCTGAAAAACTTAGTCTCTGCCAAAACATATGGAATGTGTCAAGCGGTATGCTACCAACAATATATCTAGCTAGCTCACATGCACACGACAAAGTATGAGTAGTTCTCATAACGCATCCACAACTGGAACTGTCAATGCCAGCATAATTGACTCGCTCAAACTCAACAAAATTTGGTTTAACGCATACCTTGACACTATGTTAATTAGTCTCTTGTACAAGGTCACTTTAAAAACATGTTCGACCACATGTGTGCTTCTATCAAAAGATGTCTTTATTTCACTGTGTTGTAAGGTGATCATGTTGTTCATGGAATCTCAAATACTACGTAGATCTTCAAGGCTATTATATAGTAGTCTCTTTAAGGTCCAATGGACAGACTCAACCCTACACTTAAAAGGGCAAATAAGTATTTTCAATAATTAATATGTTCTTCAAAAATAAAAATAAAAATAAGATTAACAATTTTCATACCTGTTAGTTGTAGTGTTTCCTAGATGTGTCACTTTATTCGTCCATCATGTTACAAATCTTTGTCTGTGGGGAATCAACCATGTCTGTTTCACATAGTCAACAAACATTAGCAATGATGAGTGTTAGACTTTTGGCAAGCGTACCAATTTATCGTTGTAAGTTACAAAATTTATAAAAGTTCATCTCCACAGGGACTTGTGCTACTCAGTTTATCCAAATAAAACTTAATAGTTTAATAGTTATGTACAACAAGTATGGTCGAAGTTTTGATGGTTTTACGGAAATAACGAAAAATTACGGAAGCTAATAAAACGATTTTAATTAATTAAAGAAAGCATATGATTGGGTTTCATCATTTATACCCTCAGTATTCAATTAATATTACCATGTATAAATCATTTTCTATTATTACTAATGCACACATTAATTAACCTCGAATCGATCCCTCGCAATCGAGTTCTAAGGATATTTACCAAATATCGATCTCTCGCATATGAAGTAAATAACCTAGCATTAAAATCATAATCATGTGCTATTTGCAATCTAAATGTTATGCTCTATCCCTAGCAATGTAACATAAAGAGTAAAATTATTCAGTTCAAATTCTAAGAGTACTTCCCAGTTAAACTTAGAATCCAATTTCATGAAACTATTGATCAAGTAGAATCAAGCATTAAGTATGGAATAAATTTACCAATAATAAATAGAAAAAACTTATGCATAAATAAATATTAAAAGAGATACTTAAGAGTAGAAGATTACATCAAATCCTTTAAGAGAAACTAACCAAGCATGGAGAAAACCTCCTTAAGAGAAGAATTGATGAAGGGCCCCATCACCGCTTCTTTCCGGCAGAGTCTCCACACTAAATCTCACTTTCCTAACCTACCTAATACTAATATTTAAAGAGCCTAAGGCTTGAGAACAAGCCAAGAAGCAAGGGAGGAGGAGAAAATGGAATGCAAGAAGTGTAGAATTCCTTGGGGGGTGCATGGCTATTTATAGGGGGCTGTCTGCTCGAGTTCACTCACCCAAGCGAGTGTTTTTGCCTGTGTTTGCTCGCTTGGGCGAGTTAAAACTCACTTGAAGGCCCACTTGCAGAAGCTACTCTCTTGGGTAACCAATTTGCACTGAGGACACTCGCTTGGGCGAGTTAAAAGATGGTTCTGGAGAATGCTTTTGGGCCTTGATGGATTTTGGGTTTGTTTTGCTTGTAACACCTCCCATGTTTGCTATGTAAGCCCTCCTTGCTTGCTTTGCTTATTCGGAAGCCTAAAAAATCCACGGAATCTATCAAAATACAAAGCATGATTGGATTAATCTTCCAAAATATAAAAACTACATTCATACAAGTAATAAATATAATTTAACTAGGTTTAAGGCAAGTTTATAAGCAAAGTTATTGAAATCAAAAGATAAGTGCCTGCATTTGAAACCTGAATTTAACTGAATTAGGGCACTTATCAGTGAGCAAGCAATTTCAAACTTCATAAGATAGACATCATATTCTTCTTAGTAGGACAATCCACAAGACTCCCCCATGCTTCCATCACATAGTCTCATGCATTTTTTTGTCCTACAAGGGTTTTACATTTTGTCTTGACATTCTTATCAATGTGAAACCGACACAATAAGTTGGTTGATTTAGGGAACAAAATTTTCACTGCATTCATCAATGCTGAATCTATCTCCGTAACAATGACTTCAAGGAGTGCATTACTTTTCAAAAAAAATACCTCTAAACTGTTAAAGAGCCCACACAACATTTTTATACGTTCACCCTCCAAATAGGCAAATGTAGTTGAAAATGTCATCCCAGTAGATGTCACACCAACAATGTCAAGCAATGGAGTATGTATCTGTTTTTTTATGTACTATCTATGAGGAATACCATATGACATAAGTTGCTTAATTTTACTGCATCCGGATGTGTCCAAAATATATCACGTCCAATATCTTCATCCTTCAGTCTATGCCAATAAATATACATATTGTGTTCAAGTAGCTTCATTAATTGTTGTATTTCAGTATTATTGCCTCTTATAGAAGAACGGTATGCATGTCTTGCATTGTACATTTGTTTCATTATTATACAATTGTTGGCATTGTGATCCTTCAAGGTGAGAAGAATATTCTTTGGTTTCATCATCAACTTTCTCATATTAGCAACAATAATATTCTCATCCTCAGTTAGTCGACTAGAATATGGATCTTCAGTCAATGACTTAGCTAAAGCATGATTATGAGTCTCACATATTAACTTTACCATCCACTCTTCACCTCCCGGGACTGGTTTCGCTCGCAACTTAAAAGGACAATCACATTTTCTGATGCCAGTCACCGTCCATGCTAAATCTTTGTTGTATGCTCTATAATTTTCACTCCTTTCACAACCAATTAAAACAAATGAGGTATTTCTCCTCTTTCCAGTTGATGTATTAGACCTCATTATCACAGCTACAAAACCAATATCATACGCAATAGTATGAGCCCATTGCAATACGTCCTCACGAGAAGGAAACATCTATAAAAACAGATAATACATGTTTAATCTTCTTAAATAATTCATTTACGTACTTTAACCAAATACATAATCATATTAATACCTCATAAGTATTTTGAAGGCATTAGAATAATCAACTGAACAATTAATATTTTCAAACGCATTAGGTTCCTCTCTGTTGTTTTCATTCATATTAATTTCTTCAGACATAAAATTCTCATACATCCACTCATTGTTGTTTATTTTAAGAAATCATTAAAAAAATTATTCAATGACAAATCATACGGATAATAATAATATTTACAAAATTAACAATTTTTTAAACCTAAAGACATTTAATACAAAATTGACATTTGTGTCTTCATACGGATGGGTGTAAAAAAAACAATAAAACTTACATTAACATGGTGACGACAACGTCAACAAAGCCAAACCAACTACCAAACCACGACCAGTTACTAGAGAAAGAGGTTTGCCAACAACAACAAATGGAGGAGGTGACCAAAATCAAAGAATAAGTAAAAATGAGATGAAGTAGAAAGTGGGAGAAGAAGAAGAAACAAAAATATTGGAATTAAAAATAAATAAATGGTGTATAAAGAAAATGTCTAACACTTGCTCCAAAGTAAACCCACTCCTCCTTCAAAATTTTGGTCCCTTTTCACACTTTGTCTCTCTCACTCGCATCACACGCAAACAAACACTCCCATTCTCTCTCTCTCCGACCTAGCGAGACCGAGCGATCCGACCCTAATCTAGCGATGCTCCGCCGCGCAACCACCTCCCTCCTCTCCGTCACGTCTCGCCGCAGCCTCTCCACCGACGTGCCGGTGACCCCCGCGGCGGATTCAGCCTTCGCGGAGGCGTGGAAGAAAGTGAGCCCCAACATCGACCCGCCGAAGACGCCGCTGGCGTACATGAAGCCCCGACCACCCACTCCCTCGGCTCTCCCTTCCAAGCTCACAGTCAACTTCGTCTTGCCCTACTCTTCTCAATTGGCCGCAAAAGAGGTCACTTTTTTTTTTCCTTTTTTTTAAAAAAAAAATTCTATTTTTTTTTAAATCTGTGGAAGCTTTTGTTTTGGATTTGTTTTTTGTGGGTTTTTTGTTTCTGCATTTCAAGCGTGCTGATCTGGTTGATGTGGGGTTTGTCTCGTTTGAGGTGAACGAGGTTGGTCTTAGGGTTATTTGATGGAAATGAATATATTATATACGCTGTTTTTTTTTTTATTGGTTTATTTATCTTTTGTTTAGATCCTCGGAATTTTGAAAATGCGTTGATTTCCCGATTGTTGAGATTTTATGTGTGTGTGTGTCTGTATCTGTGACAAGGTTTTGAATTGAGGTTGTTGTGGTCTTTGATATGGTGAGAAATAGCGGCAAATGCATCTGAATTGAATGTATGCAAAATTCTTATGCGGGAACAGTGTTGTTTCTGGATTTTAGGAATTCGTGGATTAAATAATGCTGTAGAATTATGTGTTTTCCTTGGTACATTTCCTTGTTTGTTTAATAAGGAGTTGTTACTAATCTAGACAACGAGATCTAGCTTTTTCTCATCACCCTGTTTGATTTCAAGTGCTTTTCCTTTCTTCAGTTATCCAAACAAATTTATAAATAAAGAAGAATGTTGCCTCAGTTCTAAACAAAATATAATCAAGCTTAACATTTTCTAATTAATTATAAGCATACGGATGCAAAATTTGAATGGGTAACCCTGTTATTTTTCACGTATAATGCGTTGATTTCAAGATCTTTATATCAGGAAATGAATGCTGAGACTATATATTATTATTGCTTCTTGGCCTTAGCAGCATCTCTTCTTGGGACTGAATCTTGAAATTCTATCAAGCATTGAACATTTTTTTATATAAAACCGACATCTTGATTCAATTATGCTACTCCTAGCTTTAATTTTTCCTTTTTGAATGTGTTTTGTTTTGGATACCCATAAAACTTGAAACTTTGATAATGTGCTCTACAACCCGTTTCATAATATATTTCCAAACCATCTCCATTTTATTAGCAAGAGGCCTATTTTAATATTTCCTTTTTAGTGTCTTTAGCATTGCTTTTACCTCAAAAGAAAAAGCATATAAAAGAATTTTATCAATTTTTTATCTCACAAAAACCTTCCTTTTGAATATTGCAAAGACATTATGCACTGACCATTTTGTTGCTCTTAAGAGTAAATTTTGTAGAGTGACAGTATCATAAAAATATTATGCCATAATAACATTCGGGAGCATCCTTTTATTGAAGGAGTTGTTTGATGATGCTGTTTCATGGCACCATAGTTTTCAAGTTTGTCCTTGCAACACAAATTTGTATTGACTGTTTGATGCTTATTCCTACAAGTTTGTCCTTACATTTTTTAATCCATGCGAATGTGATCAATAGAAGCAGTCTTATTCCAAACCACTCTATTATTTCTCGAAAAAGATTTTTAGTTATCTTTTGAGTGAGATGTTTTGTGATTTCGATATCAAACAGATGCTTTTAAGCGTGTCAGCTGTGCAAGTGAATTTTGAGGTGTCTGATTAAATTGGGTGTGACTCGTCTAATTAAATTAATGGAAGCCTGCCACTTTAAGACTTAAAGACAGCCAGCCATGCTGTTGAATTTCACATTGCTGTATGAGATAGTGTTAGTAGTTTGTAATATATGTGATTGAATTTAGGTGACTACAAAAATGTGCTTGCAGTGGCAATGATAGTCCAGGAAGAAAAAAGGATCAAATAAACAGTCAAATCAGAATTATTGGTAACTGTAATTTTGCACTCCACCATGTGCATGTGATTTGTTGGTATCTGATTATAAGTGAATTAATATGCCAGTCTCAATTTCTTATCCTTGTAACTGTCATCATAAAGCAGCAGATTTATTTTGTGTAGCAGAAAGCTTTATGCACATACAAATTATTTTAGTATTAAATCATGTGCACATTGATTGGACTGAATATTTTTATACTATAGTGCTTCCATATTAGAAAAGAATGTTGATATCTATCAGAAGTGGAAACTTCAAATTTGTTGCATTGTAGTTATCTCCATTATTGACACATTTGGTTATCTGGTTTATTTGCTTGTGCTGCAACATCTCCATCCTCACCGATTTCATCCTATTGAAGTTATGGATATTAGTAAGAAAAACTCCCTTCATTGATCTTCCTTGAAAAATGACATAAATTTTGTGCAACAGGTTGATATGGTCATTGTACCAGCAACAACTGGGCAGATGGGTGTTCTCCCAGGACATGTAGCAACAATTGCAGAGTTGAAACCTGGTGTCCTATCTGTACATGAAGGGAACGATGTGACCAAGTACTTTGTCAGCAGTGGCTTTGCATTCATCCATGCAAACTCTGTTGCTGATATAATAGCTGTTGAGGCCGTGCCAGTAGACCGAATTGATGCGAATCTAGTCCAGAAGGGTCTTCAAGATTTTACCCAGAAGCTGAACTCAGCCACAACTGATTTGGAGAAAGCTGAAGCTCAGATTGGGGTTGATGTCCATAGCGCTCTCAACTCTGCTCTTACAGGCTAATAATAAGTACTGTAATGTTGAGTCTTTCCTTTTGTATTTGTTTATTTCCCTCCACTGTGTGGCATTGATTTGTCTCGGTGTAATCAAAGTTGCTAAAAGAACATTTTCACCATGAATTTCTGTGTTGAAAGTGACTTGATAAAATAATATTTCAACAGCTTCCATCTAGCTCAAGGATGTTGGGCAAGACCTTGAAATTAGAAACAAAAGTTTCATTTTTGTTTTGGATTATATTGTATTGGATTGCTGGTTAACAGAAAAGACCATAATTTTGATTCTATTGTTCAAATTCAAGAGCACGTACGAGAATATGCTAATATATGAAAGGCTAGTATAACATTAAATATGTGGAGAAATATTATTTAGAAGAGTATAGAACTAGAATCAATTATTGTATTGATTTACTATTTTTATTTATTTAAATCATATAATTTTAGTTATTTTTTCATAGACTACTCTTATAACGTTGAAGGTTTTCTAAAAATCTATGGAATCCTTCCAAATATTCTAAATCTATACGGTCTTTTTATATTTTTTAAATTCTAAATTATAAAATCCATTACATTCCTACAATCCATTAGATTGTAAATTATAAAATCTTGATTATAAAAGTCTTTAAATAAAATCTTATCTTAGTCATTACATTCCTAAATATATAACTTTTTTTTAATATGAAAATAGCCTTTTAAAATTATAACTTTTTAATGTGAAAATAGTCTTTTAAAATCTCAATTTAATACAATCTTCTTAGTTAGGGATTGATTAGTTATGCTCTTACTCTGTTCCATCCCTAAACTATCACCAAGGCAGCAATCACATAGCAAGGTAGTGTGCTTAACCTTTTTACTCACATAGTAACATCTTTGAGACACCCTTCCAATCTCATCTTAGCATCTCAGTTTCTTATTTGTTTTCTACATTTCCCACTCTAAACTGTTGAACTTTTCAAATGTGTTCTATGTATGTTTTATTTATTTAGTTTTTTTTTTCTGCATTTAATTGTCTGCCGGTTTTGTGTTATGAACAGAAAGTTACATTGTATAGTAGCTCTTATACAGGGAAGGCTTTTTACAATCTTTTATTCATCAAGAAATTTTAATTGAATAAAAAACCTGGCTTATAGAGTCAGTTACCTAACAACAATAACTAATATAGACTAATGACTATTCTCAACATAATTACCTAAAAAAATATGTAATAATCTCATTACTAAACTTGATTTAAATTAAAGGGACAAGGTGATGGAGAAATAGATAAGATTTTAAACATTAAAGATGATTTAATTTAAATTGAGAATTGCAGCAAAAAATATTGTGCTTGCCTAGAATTCTTCTCTATGTTTGTACACATCTAAGGTCACCAATAATTACTAGGATTAGCGGTTACTTTGTGCTTCTTTTTCTCTATTGATGAATTAGTGATAGCTCACTTGTAATAATTTTACAGTGTGTTCTATTTTTTAATTAGGGATGACAAAATGGGTCTGTCTGATGGATCAACCTATTTAGTCCACTAAAATAAGTGGGTTGGATTGACACTATCAACCCACTTATTTAAACGGGACCGAGCCACCCCGGCCCACTAAAATACCGGGCCAAGGTCGGATCAGCCCACCAGGCCAGTTATTATTATTTTTTTAAAAAGTTTGAATTGAATGAGGAGTGAAAGTGAATGACATATCGTGCCAAATCTGTCTCACCCTCCCACAGGCATAATCCCACTTAACTTTCCTCAAGGTTCGTGACTCTCCATCGGTCCCACTCTCCATCCAGTCCACTCTCCTCTTCGTCCACAGTTCACTCTCATCTCCGTCCACTCTCCTCTCCGGCTCCCTCACTTCATCGCGAACTCTCTTCTCCGGCTCCCTTACCTGACGGCCGCGGTCGCGGCCTCCCTCCTAGCGGCCAACATCAAGGTGACGGCGTAGGAGGCTGACGACTCCGTTAAGTTTGACCACAGGGACACGTCCGCATACTTGTTCTGTTGTTCGACCCCGATATTTACACGGATGGACAGATCTCCGTTTAGGGAAATGACGACGTTCTCTTTCCGCCTCAGGAGGAAGAAGTCGGGCCCATTACCCGAGCTTAGCTCGCTTAGGTCGTCGTGAAGCAAAGAAGAGCAAAGTAAGAGAATGTTTTTTTTTTTATATATTTTTTTATTTTTATTTATTTTTAGGTGGGCTGGTCCGTTGACCCACCAACCCACCTTAAAGTGGGGCGAGCTAGCATTGTTAGCCCACTTTTGTAAAGTGGGTCAGTCAGGCCCGACCCATTTTTTTGGTGGGCTAGAGCCAGCCCAGCCCATTTTTTGTGGGCTAACCCACTTTGCCATCCATATTCTCAAATACATGTATCGTTGGTTATCATATATGTTTAGAGTTGTCAATATAAATGCAGTAAAAAAAAAAGAGTTCTCAATGAGTCAAAAT
This sequence comes from Glycine latifolia, assembly GCA_013407115.1. Classification (NCBI taxonomy): domain Eukaryota; kingdom Viridiplantae; phylum Streptophyta; class Magnoliopsida; order Fabales; family Fabaceae; genus Glycine; species Glycine latifolia. The sequence goes on from CM023943.1 coordinate 18,118,839, forward strand.
CATGATACATTCCATTAGGCCATGTAACCCACTATTTTCAAAGCCCCTTGATTAATGAGCATCTATTAGCGTAACAAAATATAAAAATGTGCATCAGGGTTAGCATGTGTTAACCCACAATCTTTAAATCATTATAAAAAACCCCACAATTTTTTTTTTCATACAAATATTTTCCCTCACAACTCTGTCTTTTAGGAAGTATCGTGAGAGTTTTATTCTACATGCGACTAAAATATTGTTTTTTTCATTTATATTTTTAGTTATTTTTGTTCTACTCACACATTATGTTCAATCAACTGAGTTAGACTCTTTTAGTATATTGTAAGTTTAACAATAACAAATAAAATCCATTAGCAACTACTATTTAAGTTCAAAAATAACAAATAAAATCAATTAGCAAAGAATAAAAAGAAATTATGATTTTCATTGAATAGTCAAAACTGAAAATAGTATGAACAACACACAATAACCAAGAGGGGGGTGAATTGGTTAACCTTGGTCTTTTAAAAAACTTTAAACAATCAGAGTAATCAATATCGTATCACAAATAAACCAAGAATGCTCAAGCCAATCAAAACACTTGTTGAATAAGAAATGTAGCACCAAAGAATGATCAATTATAACAACAAGAAAAGATTAGAAAGAAGTAGTCAACACAGGGAATTATACTGGTTCACTTCTCACCTTTGAGAAGTTACATCCAGTTCTTCCAACCACAAAGGTTAGTGATGGAGGTCCATGGCAAGCTAAAGGTCTAGAAGGAGAGCTTGAAGTACTTCCTTTGTTGAGCTTTAAAGGATCAATGACAAGAGCTAGAACTCAAGCACTTCAAGACCACATCAAAGCTAATTTGGACAAGCATGAAGAAGCACACCAACTCAAGGATAACAAGGACTGGATTTTGATGTTTCAAGTTCAATTTAATTCCATAAATTCTAGCACTTGTTAGTAGCAAAAATAGGTGCAATAAAAGACCTTTAGGGACATTTGTGTGAAGCATTGTAGGTGCATTTATGTGTAAATTGTGTAGCACCTTTATAAGCTTGTTGGTTGCACCTTAAGGCTTAAAATACGGCACCTTACACGAATTAGGATCAGCCAAGAGTCACTTCCATTTAGCTTGCATTAGGCTACAGTAGTGTGCACTACAAGCTTCATTTGAATTGTCATTTCATGTGCATTTGGTTGTAATTTTTGTGGCTTATATAAGCTGGCCAAAAATTGATTGTAACTAACTTTGATGTCATTAATGCAAATCTGAAATTTTGTGTGAGAGTTTCTCTCAAGTTCTTGTGCAAGAACCTCTTGGGTCTTATCAATGGCCCCTACATGCTATTGTGGCGATTCTTCTTAGACTTATTGGAGCTCTTCTCCATGGTGTCTTCCATCTTCATCTCTTTCCTTCTTCAATCTTCCATTGCTGCACTTTGAAGCTTTTATTCTTGGAGAAATCTTGAAGAATGTGTTTCATTGCAAGGTAGATTTGGGAAACTTAATGGCTAATGGGTTCAGCCATACATCATGTGGTATCAGAGCCTAATCCTTGTGAAATTCTTCTTCAAGTTCAGTTTTTAGAACTTCTTCAAAGGTAAAAAAAAAATTGCACCATTCGAAAAATCTACAAATCCACTTTTATTCTTAGTTTCTTGTTGTTTTCGTGAAAAATTCTGGTGGTGTTGGCTTTGTTGTGTATTCCACCACCTACCCTTGAGTTTTTCTTCAAGTTTTGTGTGAATTCATGTCTTCATGTTCTTCATTTGTGCTTGATTTTTTCTGATTTTCTAGTCTTGATTCTTGTCAACTTTTGTTAGTAGTGTTTTTTGTGTTTTATGACCACTTGTTTTGATTCTAATCTCATGCCTAAACTGAATTGAGTTGTTAGAAGCAAATTTTACAATTGTTATACATAGATTTTAGCGATTCATTAAATTTCTTTAAGAATTCTTGAACTTGTACAAAAGAAAAACAAAAGCTTACAAAAAAATTGTGAGAAACAATCAAAGGCAAAAGAAAAACAAATTGGTATAGCCAAAGACATTATTGATTGGTGGCTGGAAAAAGTGAAATAAAAATAGAATTTAGAAGCAAAGCAAAGTTACAAAAACTAAAAGTTCAAATTTCATTTGAACCACAAAATTAAGTGAACTTGTATTACATGCAAATTTGGTGAAATTTTTGCTTCTAACAATTGAATTTGATTGGTATATCCTCCTTGTGCAGTTTGGTACAACCAATATATCCTTGAGTTGTTTCATTAAATTCCAAATTGAGTTTGTGATTTTCTAAAATTTTGCTTTTATTGCTTATCTCTTAAAAATTCCAAGGTTTTGTCTTAGAGTTTTCTTGTTCTTGGACTCTTGAGTCTAGCCTAGAATTGTTTCCTATTTCTCTATAGTAAAGAAGCTTGATTGGATTGGAAGTTTTTGCTTAAGAACTATCGAGAGGAACAAGAGTGGAAAAAGGCAAGAGAGAACATTAAAGAAAGAGCCTAGATAAAGAGTGCAAACACGAGTATGAGTGACAAACACTTAGAGAGTGGTGATAATTTTCTTATATACTTATATTTTTGCTAACCATTTCTTTTGAAGGATGATCTCAATAGGAGATGAGGCTTTGTCACCTAAGACCTCTAGGTTGATGAAAGTCATTGCAAAGCAAATGGAAGATTTACAAACCAAGATGGATGTAAGATTTGAGGAGTTGCAAAGAAGGAGTATTCCAATTTGAGGTGTGGATGAAGAGGCTCATGGTAATAGGAGAGTGAGTGAGTATGCTTCCTCTCATGGAGGAAATTATGGAGATGAGGAGAATGATAGGGAGGATTGGAGAGAAAATAATATGAGACACAATCCTAGGAGACAAAATAGAAATGAGGAAGATTGGAGGTTGAGGAGAGAAGAGAGAGAAGGGAGGAATGGAGGATTGAGTGGAGTGAAAATAAAAGTTCCAAAGTTCCTTGGTGATTATGATCCCAAAGTTTACTTTGAGTGGGAGATGAAAGTAGAACAAATTTTCTCATGCCAACAAATTGATGAAGAAAAGAAAGTGATTCTAGCAACTCTAGAATTTGGTGGCTATGCTTTGGTGTGGTGGAACCAAGTTCAAATGGACGTAGGGAGGTTGAGGAGACAAAGAATAAATGGCTGGAATGACTTGAAGGTGTGCTTGAGATAAAGATTTGTTCCCACTTATTATGCAAGAGAAGTCCACAACAAGCTCCAAAGACTATTCCAAGGCTATAAGAGTATTGATGACTACTATAAAGAGATGAAATTGATGATGATGAGGGCTGAAATTGTGGAGGGTCAAGAGGCAACCATGGCGAGGTTTCTTCATGGCTTGAATAGAGAAATTCAAGATGTAATGGAGCTAAATTCTTATGCAACAATAGAGGAGCTAGTCCACAAAGCTCAAAAAGTGGATCAACAACTAAAAAGGAGAAAAGCTTCCAAGACCAATGGGGCTGCCACTTCCAGCTGGAAAGCCAAGCCTAGGAGGGAGGTTTCTCAAGTGAAAAATAAAGAAGAAAAGGTGGAGAGCTCAAGCAAAAAAATTGTGGAACCAACTCCAAAAAGATCAAGCAATATCAAGTGTTTTAAGTGTCTTGGTAAAGGTCATATTGCTTCCCAATGTCCTAACAAGAGAACAATGATTTTGCTTGAGGATTGAGACATAAAGAGTGAGTCTTCAAGTGACTCAACTAGTTCTTCAAGTGAAGAAGAAGAAGAACTTACACTAGTGGAGGCCGAGGAGGGTGATCTCTTGATGGTAAGAAGAATGTTGAACAATTATAGCCTAAAAAAAGAAGAGACCCAAAGAGAAAATATTTTTCACACAAGGTGCTTGGTTGAAGACAAAGTATGCTCACTTATAATTAATGGAGGCAGTTGCACCAATGTGGCTAGTACAAGGCTTGTTGAATGTAACACCCTGAAATTTTGATAACCGAAAGTAGATGTTCGATGTATTTCTTGTGTTATTTGACTATTTGATTATTTTAGATTAATTGAAATATTACATGAATTATTCATGCGCAATTGCTTGGTGTAGATGTCAAGTTATGTGGAGTTGTTTGAGTTGCGTTGTAATTGTGTTATTTCGAGTTTGACTCAAAATCTATTTTACTAAAATCACTATTTTGGATTGGTTAACCGTTGGATCTTCTTAAAATTTTAAAGGTCGGCTCCTAACCTACATATGTAACTTTGGACCGTTGGGATTGGAGAAATAATAAATGAAGTGTGAGATAATATTTTTCACAGAAGCATAAATTTTAAAATTGGGTCAGCTCGCCCAGGCGAGTTTTATGTATTTTGGCTCGCCTGGGCGAGTCAAGTCGATTTTACAAACTTCCAGCAGTGTGAAAACTCCATTTCATACTTCCATCTTCTCCAAAACAGCACCCAACCCCCTCCCCCTTCTCCTCCACCACCCACAGCCACCCGTGACTGCCACGAGTCGTCGTTGGACCACCGCACGAACAGGAACACTTTAATCGGAGTGGAATCTTCAAAACTCAACTTGAGGATTTGGTAGAGAATGGAGCCTCCAATCCTCCTTTCTTGGTTTCTTTGAGGTAATCTTGATTTCCTTTGTCTTCTTCTAGCTAGTTTAAGCTTCTCTTAGTGACTCTTATATTTTGGGTACCGCTGTTGGAAGTTTTACACTTCCTTTTAAAACCTTTTGAAAATGAGATTATGTAAAAGTCTCCTTTTTATGAAATTGATGTCATTTCCGTGATCCTTGTTGAACACCGATCACATTGGTGTAATCTAAATTTCAAAATGATGTCTTTTGATGTAAACTCTCAAAACACCGTTTAGCCCCTTTTTGATTTGAGTGGGTATTTGACCCCAAATGTTAATTTTGACCTTGCATTTGAAATCTATACTAAATTGTCTTCAATTTGGTATATAGAGCTCTGCGTTCGGACAAGCACGTGTATTCGAAGAATCATGAAACAACACCGCTAGGTTGTAACAGGGAGAACTCCTAGTTAGGTAAGGGGAGTTTATTATTTGGTTATAGTTTCGGTACCATAGTTGGGGGCCAGGGAGTCCAACTATGAGGATATCTGCCTGTCCCTGTTATGTGCCAATTTTCAAGGAAAAACTACATTTTTAACTAATGGGATGCGATGTATTTATGATTGATGTATGTTGGTTCCTGTTGTGTGCTCGTTTTCAAGAAAATTGTGTTTTTAAATAATGGGATGCGATGAATTTGCTTGTTGATGGATAAAACTGTGAATGATGTTGTTGTTGTAATGATTGGATTTTTGGAAAAAGTCTTAATTACAGAGGAGACTCTGTCCGAAATTTTATAATGCGTCCTCCTATTTAATTCTCTAGTAAATTTTAAAATGGGCATAAAAGTGTGTTTTCTATATTGTAGTCCTCCTCTTTAATTTAGAATTTTCCTAAAATACCAATCTCATGGTAATGTGGATTGTGAATGAATGAGATGATGTTGAAATGGGATAATGTGATTGGGTTGATGATGATGTAATGAGATAATGTTGATATAGTTGATGATGTTGAATATTGATGTTTATGATGATGATATTGAAATAAAATGATGTTGATGATATTGAAATTGAGATGTTATTGATGATGTTTAAATGAGATAATCATGATGTGGTTGATGATGTTGAAATGAGATGAGTTTAATATGTATGGTGATGATATTGAGATGAAGTGATGTGGATGTTGATAATGACATTAATGAGAGATAATGTTGATGTGAACAATGTCATTGTATGATGTGAATATACATGGACACCTATGGGGCGCATGAAGGGTTATCCTTGCGGGGAAGGATTTGTTCCTAGCCAGGCCATGCATTGATGGTGCCCATGGTTGTCATTGTATGATGTGGATATACATGGATACCCATGGGGGGTGCATGACGGGTTATCCTTACGGGGAAGTATTTGTTCCTAGCCAGGTCATGCACTAATGGTGCCCATGGTTGTATGTTGTGTATGTACACGTGGGGTGCAGTGACTGGTTGGTTCCTTGCGGGGAAGGATTTGTTCCTAGCCACAGTCAGTGTATCGGTGAGCCCACATTGGTGTGCTATGTATGTACATGGGGGTGCATGACTGGTCATCCTTGCGGGGAAGGATTTGTTCTTGACCATGGCCATGCATTGATAGTGCCCATGTTTCATACTTCATGTTGCATTGATGGAAATAGAATGATGGATAGTAAGTACCAGGGGTACAAGGGGGCAATCACTCTGTTTGGAACTCCCTTGAGACTCAAGGCTGATCACCATGGGGGACCGACCAGTGCACGACAGGGTGACATCGACGAGCTACTGCATCATTTTCCTGAGAGAGACTATTTCTATGAGGATGGTACCACATTGCATTCTGAGAGTTGAGTCAGGTGCATGCATCATTCTAAGCATAATTGTGTTGAATTGTGGAAAAGTGGATGACTAGTTGTTGCATGGGGTGTGTAACTGATTAATTTTAGGAATGGTTGGAGTTGTTATTGTTGTTCTCTTTCGATTAGTGTTATATGGTACTTGTTATTTTTGGTAAGATAAACCCACCCTTGCATTTGTTGTACCGTGTGGTTGGTACCTGTGATGATCGTGAACCTTCGTTCATGGGAGCAGATGAGTAACAGTATGTGACCTTGGAGGGAGATCTTCTTTCTAGTTGGAGCTGCCGAACCGACGTAATAACATTGGAACTCTTTTTGGAAAAGAATTGTGTTTTGTTAATCAACTCTTTCTTAGTTAGTCCCTTGATCCTTTTTGTTGGTCATGTAATTTTAGACGTAAATATTTGTAAATACAACTAGATTATGTTCTGACGTGTGAATGATATGTAATGTTTTAAATGTACATCCATATGTATCCATTTTGTATTTGTTCCGTTGTATGATAATTGTATTATCGCGAAAAATTTACTACCATTTTCATAATCAAAATAATGAAGTTTTCATTAAAATTTGAAATTCACACAATTAGAGTTAGTAATATCGTAGCGATGAGGCAGATTGTTACATTGAGAAATTACACTTGCCAACCACAAAGCATCGAAAGTCATACAAGCTCCAATGGCTTAGTGAAAGTGGAGAAGTAGTGGTAAATTCTCAAGTGCTCATTCCTTTTTCTATTAATGCTTATAATGATATAAGTTCTTTGTGATATTGTACCTATGGAGGTTGGACATATTCTTCATGGAAGGCCTTGGCAATATGATAGAAAAGTGATACACAGTGGTATGGACAACACTTTTGAGTTTGAGCACTTAGGCAAGAAAATTATTTTGAGACCTTTGACTCCTAGACAAGTGTGTGAGGATCAAGTGAGGATGAAAGAAAAGAGAATTCATAAGCTGACAAAAAATACTGCACCCAAAAAAAAAGCAAAGAAAGTGCGCTACCAAAGAGAAAAACCAGTGAGAAGCAAAAGAAAGAAAAAGAAAATGAAAGCAAAAAAATTCATGAGACTAAAAAGAGTTTGTTCTTGAGTGAAAAGGAAATCAAGAGAGTGTTATTGGCACAACAACCTCTTTATTATATGCTTCCTAACTCTCTTTGTTTATATGTTGATAATGAAGGAAAAAAATTGCCCAAAGCTATGCAATCTTGGAAGCAAACCGTGAGTTTTTCTTGGAAGCAAGAACATGAAATTGATTTCCAAACATTGAAGGATAAGTTGTCTCATACACCTATTCTTGCATTGCCTAATTTTAATGCTTCCTTTGAATTGGAATGTGATGCATCTAGTGTGAGCATTGAGGGGATTTTGATTCAAGATAAACATTCTATTGCTTATTTTAGTGAGAAATTGAAGGGTGCATGTTCGCACTATTCCACTTATGATAAAGAATTGTATGCACTTGTTAGAGTTTTGCAAACTTGGCAACAATATCTTTTACCTAAGGAATTTGTGATCCATAGTGATCATGAGCCTCTTAAATATTTGAAAAGTCAAGGCAAACTCAACAAGAGAAATGCTAAGTGGTACATCAAGGGAAATTTAGGGACTTGGGAGGAGTGTCTACCTCACATTGAGTTTGCTTATAATAAAGTAATTCACAATACTACTTCCTTATCTCATTTTCAAAATGTTTATGGCTTTAATCCTTTAATTCCTCTTGATTTATTGCCATTACCTAACACTTCTTCTATGATTAATCACGATGCTTTGTCTAAAGCTTCTTATGTTAGGAAATTGCATGAACAAGTGAAGGCATACATGGAGAGGAAAATGGAACAATATGCAAAGCAAGCCAATAAGCACAAGAAGCAAGTGATCTTTAATGAATGAGATTTGGTTTGACTTCATTTGAGGAAGGATAGGTTTCCTCATGAAAGGAAATCCAATCTTCAACCTAGAGGAGATGGACCTTTCAATATTTTAGAAACGATCAACAACAATGCTTACAAACTTGAGTTGCTGATAAGTGTCATATTTTAGTTAATTCCAGGATTATAATGCTAGCACTTATCTTTTGATTTCATTAAATTTGCCCTAATCCTATTTGTTTTGTAGTTGGTATATATATAAATGTTATTGTTACATTTTGGAAGATTCATCCATTCAATTTTGGTGTTTTGATAGGTATCCAGTGTATCCGAGACATCCAAAGCAAGCAAGACAAGCAAAAAGGGCAAAAAAGACATTTCTGGGAGCTAAATTCGCCCAAACTCGCCCTGGCTAATAATCTTTCTTCACTACTAAGTATTAACTCGCCCAGGCGAGCAAAACATGAAGAAATAACTCTCCTGGGTGAATGGATTCCTTCAGCATTAAGTTTTAACTCGCCCAGGCGAGTGAAACAAGGCTAAAAAAACTCCTCTGGGCGAGTGGACCTGAGCAGCTTCCCCATGCCTATAAAAAGACATGCAAATGAAGAAGTTTTCATGAATTTTGGAGGGGAGAACGTAGGAACAACCATGAAGGCTTAGAGAGAGGTGAGAGAAGAGAGAAAATGAGTGGAAACTCTGCAGAAACGGGCCGGGGATCGCCACATTCGTCATGTCTTCTGTTGATCTTTTGCTCTACACCATGATCAGCTAGTTTCTCCAAAGGATTGGATGTAGTCTTCGTACCCTTATGTATCTCTTTTGACATTTTGATATATGTATGAATCTTTTCTACTCATTCTGGTGATTTCATTTTGTTCTTAATGCTTGATTCTACTTGATCACTAGTTTCATGAAATTAGATTCTAAGCTTGACTGGAAAGTGCCCTTAGGATTTGAACTGACTGATTTTACTCTTTATGTTATGTTACTAGGAATAGAGCATAACGTTTTGATTGCAAATAACACAAGATTATGATTATAATGCTGGGTTATTTACTTCATATGCGAGGGATCAATATTCGGTAAATATCCTTAGGATTCTCGAATGCAAGGGATTGATTCGGGGTGAATTAATGTGTACATCAGTAATGTTAGAAAATGATTCATATAGGTTAATATTAATTGGATACTGAGGGTATGAATGATGAAACTCAATCCTACGTTCTCATAAATTAATTAAATTCATTTTACTAGTTTTTGTAATTTTCCATTATTTCCGTAAACCCATCAAATTCTGATTATACTTGTTGTACATATAACTATTGAATTGTTAACTTTTATCTTGGAAAACTGAGTAGCTCAAGTCCCTATGAAAATGATCTTTTATAAATTCTGTAACCTGCGACTATTGGTACGCTTGCCAAAAGTCTAACAGTTACCTAGTGAGTATGGTGTGAGTAATACTTTCAATGTTTGTGATCTTTCTTTGTATGATATAGGTAAAAGTGAGGAAGCAAACTTGAGGTCAAGTTCCTTTCAAGAAGGAGAGGATGATGGAGGTCCATGGTAAGCTAAAGGTCTAGAAGGAGAGCTTGAAGCACTTCCTTTGGTGAGCTTTAAAGGACCAATGGCAAGAGCTAGAACTCAAGCACTTCAAGACCACATCAAAACTAATTTGGACAAGCATGAAGAAGCACACCAACTCAAGGATAACAAGGATTGGATTTTGATGTCTCAAGTTCAATTTAATTCCATAAAATCCAGAACCTGTTAGTAGCAAAAATAGTTGCAATAAAAGACCTTTGGGGGCATTTGTGTGAAGCATTGTAGGTGCACTTGTGTGTAAATTGTGTAGCACCTTTGTAAGCTTGTTGGCTTCACCTTAAGGCTTAAAATATTGCACCTTACATGAATTAGGATTAGCCAAGAGTCACTTCCATTTAGCTTGCATTAGGCTCCACTAGTGTGCACTACAAGCTTCATTTGAATTGTCATTTCATGTGCATTTGGTTGTAATTTTCGTGGCCTATATAAGCTGGCCAAAAAATGATTATAACTAACTTTGATGTCATTAATGCAAATCTGAAAATTTGTGTGAGAGTTTCTCTCAAGTTCTTTTACAATAACCTCTTGGGTCTTATCAATGGCTCCTACATGCTATTGTGGCGATTCTTCCTAGACTTATTGAAGCTCTTCTCCATGGTGTCTTCCATCTTCATCTCTTTCCTTCTTCCATCTTCCATTGCTGCACTTTGAAGCTTTTATTCAACCTTGGGCTGCACGTGAATTGTGGACAGCTTGTGTTCTTGGAGAAATCTTGAAGAATGAGTTTCATTTCAAGGTAGATTTGGAAAATTTAATGGCTAATGGGTTCAACCATACATCAGTTAGAGTTCCACTAATAACAAATTGTTCTTACAAGCTTTTTACACAATCACTCTTAATCAGGCTTAGATTAAGAATGAGACTTCTAACACTCTTAGAATCTCTGTGATCAAGACATAGAGATCACCCACCTCTACTCTTATCCCTAGGAACACCTATCCTAGTAAAGATTTAAGAAATCCTATGTTATTAATACAAAAAGGTCGAGAATGACATCAGTGCCCTAAATGGGGAGGGGATATACTTCATACACTATATGTTTTTCTAATAGACCATATAATTTTTTTAATGACAAAATTACCCCTCAACAGCTTTTTCTTCCACGTGGTTATTTACTGTTGGTTTGTGGCTCAGTTGTGGTGTCTTGCGATATTTTGGTGCTTGTAGACGCGTTGTTGGCTGTGCATTGGAGGTGTTATTGTCGGAGGGGGGTAGTTGTGGGTGGTGGTAGAGGCGTTCAGTATTTGCCTTCGTTGAAGTTATGCCAGTGGTGGTCGCACTCAGGTAAGTGGGATTTTTTTATTATTATATATGGATTAGGTAATCCATATGGATGATACGGATTACACAATCCGTAAGTTATATTTAACCAATATGAAGAATACAAATTAAGTAATCCGTATGCCTCATATGTATTACCTAATCCATATTTGTCACACAGTATTATTTTTTAGTATTTTTGAAAAAAAATTAAAAAGGATTATAATTGATTATAATTAATTAAAAAAAGAATTTGGATACATTTTTTAATTGTTGTGGATGAATTAGTATAGGTAAATTGGATAGTTAGTGTTGTTATGATTTATTTTTATTGTTTTGATTATTATATATTTGAAATTTGAATGTTTTAATTGTATATTTTATGATATATATTTAATGAAATTCATATTGTATTTTCTATGAATTTGTATTTTATTATGACTTTAATGTTGCTAAGTATTCTTATTATGCATATGTTTTGTCAATGTATAAATTTTATTTTGATTTGTTAAGATGGACAACGACGAGTGGATGTATGACAATATTATGTCTGAAGAAATTAATATGAATGAAGACATTGAACAAGAAACCATTGCGAGTGAAAATGTTAATTGTTCAGTGGATTGTTCTGCAGCCTTCAAGATGTCTGAGGTATTTATATGATTTTGAATTTAGTTAAAGTTATTAAATGAATGAATTAAGAATATTAAACATGAATTATCCATTTTTGTAGGTGTTCCTTTCCCGTGAGGACGTATTGAAACGGGATCGTACTGTTGCATATGATAATGGTTTTGTAGCTGTCATAATGAGGAGTGACATGTCAAATGGAAAGCTGGGAACAACATCATATGTTTTAATTGATTGTGAAAGGAGTGAAAAGTATAGATCATGGAAAAAAATGTTTGGTACCCTCAACGACTAGCACCACAAAATGTGGATGTCCTTTTAAGTTGCGAATCAAACCAGTCCCGAGAGGTCAATGGTGGATGGTGAATCTAATATGTGGCACTCAAATCATGCTTTGGCTAAGTCATTCTGTGGACACCCATATGCTGGTTGACTAACTGAGTAGGGGAAGATCATTTTTGCTGATATGACAAGGTCGATGGTGAAACCAAAGAATATTCTCCTAACTTTGAAGGATTACAATCCCAATAATTATACAAGTTTGAAGCAAGTATACAATGCAAGATATGCATACCAGAAGCTTATAAGAGGCAATAATACTTAAATGCAACAATTAATGAAACTTCTTGAACGCGACATGTATATTCATTGGCATAGATTGAAAGATGAAAATTTTGTACGTGACTTATTTTGGACACATTTGAATGCAGTCAAATTGAGCAATGCATGTCATATGGTGTTTTTGATAGACAGTACATACAAAACAAACAGGTATAGACTTTCGTTACTTGACATTGTTGGTGTGACACCTACTAGCTGAAATTTTCAGCTGCATTTGCCTATTTAGAGGTTAAACGTATAAACAATGTTGTGTGGGCCCTTGAACTATTTAGAAGGATATTTATGAAAAGTGAATTTTTCCCAAAGGTCATTGTTACTAATAGAGATTCAGCATTGATGAATGCAGTGAAAATAGGTTTTCCCAAGTCAAAGAATTTATTGTGTCGGTTTCACATTGAGAAGAATGTGAAGGCAAAATGTAAAACTTTTATTCGACAGAAGAACGCTTGAGACTATGTAATGGAAGCATGGGGAGTCTTATTGATTGTGGTACTGAGAAGCAATGTGATGATTGCCTTATGAAGTTTAAAATTTCTTGTTGTTAATTATGTGAAAGACACATGGTTGCATCCTCACAAGGAAAAATTTGTAACAATATGGACAAATAAAGTGATGCATTTGGAAAACAGTACAACTAATAGGTAGCCAAAGTTTTAAAGTTGTTTACATTGTCATTTGAATAAGTTGGATGTTTTTCAAAGTATTCATATGTTGTCATTAAATGCAGGGTTGAGTCTGCTCATTGGACTTTAAAGAGGCTACTACAGAATAACCTTGGAGATTTATGTAGGGTTTGGGATGCCATGAACAATATGACCATGTTGCAACATATTGACATAAAGGAACCATTGGAAAGAAGCACCCATGTGATCAGACATGTATTTAAAGTAACCTTGTACAAGAGACTTATCAGCATGGTGTCCAGTTATGCATTAATTCAGATTGCTGTTGAGTTTGAGCGAGTCCATATGCGGGCAAAAATAGTTCTCATTGTGGATGTGTTATGAGAACTACCCATGGTCTCCCTTGTGCATGTGAGCTAGCTTCATTTGTTGTTGACAGTGTACCGATTAACATCACTCATATATTTTGGCGGAGGTTAAATTTTTCAGACCAAGGTTTGGATGAGTGTGAAATCCACATCACCGAAGAGATGAACGCCATATCGAAGCGTTTTGAAAAGCTTGACATGTGTGGCAAAGTCACACTTAAGACAAAACTTAAAGAACTTGCATTTCCTGATTTAACTTCCATGTGCCCCCCTTGAAATGGTCCAAACAAAAGGTGCTAATAAAAACACTTGACAAATCACCAAAGATCAACCAAGCGGGATTTGTATTACTTTGAGTATGTTGATGAATTATATTCTGTGCAAAATAGTTGCTCCATACAAAAAATGTCTAGTTCCTCATGAAGAACAGGAACATTCCCATGCTAGATGAATTTCATCCTTTTATGCACAAATTCATTCTGAACACCATTGATGTTAAAGCAGATGGTAATTGTGGATATTGTGTAATTGCTGTCTTATTAGGTTATGGTGAAGATTCTTGGTCTGTGGTACGCAATCATTTGTTGAAAGAACTAAATGAATGGTCAGATTAATATATAGCCTTGTTTGTGGCTTACATAGGTTTGAACAACTAAAAAGGTCACTACTTATTGATGGTTTAACACAGGTAAACAAAACAATAGGTTCTTGAATTAAGCCAATTTTTTATTATTATTTACAAGACTAATACAATTTTTTTTTGTATAGGTGACGATGAATAAGTGGATGGATATTACCGATATGAGTTATGTCATTGCTTCCAAGTATAATGTCATTCTTGTTTCTTTTTTCTCTCCAACAAAGCATGACGTTTTTCCCTCTTAAAAGCCAATCGCCTAAAGATCCATTTGTTCATCGCATTCTATGTATTGGTCATGTGTTTCGCAATCATTTTGTTCAGGTAAAACATTGATCATTAAAGTTACATTTTGTTCATTCAGTATGGTTTATCTCAATTGTTTAGACATTGGTCATCCAAACAAGTTCTGCTCCATGACGACTGTCCTATTCCATCAACTGCTTTGTTGTGGTCCAATCACTGTTACAACGAAGCAAAAGATTGGCAGACTCCCTATATTGATCGAATGAAGTTGTACGGTAAATCCATGAATTTGCGCACTGAATATGTTGAATTAGGAGATGATTAAACCAATATGTCATGTTGCACCACATTTTGTGAACAAGTTAATGCAAAATATATGTTTTATAATCACTGCTTAAATTATGGTGTTCCTAAATGCAAGTAAAATAATGTGCTCATAAAAGTCATTACAATAATGAGATAAAAAAAACATAGATGACATATGCGATTGTATTCAACTTATCCCACCAACATGCGTCCTCTATGTACCCCTTGACCTTCTTTGTCGTACGTACATGTTGCCATCATCAGTGACACCACAGGCTAATTCCAAAAGGCATTTTGTTGTAGCGTATGCGTTTGTGCCAGGTGTAACCATCCGAATGTCTAGCATATGTTGCAGCCTGTCTCGAATCCTTTGGCACACAGCTTGAAACAATGATAAATTATGTGGTCATTTGTACATACTGCTTCATATGGTAAAAATTAAGGCAACATATTGATGAAAACAATGGTTTACATATGCATGTCGAGGCGTGTCAGACTCAACAGATGGTTTTGAAGCTGGAACTGCCCCTTTTGGTCTATCATCGTCGTGCACAATAGGCGTGTCTAGTAATGAAGTAGGCTCCCGTATACGGTGTCTACTAGGCTTCCAACCTATGGCAGACTCATAAAGGGATGAGATATATGATAAAATCAATCAATATACCCAGCTACACACTAACTGGGGTAAGTAACCAAGTCACTAGTGCCTACAAGGTTCTCTGAAAAGTGGGTCCATCGGTCATCAACTTCTTTAGTGGAAGGAATCTCAGAGTGTTGCAGCTGTGGGATTTGCTGAACAAACCCATATTGCCTAATAACCCGCTCAGGTAGATGTCTCACCACGTATGAACCCCATTTAAGGTACCCAGAAAATAAATATATCATCTCAAAATCCCTTTGCCCACAGTGATCCCCATATGGCATCCAACAAACATCATATAATGTCAACCTATCTAATCGCCTATGATAGGTTGACACTGGTAATGCCTTCGCACTCTTCCAGCGGCATGCACGTGGTTGCCTCTCATCGTACTTATTGTTTGGTATCACATTTCCAACGGTTGGAAAATGTTCATAGATCCACATTGCAATATCAAGAAAAATAAAACATTAGTACACCATTAATTGTTTTTCTCCAATAACTGAATTACTAAATGTGATCAAATGTAATTACCTGTAACAAAGTTATATATCCGGCTAGGTGTTTCCCGTGGTGCTGACATGCATAATTCAAATTTTCATACATGTGCACAAGAGCAGCTGCACCCCAGCAAAAGTCCGTCGATTGGTCGAGATCGCGAAATGCGTTTAAGAATACCACACTGATACGTGTGACACTCTTGTTTGCAAATCATGTGCAGCCTACCAAATGCAGCAAATACACTCTGGTTGCTAAAAGTCAATGCCTAGCCTCACACTTCGCAACATATAATTCTCGAGGCCCCGATAGTCGAACATATGCCCTATGGTATTGTTCAGTCTCAGACTCAGCTTCCTCAACTGTGACCTCCAACAACTCAACCAACATAGTTATGGCCTCTCCCACGTCAATTGCATCATATGACTAGAACGCTCTCATAATTGGGAGATGCAACAACAAAGCAATATCATCCAAGGTCAAGCTCACTTCACCTATAGGAAAATGGAAGCTGCTAGTTTCAAGGTGCCATCTTTCCACAAATGCACATGGCAATCCCCTGTCTCCAGTCTCCACAGAGCATGAAATCAATAGGCTTAACCCAGTAGAAGTGACTAATCCTTCAATCTCAGGTGTCGGGGGTCCAAATTTGGATACCTTACGTCTG
Source organism: Glycine latifolia (assembly GCA_013407115.1). Taxonomy (NCBI): domain Eukaryota; kingdom Viridiplantae; phylum Streptophyta; class Magnoliopsida; order Fabales; family Fabaceae; genus Glycine; species Glycine latifolia. The sequence goes on from CM023943.1 coordinate 18,135,213, forward strand.
TGAGAAGTCAATTTTAACTTAGCACATTCCTAGAAAAAAGTTATATCATTAACAAACATTACATTTTCAAATATAGGTTAATTTATATGTAATTAAACATATAAATACCTCTCCGGCCCACACTCTAAGCGCCACATGGTTAACATAGTCTGTTAGAACCGAACAGTCTTCTAGGCCACCTAGAAAAGCTTCTAACTTAGTACCAACGTCATCCGTCACATGAATATCAAGGTCCACATGTTCTTCTTGAGAAACTAGTTCCTCAGCAATAGCAACAATTACCCGTTGTCTTTGGATGAATGCGGTAGGCCTATGACGTTCAGTGGCTTCCTCTGCATTACCAATAAGATGTGTTCCAAATGCTCGGTCTACAACTCTCCCTAGAGGCTTACACAAACCTCTTGTTTTTTACCATATTTTGTACCATTCATTTATAAAGTCTAACACTTCAAACAAATTGATGTTATATACAAGACAAACATATATACATATGTCACACAATAAATTATAAAAAATCAACTATAACAGGTATGGGAATGATGTTATTCAACAATTCAAACTCCTCATGTGTGTGTCTCAACCTTTTTTTTTTACCAAAATTGTTACAAAGTATGACATTAAAGAATTTAATATACTTAATATTTATATATGCCGTACAAAAAGCAATGACATATGAAATCTCAACCTAAACCTGCCAAGACACACAAATTCCTCCACCTTCATCCTAAAATACAAAATACAACCTTCACATACTATATATTTATTAAAATCATTTACTCACATAGGCAACCAAAACTTAACTTCTACATATAAACACCTTAGCCGATATATGGGACAACTTGTCTCATATTTTTAGTGTTTACAACTTTAGGTCAACATAACTTATAAATATCATGTGTCGGTTAAACTTTTACAATATTTCGTTGTCTTCTAAATAGAAAAAAAGGAAATTAAATAAACAATAATTTTTTCACTTTTTAATATATATATATATATATATATAAATATTTAAATTAATTAATTTTTATTCAATGAACATAATTTAAATAAATGGGTAACATACCAATTACATAATCCATATGAAGCTTACGAATTACATAATTTGTGTCATCCCCACGGATTTGCGAATCCGTATTACAGCCACCACAAATCGATTTCGAGATTCACCATGATGCGACCAAACACCTCTAAAATTGACCACCACCAACGGATGCAAACACGACCAAGCACCTCCAAATCGAACAACCACAAAGAACAAACAAGAGCACTAATGCCACCATTGTGCTCCACAGAACGAAGAAGAAATGGTGCAGATGAAGAAGGAAGCGTCGCAGCTGTACGGTCAAAATAAGAAAACCCAAATACTAAACCTAATAAAAAGACTATTTTGGGTATTCCACTATTACCATATGGTGTATTAGAAAAACATATAGTGTATGAAGTATATCCCAATGGGGAGGAGATACAAAGGAATGATGAAGTTGTGGGTTTGAATGGAAATGGAAACATTGGGCTAGAAACTTGAGCAAATAAGTTTGTCTCTGTTGCCGACAGAGTTTCAGGTGGGGCAAAGGGATTTATGTCCAGAGAGTCCATATTGGGAGGGGTTGATGGTGGGTTCAATTTGGGTTCCTCCTTGGGTAAAGCACCATATGGCGGGCTTGGCACTTGAGGCCGACATGAAACTTCTCATTGCAATAATAGAACATGCCTTTGGCACGACGATTATCATACTAGGCTGATATAATGGACTTGAAAGGAAGGGTGGTATGTGGGCTAGAAGTAGAGGAGAGGAAAGTGAAGTAGTAATGGTAAGTGAAGGTAAGGGTTTGGAAAAGGACTTTGGTCGAGGAGTTTTGAGTTTGGTTTCAATGAGTTTGGCGAAGCCTATGGCGTTGCTAATGGATGTAGGTTTGAGGATGGAAAGTTCATTACGGATGTTTAGAAGTAGGTCTGATAGAAAAAAATTTAGGATAACATCGAAAGAAAGGTTGTGGACACGGTTACACAAATGCTCAAAGAATTGCAGGTAGTCCATCACAGGGTGTATTGTCGTAACTATAACAATTATGCTTGATGGTTATCAAAAGAGGAAGGTCCAAAGTGTAGTTCTAGTGAACAAACAAAGAATAATCAATCAAAGAGTTGTGTGTTGGCATATATCCATTAAAACTAGACCAAGGCATCACCTTTCATATAAAAGGCAACATAAGAAAGGCAATTTTCCAATGAAATGTTGTAAAAAGTGGAGAACTGGTATGCTTGGAAGAGCCAATTCAGGGGTTCTAAACCGTCAAAGGTGGAAAGCTATAATTTTGGAAATCAAGGTGTCATCCTTTAAAAAATGCAAGATAATAATTTATATTATGAAAAGGTAATTGATTAATGAAGAAGTTAATGTAAGAAAAGCTTTATTAAATCAGTTACAATGGCTGATATTATATATATAAAAAGAACAAGTATAAGTCCAATATTAATATAAAATTGACTACAAAATGAAGTTATTAAAATTATCATATTTATGCTATTTCAGTATCTAATAATTTGAATATTAAAATTTTCTATACTCTTTCAATAATTTAAAATTATCAATAATAATTAAAGAATAAATAACTTAAAAATATTTAAAAATATTATTAATATATGTTGCATATATTGCAAAAACTTTGGGGGTTGGGGACATGGCCCCCTCACACTACACTAAGCTATCCCAATAGCATGGTTGTGAGAATTAGATCAGACCAACCAGTTCAATGGAAAATCAATGACCTGTCTGATAGATTTAAAATCCAAATCGATGTGCAATTGAATTGGTCAAGAACTGGTAAAATAGTTAAAAATTGATGATTGGACTGTTTTTGTTAGAGTTAGGGGAAGCTTAAGAGGATCAAGAAGCCGAGTCTCCAAGTCTACAAAGTGTTTAGGATTTTTTATATGCCAAATCAATTTGATTGGTAGTTGTAATTTGTGCATGAGATGAAACTTTCTATGATCCATTGCATAAAGCTCATACATGATTTTTGCATTCATGTTTTCGTAAAAGCATAAGTCCTTTGAAAAAGCTTTTCTGAAACGAAGAGTTTTCATGATTGCATAAAAGCCAAAGTGTTCAAAGTCTAAGGTTTTGGAAAAAAAAAATTTTCTCTTCTTTAGTAGATTACCATCTTGTCGTAATCTATTACTTAAGCTTTCAAGAACACTTTAATCGATTACAAGAGTACGGTAATCGATTGCACTTCAAAAAGTCACAAAAAAGTCTTCTTGTGATAATCAATTACGATATTGTGATAATCGATTACATTGTGAATTAATTGATTACTTTGTTCATAAATCTTTTTCAGAAAACTCAAGAACACTTTAATCGATTAAATGTATTAACAATCGGTTACATAAGAGTATTTAATCAATTCCATTAACATTTTAATCGATTACTAACAATTACAAACTGATTTCTATAAATAGTTGGGTGTTTTGGAAAATAACAACGAAATTACAAAGTACTTTCATTAGCTTTCTGAAGCAAGAATAGATTTCAAGTGCTAAACTCTGTTAAGTCCCACAAATCCTCAAGATTCAAAGATTTCAAAGAAGGGTTTCTTTTTGCGCAAGCTTTCAAAGAAGTTTTGTAAAGAAGGTTCTGAAGTAACTTCTTCCACCTTTTAATTCAAGTCTAATAAATCATTTGCATACTTCAATTACTGGATCACAGATGGTTTCTTTCTTTACACTTTGTTGTGAATTCCTCGACTGTTAACCACTTTAGGGCCCATTGTTTTGGATTTGCCATCCCTTCCATGACATTTACATATCAAAACACCACCCCCACCCTCATAGGGCTTCTCTTACCACCCTTTCCCCTACCACTCCGACCCAGCTAGCCCAAATGGATTTCATGGATGTAATAACATCTTTTCATCTGTTGACCATTTACCCCACCAGTTGCGACACCACACAAACTGCCTCCCCCACCCCTCCTCAACCACTCTAGCACCTCTTGGATCAATTCACTTCTGTTTTTTCCACCCCTCAACGCCCCCACGACCACAAGGAAGTTATGTCCCAAATCATCCAAGACGTGTTTTCTGAAGGCCTCATCCAATCCAGTCATAGCTTGTTCTCCTCCTTGGTCCTTTTAGTCAAGAAAAAGGATGGTATCGTGCCCTTAATGTTATCATCGTACATGACCGCTTCTTGATTCCCACCATTGACTAACTCCTTGATGAGCTCGGGGAAGCTCAATTTTTTTTTCTAAAATTGACTTACAATCCGACTACCATCAGATCCGACTTCACCCTCCCGACACCCATAAAAATGCTTCCCACCATTGACAAAATCCTTGATGAACTCTTTGTCATGCCCTTTGGCCTCACTAATGCCCCTTTTTTCCTTCCAAGTTTCCATGAACGACCTCCTTTGTCCCTACCTCTGCAAATTGTTGTTGTTTTCTTTAACAACATATTGGTTTACAATCCCTTTATGACCACCTCTGGACTATCTTGCAACTACTCACAACTCACCAATTTTTTGCCAGTCTGTCTAATTGTGTTTTCTCTGTTAGTTCCATTGATTATTTGGGCCATATTATCGACTCCCATGGTGTTCACCCTAATCCCGACAAGGTTTTAGCCATCTTACAATGGCCTAGACCGACAACACTCATGACTCTTCGTGGGTTTCTTGGCCTCACCGGTTTCTACATACGCTTTGTGCGCCACTATGCATGTCTTGGCACTCCTCTCAATGATTTGCCTAAAGGATCTTCTAGTAAGATTACTTGGTCTGATATAATTAATGACAAATTATTTAACTCAAAATGGCCATATCTTCAACCCTTATTTTGATCCTCCCTGATTTCTTCAAGCCCTTTGATGTGGAGACAAACGCATATTCTTTTGCAGTGGACATCGTTCTTTCCCAGGCAAGCCACCCCATCGCCTTTTCAGCAAGAAGTTGTGTCCATGCTTGCAAGCTGCTTCTGTCTATACACATGAGATGTAGGCTATAATAGAGTCCGTCAAGAAGGGGAGCCAATACCTCATCGGTAACCTGTTCCGCATCATAACAAATCAGAAAACCCTAAAATAGTTACTTACCTAAGGTTTCCAAACTCTTGACCAAAATCGTTGGGCCACTAAACTCTAGGGCTTCACTTTTGATATCATTTACCGTCCCAGCAAGGACAATCGTGTCACTGATGCCCTTTCCAGTGTTAGGATAAACGTTTAAATAAATATTGTTTTATGTAGTTTGAATTTTAAAAGGAGTAATATGGGTAGATAAGATATGGAGATAAGATATGAGGATAGATAAGATATGGAGAGAGAGATATTATAGAAAGATATCAGAGAAGATATTGTTTAGATTTGAATTTGAATTGTTTTAGGTTTAGGGTTTTGGTGCTTATAAATAGCACATTATGTAAAGAGCTCAGTGTGGCTTTGGCAGACTATTATCAATAATATTAGAGAGTTTTCGCCCCCAGTAAATTTGTGTGTGTTTGTGTTTGTGTGAGTGCACCAGTGAGTGTGTGAGAGTGGGCCTGAAATATCACAACGAGTGAATTTGTGATATCAAATTGGTATCAGAGCTAGAGAGAATGGAGAGTGGTCCGAGTGGTAGTCTGCCATTACCCCGCCTTACGAAGGCTAATTATGAGAACTGGAGTATCCAGATGAAGGCTCTGTTGGGAGCCAATGATAGTTGGGAGATTGTCCATGATGGTTTCAAAGAACCACAATCCACGACAGGATACACGGCGGCGCAGAACAAAACGTTGAAGGAGATGCGGTTGAAAGACAAAGGCGCGTTGTATATGATGCTCCGGGCTGTTGATGATTCCGGATTCGAGAAGATTGCAGGCGCAACAACGTCAAAGGAGGCGTGGGACATTCTTGCAAATGTCTACAAGGGAGCCGATCGAGTCAGGCAAGTCAGACTTCAAACTCTCCGAGGAGAGTTGGAAGCAATGAAGATGAAGGAAGGAGAAAGCGTATCCGATTTTGTCACTCAGATTCAGACCGTGGTGAATCAATTAAAGAGAAGCGGAGAGATGCTGCCCGATGCCAGAGTGGTAGAGAAGATTTTGAGGTCACTCACTGATGACTTCGAGAATGTAGTATGTGCGATTGAGGAGTCAAAGGATCTTGCAACGTTCACCATTGACGAACTTGCGGGTTCATTGGAGGCGCATGAACAGAGAAAGAAAAAGAAGAAAGAAGAGTCACTGGAGCAAGCACTTCAGACGAAAGCTTCAGTCAAGGACGAGAAGGCGCTCTACTCTCAAAATTTCCGAGGTAGAGGACGTGGCCGAGGTGGACGTGGTTATGACCGAGGTGGTAGAAGCCGAGATCAAGAATGAATGAAACTGCAAATTATGCTGTAGAAGTAAAAGATGGAGGACTTTTGATGATGGCTGGAGGTGTAGCTAACCAGACATCCGAGATGGAGTGGTTTATAGACACTGGTGCAAGCAATCATATGTGTGGGTACAAGCATTTATTCAATAACTTGAGAGAAACAGAAGCCGGACATGTATCGTTTGGAGACGCTTCAAAGGTTGGTGTGAAAGGTCGAGGTACGATTAGTTTCTTGCAGAAAGATGGACGAGTTGGACGTATTCAAGATGTGTATTACGTGCCAGAACTCAAAAGTAATATTCTGAGCGTGGGACAATTGATGGAGAAAGGTTACTCGGTTATTATGACAGACCGAGTTCTTCTATTGAAGGAGAAGCAAGGACGACTGATAGCCCGAGTGCAGATGGAGAAGAATAGAATGTTCAAGTTGATTTTGAGAAGTGTGGA
>CM023943.1:18149647-18218416 GCA_013407115.1 Glycine latifolia
GGGTTGAAGTGGCTTTTGTGAAAAATTAAAATTTCCCACGGAATGAGTATCCATGGGAATGGTCCGTCGGAAATGAGTCCATTTCAGATGGAACTTCATCCGTGGGAGGGAGGCCGTCGGAATAAAGCGCTTTTGTTGTAGTGTTACCTTGACACATTGTTTCATTAAATTTTTCTCAATGCTCCTCAAATTTCTAATTCTATATTAAACTCCTTAATTATTTTTAAAATTACATTATGTTTCTTGGTTTACTATCTTTTAATCCTTCAACTTTTTGAAATTCAACTTTTTGAAATTGTTATTTCTCAGTGTTCTAAATTTTTTTTTATTTGTTTTTAGTTATTAGAATTTTTTACATCCCTATTTTTTAAGAAATTAAAGTACATAAAAATGTTAAAGAATTGAAAATATAAATAAAAAATTCATGAATTAAAAACAAAATTTTTAAAAATTTAGAAACTAAAAAATGGGAAAACACTTTATCAACGGGGTGGGATCTTTTGGGGAAGACTAATGTTTCACAACATGTTGAATCAAAGTTTGAATTTCTGTGAAAAAATTTTCATATTTAATATTCAATTGTACCTTAAACATGATTGTTTCTAAAGGAGAAGATTTATAAAAAAAATAATAAAAGATAATAAATTTTATATCAAGAAATCACATTGTTATAAGTGTATTCACTCCAAGAAATTAAGATATTAGATTTTTTTATTAGTAATTAAGATATTAGATAGAGTAGTTATATATAAAAAAAAAACCACTATTAGAAAGAGTAGCTTAATAGTCACAGAAAAAGAAGATAGAGTAGCTTAATTAATTTTAACTTTCCTGATAAAAAAAATTAATTTTTTTAACTTCATAAAACAGGAGCGCGCCGCGCCCTTCCTTCCCTCCCTGACCCAACACTGATTGTGTCGAGCTTTTCATCCCCTTTGTCCCTCTTTCTTGAGTCCTTTCTCACCTCTGGTGTGCCTTTCTTTCCCGTTTTTTCGTTTCGCTCGCATTCCAATCGCAGAGACCACCGGCACGCCGGAACAGTCCAGCACGCCACCGTAAATCGCCGCCGCCGCCACCACAGGTCCGTTCTCTCTCCCTCTTCTCGTTGTATGTTTATTCATTTATTGGATCAATGAAATTCCAAATCTGCTTAGTAACTTCTAAGGTTAAAAAAAAAAAAAAACTGTCCACGAGTGAGATTTTGTTTGACCGCAATTTCAAAGTCTTTAAAGTGTTTGTGACTGCAACACGACCTCAATTGTGTCTATCGTGGCTGCATCTGCTTTATTTGTCTGTAATTTCCCTCAATTTCAAGGAACGAGATGAATCCGCATCGTATCACTGCTCAGTTAGTGCGAGAACCTCACTCACTCAATTCCTCCCTCTCCCCCCCCCCCAATTTTTTAACCACTAAAAATTTCTAGGGAAGGAGGTTCAGTTTGGTGGCAAGTCTCTCTCCTTAGAATTGATTGTTCTACTTTCACTATGCTTCCGTTTATGTGTTCTGTGTAATGACCAATTCGCTCCACGGAGATGGAGCTGTTACACATAAGAAATTGGACTTGGAACACAGAATGCTTGAAAAATGAAAAATTGTTGGTTTATTAATTACATCGTGTTGAATTGAGAATCGAAGTAGTTGAGCGTAGTGTTGTTTTTTGTGATTGGTTTCTCGGAATACACACAAGAATATTTGCCAATTTTATGATGAGGCTAAACTTTGAAGATTTCAATTAAGACGGGGGGAAAGCGAAGTTGGGTGCTGATCAAAATTTATTCATTAGCTATTGTATCCTGATTATTTAATGGTTAGATTGATACTGCTGTCAGTCAAATAAATAAATAAAAATCCTTCAAGAATTTGATAGTAGCTGGTCTCAGTCAATAAATGTACTTGTACCCTTCCTATTCTTGAATTTATGATTCTCTTAACTTTTTGCCAGAGCCAACCATAGTCAAACCAATGAACATTACAAAACTACTTAACAATTTGAAGGTTTTTATTACTGTCTAAATAGAAGCATAAACCTATTGGCAACTCTCGTTATTCTTGAAGATAAATACTTCAATTGCTAGACAGACCCATGAGAAAAAAAAGACTTGTAAGGGTACAACATCATGGGCGTTAGTAGCTGAAATCATAGTTGTTAAGCTCAATTAGGAATACCTTAGTTATCAATACTGGAAACACAATGTTGAAGGAAATAACACAAATGAAAAGTGAGATATGCACATTCTAAGTCTTTGATTTTAAATAATTGGCATTTTGGTTATTGGGAATTGTAGATAGAATTTGCTAATACTTGTCCTATGAAATTGTGGTGTGACAATCAAGTTGTCATACATATCATATCAAATTTGGTCTTTCATGAAAGAACAAAGCATATTGAGGTAAAAAAATTGTAACTTCAACCAAGATAGGCGACAACCTAGAAGATGCGTTTACAAAATCTTTAAATGTGGTGCGTATAGTGTTAGAGTTGCTTAAGACTTATGCTTCCTACACCATTAGTTTTTCTAATACAACATTTTCGTAACAATGAATTTCCTAAAATATCCTTCGTTACTTTACGCGTTTCGCTTCATACGGATCTGCATAACTATGATTTTTTTTTTTTAAGGATTGGACACTCCAACCAACTGAGCTAATAGGCCAATTATGTTTAAAAATAATTAATGTTGATATATATAACACTAAATTTTTTAATGTATATTTAATACACATATAGTTTTACATAATAAATTTTGTAACAATTAATTTTAATCTAGCGATTAATTTATAGTTTAATTTATCTAATGATTTATAATTTAATTTATCAAACATGCGAATTTATCTATTATAGTTCTTCTGCTCTCCCACATTTATCAGAGACTTCACGTCATGCGCAGATAAGGGGGAGAGATATTGTACGCAACCTTACCTTTATATATGTAACAATGTTGTTTCCAAATTCGAACTCATGACCAACAAATCACAAAGATAAAGGACTCGCCCTCAAAAGCTTGATACACATATGATTTTGTTAATATACATATTTCTCTTTTTTCATTTGGAGTGCATTAGCAATTTACTCCAAAATTATTGGACAAAAATATTCATTCAAATTTTTTACTTTAGTTAATTTGGGACAGGGATACTGTAGTAATTTAATTTCATTTATATATATGTATATTTCTCTCGCCTCTTCCATCTTTCTCGTCAAGTAGCGTTCTGTTAGGCTGTTCATCTTCTAATTTTTCAATTTTCTTTATCTTTTTCCCCTTTCAATCTCACGTAACATTTAACATAAGCTCTTTCTTTTCTAAACTTCCCTGGAGCTTTTTCTAAAGACTAAATCATTCGCCTAGCATTCTTAGTTAGTATCACTTGAGCGTAGTGATATGAGGACTATTTCTTTTGTTTTTATTATTGAATTTTGTAGAATACTACTCAAGCGAGATACAATGATTTGATCCCTTTTGTTCCTTAATTTCTTATTATGGTTGGGAGCCAAGATCAATTGGAGATCAATTGTTTCTTAAAGATTAAATATACTGACAGTTTACTGACATTAGAAAAGAAAATATTCAAGACAATAGGACTAAAAGTAGTAGTCATTGAGCTATTTGGCCAATCTTCTCAATCATGGAAGGTATCTCTTGAGTTTCTTAAAATAGTGGTCGTGGAGCTATGACAGAAAACTTCAATCTTAAAATCTGAGTGAGCAAACAGATTGTCTCATTTTGGTAGTTAAGTAGAAGATTTGGATTACAAATGAGAGAGTTTAGTAAATACGCTTCTTGTTTTTAAGTTTTATTTCTGTGAGATCTTACTCTCATAGTTATAATAAGCATAAAATTTTATTTGAACAATATTTATACAAGTTCATAACTAAAAGCTTCGCGTTAACACCAATTCCATCTAAGCATTATGTTGATACCAATTATTACTACTTATCTAATTAATTGTCATTTGGAGATTAAAGCTTATCGAGTTTTCAATAGGTTATTGTTAACACATCTTTTATTTATTCATAATGTTAATAATTGAATCTGACTCAATGAAAATAAGTTAGAGCAGACATATATTGACATGACACTCATTCTTTTGCAAGAATTGAATTCACACAATAGACAGCAAAGGAAGCAAGAATCGGGGTTACAAGAGAAAGGTGTTTAGGAGTTTTCAGAGCCTCTCAGAATCTGTGGTGAATGATTCAATTGTTTCCATCTTCTTGTGTTATTAATTGATGTGTGGAAATGGTGGACCATGTTATTCTAATTCATCCCAACAGGGTCAACTTTGGTTGAATTTTTGTGTCAGAAACTGTTCAAAAGCCTCAATCAAACAATTGTGTTGTAACCATGGCCAAAATCCAATCAGAGAATGAATAAGGTGTAGGCACATTGAATACTGGGGAAGCATATAAACTGTTTGTGGTTTGGGATGTAACTAATCATCGTAGTTTTATGTGTTTACCTCTTGTAGCTTTCAACTTGGTTGATTGGCTCTTTGTCTCTAGCAAATCTTCCAAACTATCTATTGAGGGGGAATGAGTAGGGTATGTGGTCACCTCTCTGATTTCTAGGTTTCTATTAATGACCTAAGTATGAGTATTTATATTAGTCTGTGGACTGTTCTCATAGTCTCAGCCCAATTGGGCTCAACTAAAGAGCATAGGCCCAACAATCTCTCACTTGCTCTTTTGAGTACAAACTTCGGTCTAAGAACCCAAGACCATGTAACACATAAGTCATCATTAACTGAAGCACCTCATCCCTTGTCTCAAGCTAGCTTGGGGATCCACCATATGTAATTAATCAAGGCTCCTGATAATCAACAAAATGATTATCTAATTTGGTGCTACTCCACTAAAAGTCCAAACTTGAACTCCAACATTAATAACACAAATAACACATATAACCCGAATATGCATCGCTTCTTTGTAATATATCGATAATTGATTGATGAGTTTTCTATTACTCAATCAATTATTTATTCCCTTGACTCTAATAGTTTTTATAATGGATTACATGCACTGGCTAGTGTCTTCAATATCCAAGTACTGAAACATATCAAGGGGACATATCCTACAAATTCCATGTTGTTTATCTCATAAATACTGACAATCAAATAATTTCATTCCCAAAATACTGAGTTATTGGTCGTCAATAGGTCAGGCCTCACCCGTTGGTTAAATCAAAGAATGAAAATTATTCAATTACCTATTTATAATAAACGTATGATTAAGAGCAATCACATAACTGTGGTTAACTAAAGATTTGATACTTATGACAGAAAAACAACCTTAATCAAATCTCTCCTTGACCCTTTCAATGTGAACATTAATTCACACCAATATTTTACAATGGCTTGGACAAGACCATTTCATAAAATATTGTAGCCTAAATAAAGTGCCCAACTTTATTTAACATCTATGAACCAATTCATCAATTGTAAGAACCTATGATTATGTCCTACATGAACGTATCCATAAAATATTGCAAGCATTTTAATAAGAAGGACCTGAGAGAGGCAAATTATATAATCATATGGATACGTTCAATTGTAAAATATATGATCATATGATCATATACTATACAATTGATCCGGACCTGAGAGAGGCAAATTATGTAGACGAATAACTAAGCATGGATCTCACCATTTCTAAAAGGGTTCTATTTCTACTTTTAGCAACTCCATTCTATTGGGGTGTCCCTGGAAAAAATAGTTGTGAAACTATCCCCTCTTTAGTCATGTAAGACCTGAACTCTCCAGATAGGTATTCATCACCTCGGTTGGACCGAAGAATCTTGATTTGAACACCAAGATGCTTTTCTGTCTCAGCCTTAAACTCCTGGAATTTTTCAAAAGCTTCAAACTTATGGCGCATCAAGTATATGTATCCAAATATTGAGTAATCATTAGTGAATGTGATGAAGTACCCATACCCACCCCTGGCTTGAACACTTATTGGTCCACATACGTTAGTATGTACCAATTCCAGCTGAAGTGTGGCATGATTTCCTTTGTCCTTAAAAGACCGCTTTGTCATTTTACCCTCTAAGCAAGATTCACATACCGGTATTTGGTTAAAAAACTAGGGATTTTAAAATCCCACTTTTGACCAAACCTTGTATCCTGTTAGAATTAATATAACCTAATCGTAAATGTCAAAGATAAGTTTCATTGGAAACCTTTCTTTTCTTAGATATATGATCATGCTCTTCGTCTCCTAATTCAACATGATTAACTTCATGAGGTATAGGATTAAGGAAATAAAGACCATTAAATAAAGTACTGGAACATATAAAAGAAGATGAACTCCTTATAGAAACAGAGGAATTAAATTGAACTGTCAAACCACATTTAATTAAACAACTAACAGATATTAAATTCCTCTTAAAATCAGGAACAAATAAACAGTCTTCTAAAACCAAAGTTCTACAATTATCAAAAGATAAAATAACTTGTCCTACTGTTAGTGTAGACACAAATTCCCCATTTCCAAGCCTCAAAACTCTTTGTCCTTGACCAATAGGCAAGCTATGTTTGAACCACTGGTCGGTTCATACGTGGGCAATTTTTCTTCCAATGCCCCTTTTGACCGCACTTGAAGCAGTTACCTGTTGGCTGCTTTTTTGGTTTGGCAACTGGTTGAATTCTTTTTCTTCTTCTTGTTCTTGTAACCTCCCTTGGGTTTCCCCTTAGGTGTAACAGAATCTTCAACAAACAATACACTTCCTTGCTTGTCCAGAGACTGATCAGCACTCTTAAGCTCATGCATTAGCCGAGTAAGATCCAGTTTCAGTTTGTTCATATTATAATTCAATTTGAACTGGTTGAAGTGATCAGGTAGTGACTGCAAGAGGAGGTCAATTTTCACCTCCCGTTCAAACTTAATCCCATAGTCATCCGCTTGTTTGAAGTTTGCTATCATTGTTAAACAATGATCTCGCACACTTCCACCAGTCATCATGGTTTTGGTGACTGCAGCTAGCGCATTCTGCCTAACAGACTGCTAGGAGTAGCAAACATGCCATCAAGAGTCCAGAGCATTTCTGCTCCACTCTCAAGCATGTTTACTTGCTCCTGCAAGTGACTAACGAGACTAGCTAAAATGTAACAGCGAACTGCAACATTTGCCTTCTCCCAGTCAGAAAACTTCTTCTTTGTTTCCTTAGAAGCATTTTCTGCCGGTTGTGTTGGCTTAGGAATATCCAGGACAAAGTTGAGTTTCTCGTATTGCAAAACAATATCCAAATTCATTTTCCATGATTTATAATTTGTATCATCCATAGGTTTTTGACTCAAGATAGTAGCTAACGAATTGAAAGACGACATTTTTTGAAAAAAATAAAGCACACAGTTTACAATCATACAATAAACATACTAGTTGCAAGTAGATTCCTTAACTACTTTTGTTCATTTTTACAATTCTTTAGTTATCCTTACAAGGCTTACGTTGGGCAAGTCACTTTTAAAAAACTGAAATTGTTATTTGGGCCTTCGGTGCCATTACCAGAGCCTCGTTGGGAGGGTTAATAATTTTACCAAATTTGAATGTAATTAACCATCGTTCAATTTCAAAAATTATCCTTAGTATCCAAGCATTGCCGACGTTGGGTAGTACAATACTTTACTGAAAATTTTGAATTTGTTGAGATCCAGTCAAATAAAATCTGGTCATCCTTATCCATTGGGGCTTCATGTGACCATTTTATTAATGAATCCACAATGGAGCCCGTAGGTTTAAAAAATTAATATTTTAATTTTAAAACCTTCGCCCATTCAATATTTTTGTTACAAGGAATTTTAAAAAAAAAAATTATTGTTCAATCATTAATCTAGAATTTGAAATTCATAATGATTATTAATTTGAATTCAAAATCAAATTTGAATGTTAATTATCCATCGTTCAATTTCAAAAATTATCCTTAGTACCCAAACATTGCCGACGTTAGGCCGTTCAATACTTTAGTACATTTTTTGAATGTGTTGAGATCCAATCAAATAAAATCTGGTCATATTTATCCGATGGGACTTCACATGACCATTTTATTAATGGACCCACAATGGAGCTCGTAGGTTTAAAATTAATATTTTAATTTAAAACCTTCACCCATTCACTATTTAAAAAAAATCAATTTCCAAGAATTGTTCAATTGAGAGTAATCCTTTGTTTTACTTCTAAAATCTGGTTATATTAGACAGCGTGCATTAACACATAACCATTCTAGAAGCCCCACAACTTAATCGTAAAAAAAAGTTCTCTTAGGAAATTCTGGATTATTTGTCTTGATTTTACCTTGAGGTTAATATCAAAATAATCTCACAATAACTATCATATTAGTCGCATGAAGACATAATAGCTACTATGCTCATATAATTAATAAGTTATGCAACAATATGGCACCACCTATTCTATATGATATGTGATCACATTAAGCATGTTATCAAAACATATAATTCTTCCACTCATAAAAATAAAACAATTATAAATTAGACTTTAATCCATGGTTTCCTAGAGAGAGAAAAATAACCAAAAACATTCGAGCCCTTCTTGTCCTTCCTTTCAGTCCATAGGTTATTTATCTCAAGTCCCTTTATGGTAACCATGGGACCCAAAGCCCAAAATACCAAATTTTAGCAAGAAAACCTAAGACAATTTCAAGGAATCCTAACTGTTTCGTCCACTGCGCCTCATCGGAACTCGGATCAGTACGAAATTTTAGGGCTAGGACCTCCATGAAGAGACGAAGCCAAGGCCACGGGAAGCACCCAAAAAGGATGTCCCACGCGCCCTCACTCTCTCCATCTTCACAGGTGCGTGAATCCCACTCGCAGCCACTTTGGGTGGCACGTAGCGGCGCGTCCAGCGGCCTCTAGAACATGTCCAACCGTCGTTCTACATGGTTTTGTGTCTTCTTTCATCCTGTGTGGTTGGTTTTGGATTTCGACCATCAAATGATCACGAACAGTCAAAAATAGTGACAAACATCCATCTTTGTGCATGCATTTTTGTCCTTTCAATACAATTTTGATACAACCGAAATTAATGCTATAATGAAATTAATAAACCAAGGAGGAAACTTAATCATATGGGATTAGCCTCCTTGTTACAACCAAAGAAAATACAATCAAATATCTACCATGGATTAAAGCTAGAAACCCAATAAAGCAATCATTTTTAATGGAAGAAAAATACAAGGATATACATGTGAGCATCATACCAATAAACATAGAACCCTAGGTGCCATATTTCATGAAGCAAAACTAATTACATGAAATAATGTAAATCAAAAACTAGATCCACATCCAAACGCACAAGTTGGCTCTGATACCAATTGTAGGCACATTGAATACTGTGGAAGCATATAAACCGTTTGTGGTTTGGGATGTAACTGATCATCATAGTTTTATGTGTTTACCTCTTGTAGCTTTCAACTTGGTTGATTGGTTCCTTGTCTCTAGCAAATCTTCCAAACTATCTCTTGAGGGGAAATGAGTAGGGTGTGTGACCACCTCTCTGATTTCTAGATTTCTGTCTCTCTGCTAATGACCTAAGTAGGAGTATTTATATTAATATGTGGACTCTTCTCATAGTCTCAGCCCAATTGGGCTCAACTAAAGAGCATAGGCCCAACATAAGGAGAAAAAAATGGAAGAATGACGAACTATATATAGAAAAGAAGACGAACAATCATTGAGAATGCTAAGTAAATGATTTGTCTGCCAAAGAAAGCACCAGCGAAGTATAGAAGAAAATAACCCGCAATTGAGAGCTTATGTGAACGTGAGATTGAGAGGGGAAAGGAGATGGAAAGACAAAGTAGAAGAATTGGAAGATGAACAACCTCAGAATGCTAGAGGGATGAGAGAAGAGAGATATTTTCTTTATACTTTCAAATGAACATTAAATTACTATAGCATCCTTGTCCCAAATTAAATAAAGTAAATAATTTGGGAGATGATTTGGAATGATGTGATTTCGGTTATTTGAGAGCATAGAAATGATATATCATTTTCTTTGGTGTGGATGTTGACCCTTTCTTGGTGTTAGGGTTAAACTTACATCTTGGAAGTGGTTTCTGAAGAGATCTAATGGTCAGTTTTGTTTTTTTTTTCCGATTGGTGTATTATGGAATATGTCGTAAAACTATAATTATTAGAAAAATACCAAAAACATATACAGAACTTCATCATAATAAAAATGTTACATATATATGAACGCACAACTCACTACTACAAAAGCATGCTTCTACATCGGGCGTTCAACGACGGTCATAAGAAAACCATCGTGGTATCGTAAACCGGTGGCATTTTTGAACAATCAAACGAAAAAACGAAGTCGGTTTCTACAATGACCGTCATAGTTGACTATAATTCAAATACGGTTATATTCAAATCGTCGTTGTTTTCGATAATTCAAAGACGGTCTCATAAATAACCGTCTTTGAACAATTTTAAAATTAAAAACTTCGCATGTTTCACTCCCTTGTACACGAAGACCTATTCGTGTGTTTAGTGTTTACCCTTTTTCTCTCCTCTTCGCTAACCTCAGGTTCCCTTCTCTAATCTTGGCCTATGCCCCATCTTGGGTCCCTGAGGCCTTTGGCTTGGCAAGTATTGAAGATTGCTCTCGCTTCGATGTCGATGGCGTGGCCGATTTGGTACCAGAGGCGGGAGTCAAAGGTGGCATCCGTGAGGATGACCTGAGGGAAGCTGGTGGCGGAGGAGATGATGGCATTGTTGTCGAAGAGGATGCCAGGGCCGACTCATGCGACACCATGGAGGGCTTTCCGCGCAAACCAGCAGGTTGCTGCATGTGAAGCGGTCCTCCGTCAAATGTTGCGATGAAACATGTAGTTGAATCTGAGCGAACTCTGTATGTACACTCTCTCCCTCTTACTCCATTCCTTTCCTTCTTTGATGATGCTCTTTTTTTCGATTTTAGGGTTTTCACACTGAATAGTTTGATTTTACTGTTAAAATGCACATTTCTTTGCCCTAATTTTTGTTTTAACCCTTAGGTACCCTTACTTAACTGGATCCGCTGTAGGAGCTATCAAATACAAAGATAGGATTCTAATGGCCGCTGACATGGGAGGTCTGATATTTAATTCGGTTTCAATATGCTCTTAATCTGATTATTCTGGAAATTGCTTTTCCATAGTCTTTTGTTTTTTTGATTCCTCGCTGACGCTGGTTTTAATTGTTGAATTCTTATTCCTAAATGTGGCATGTCTATAAATTTCGTCATAGATTCATGGTGTTTTTAAGTATCGAATCACTTTGCATATCATGTATATTGGGGATATATTGATAGGTTCATATGGATCTACCCTGCGGTATAAGAGTGTTTGGTTTTGAGTTTTGATTGTCCAGCCTTTATGACAACATGTAGGATGATGGGAATTCTCTAGGGCCGAAGGAGGTGCATAATTATTTAACCCGTGTGATGTATAATAGACGTGATTAAGGTATTGTGTGCATTGAGTTGCCTGATTAAAATTAAATTGGAATTCACCAATTGATATGAGTGCTAATGCTTTAAATTTATATTGTACAGGAAGCAAAAAGTTGTGCAGACAGCATAAGTGTTGAGACCTGTCCCCATTACTTTGCTTTCTCATCAGAAGAGATACCAAATGGAGATACTCGTTAAAGTGTTCCCTGCCCATTCGGGATGTATATAACAGAGAAAAATTATGGGGGGCTTGCATTAGTACGCTTCCTTGAAGCTGCTAGGAGGTTAAGCATGGAGCCTTCCAGTGGTGTTGTTATTGAAGACTCTCTGTGAGTTCCTTGATTTCTGTCTTTCTCCTGGTACCAATTCATGTTTCATATGTTTTCCTATGTCATCTGTAAGTCTTTGACGTTACTCATTATGATGGATGTTGTTTGCTCTTATCTCTACTAAATTCATATAAAGATAACCTCTTTTCCTTTTGGTCCTTACTCTCTTCACAGGGAAAAAAGTTTCTAATTTTTTGGAGAATCTCTAGATATCTCTCTTTCCCTAGAGATTCTGTCTGGATTCTGTAGCCTAAGGCTTGCAATTTTGATCTTGTAATTAGATGTTTGGTTTTGAAGTAATCACCTATTGGCTGAGGACGACTGTGTTGCTTTGCTTGTAGTGTCCTTCGATGTATATCAAACACACCTTATGTGATTGATGAAGAGAAACTGAGTGTTTTGGATGCAATGGGACTCAACTCTTGTGATAGAAATTCGAGAGAATCCATATAATATTTTTTTTACCTTAGCTTTATACAATAGCCGAAGATTGCTTGCTTAGTTCCTCCAAGGTTTCTATAAATGGATGGTGATTTTAATCCTAGACTTTCTTCTATGTCTACTTGATACTTCCCTTTCTTCCATATGTTGTTTCTAAAATCAAGTATACTTGGCTACTTTAGCCCCGGGGTTACTGCAGGTAAGACTGCTGAAATGGAAGTAGTTGTTGTACCATCACTTCCAAAACAGTCGCATCTCTATACTGCAGCAGATGATCGAGGTGATCAATTCCCTACTTGATTTGTGACTCGAAATGTGGGGTCTGCCTCCATTTGAAGATTGTAAACCCCAAATACTTTAAAATAGTCCATTTTGTATGTGTTGTGTTTTTTTATTGTATATCATTTATATTTGAACTAGTATTTTAAATTATTGCAGGGGTGGAGGGAACTTTGCCCATAGATCCTTGGTATATTGGTGGTCCTGCTGTAAAGGGATTTGGTCGTGGCTCAAAGGTACTTGGGATCCCTACAGGTTTTAGGAACTTATGAAGTGGCCTTTTTTTAGGAACAACTATGGAGTGGAAACCTTCAACCAATGGAAGGCCAAATATGGATTTAGAGGAGGTTAGTTGGATAAAACCGAAACCTATACCAGTTACTGATTGTTTTCCTTATTTACTTTTTTCTAACTTGCAACAGGTGGAGATTACAGCTGCAGTTCTTCAAGGAAAGGCAGAGGACCAGTGTAAAATGGATAATTTAGCATCCAGCCAGAAAAAAAAAATACTTTTTTAATGAAAGTAACAATGTAAAGATTAACAGAAGAAATTTTGCAATTCACTAAACTTGCTATCACCAGAATAAGGAACACAAAACTTAATTGAAACATTTTCTTATTGCTTCTTTGTAGTGGATGGTAAGGAGATGGACAAAGTATCTTGGCCAGGAAGAAGCCATTAAATTGATGATATGGAACAATAGTGAACCCAGTTTCAGATGTTTAGTGAACCCAGGAAGAACCCCATGACAGGTAGATCCTCTTTCTTTAAACTTTTCAGTCTGTCTATTATGCTTTTAGTTGATTTTGCATACTTAGCTAACATATTTATATACTAGTATATATTTTTTAAGTCAGGACAAATTATCAAGATCATATACGGTAATTCTTTGTGCATATATTCCGGTTGTGCCCTGCTTACTTTGGGATCTATGATGATGATCCTTAATTTGATTTGACATCTAGTTACCTTGAAGTTTTATCCATCTAGTTTAGTTCTGCATGAATTCACTTTCTTGATCGAAATAATGTTTTCTTTACAAATTGACACAAGTTTGTGGCAGTAGGTACAATAGTTAATTCGGTTATGATTTAAATTGGCTTGTAGCCAATTTAACAGTTCTCTGAAAATTTGTTACGCATCAAGTCCAGTTCCGAAATACATATTGAAATTCTAAAACTGGCTGCAAAAGACAAAGGCTGACTATTAATTACTCAGAAATAATGTTCTTCAAAGTGTAAAATTAAAACTAATTTCTCCAATAATAAGTCCAGATTTGCGTACGCACAAAACCTCCCTTCTTTAATCTTTTTTACCACTGTATAAGTTAAACGAGAATGAGGGTATATAAAATTTATAGTTTCTTATCTAATCAATGTGAGACCTTTTTTGGTCCATAATCAATGTGAGAATTCCCTGAAAACTTAGAAAACTTAGCCAACAATTAACACAACAATAAATTATACATTGTCTATAACAGAAAACAAAAATCTCAAACGGAAATCGATAATCTATAAAATAGTTAAATTAAATTAGACCCTCCCAAGTCCTAGCTCATGTACCAAAATCGTAAAGTACTTGGGCATATATAGACCCATATGGTCGGGGTTGACTAGTGAGTGTAGGAGTATGTCATAATTGGCATTTCTACGCTATACTTTTTTTGAGTTACTAATTATTAGGGGGACCCTCCATTGCCATGCATAGATTTCTAATTTTTAAAATAGTTTAATTCTGGTGCCTATTTGTTCAGTTTTGCACCCTGAGAAATAGGGAATTGATTTAAAACTAAGCCAAAATAAGATAAAAACATTTTACACAGCCATAAACTTATTTGATCAAAGAAAAATGACTTGAAAATCAGTAGTAAATTAAACTGACACATCCTAATGTTTAATAAAATTATAGCCTTTTATTTCTAAATTTAACCACCTATCTTAACACAACATATAGTCTCTCTGTGTTTTTAAAATTACAAATACCTCCCTTGACATAATAACCTTCCCTAATGTTTTGTTAGAAGAGGTCAATGTGATATCAAACATAAGGGAAGAATTTCTATAATTTAATTAAACCTAAAGAAAGGTCCGCATAAAAATGGCAGCCCAATGCATAAGACTACTATCATTGTGGCGTCTAGTAGGTATACAGCCTTGCATATGTGAATGAAGAGACTGTTTCAATCATAAGTAAGAACCCGTGATACCATATCACAAGTCAGCAACCTCATCATTGCACTAAAAAAGGTCAATAATTTACTCAATACTATACACATACATGTTGAGCAACAATACATGCATGATGCATAGCATAATTTCCCAAAACTTCAGGTTGTACATACTCATGTTATCCAATACATTACATAGTAGACAACATCAGTGAGGACTAAGGAGTCTATGGAGGAGTATGTATGAAGTGTATACTAAAAGGTAGAAGATATGGTACAAATATTCTTCATAAAATAAGGCAATACTCTAGATTGGCATTGGTAAGGCGATACTCTCCTTTTTGAGAAAATGATGCAGATATCATTTGCCCCTTTTTTGGTATCTTTTTTGTCTTGTGTAAAACTTCTTTGACCCTATTGTATGTGCCCATATAGATCCAGAGTATTCTACTTCAAATTAGCTCCTTCTAGGACGGCTCCCTCTAGATTGGCATTGGTAAGATCTGCATTCTGTTAAGTTAAGAGACAACATTAAAGCTGCTTGTATCAAGATACAACCCATCTCTAAAAATCAAAATTCTTGTGTTGTTTATGCCTAGTGAGAAAGCAACACAGTAGCTGTTAATAGATTAAGTAGAAATATCTTTTAAGAAACAAAAGTTAAAGTAACTAATCTTTAAATAAATCATAATTCTGAATAAGAAATTAAGAAGGCAAATTTTTAAGGGACGGCTTGAAATTGATTAGTTGTAAGTAACTATTCTTTACTTCATTAAGTTTTTTGAGTTATCCAAGTCGACAAACCTACCAAAGTGGTCTAATTTTTTAGCTATGAGACATGAGGAAAGAGATAGACATGAAAAATTAGAAATTTAATTTTCAGTTTAAGTATAACTACTTTCATTAAAAAGAGTGTTGACCACGACGAGGAGAAGTTGGTAACAGATTATGTACTCAAGGTAACATTAGAACTTGTTTATGTTTACTTGAACTTCTGAGCTTACGTGTTCCTTACATTTGAAATTCTTCTTGTCCAGATATTGAAAAATTGAAACCTTTGGGCCAAAGTGAAACATTTGGACCTTATTTAATTAGCCCCCCACATGATTTTTTAATTTCCAATTTATTTAAAAACATCTCATGTTAGTCCCTACACATGTTATTCCTAGTTCCTTTTGATCATCACCGTAGGGATTAAAAGGAATTAAAAATTATATGTGCAAATACTCAAAGGAGATGTTAAGTATAGAGAACTAAAAGGGAAAGTATTTGTTGTAGGGATTAAATGAATAATTAAACATCAGATGAATGAGTCACCTGGATTCTTATTTTTAAATTACTAACAATTAATCCAGATTATATATTATATAATTTTTTATCT
Organism: Glycine latifolia; assembly: GCA_013407115.1. Lineage (NCBI taxonomy): Eukaryota > Viridiplantae > Streptophyta > Magnoliopsida > Fabales > Fabaceae > Glycine > Glycine latifolia. The sequence continues at coordinate 18,165,696 of CM023943.1, forward strand.
AATATTTTATTTTTAAATTTTAATTAGTGCCATAAGGACACCTGTTAGTATTCTTATTAAAGTTAACCAGAAATTCAAGGGATTAATTATTCCATAGCTAGTATATTAGGCTTGATGTTCAATAATAAATCATGGACTTTATATTAATAAGATGATTAGAAACCGGAAAGAAAGAAAAGCTAGAAATGTATTGAATTAAGCTTCTTTATTTTCTGTTATCTCATAGGAAAATTCACTAGAAATCAACATTGCTTCAATTTGCACTGCCTCAGCTTCACTTCAGTGCTCTGTCATCCAATCCTTGATACTATCATCAACTATTTCTCCCAAATTACCTTATTATATTGTACCAATATATGGTTTCATCTTGATAATTTATCATGTGGTTTTATTATCCTTAATCCTTGATACCATCCTTTTGTTACTATGCATTGACTATAAGACTTTTTTACTTTGACTCAATCACATATTTTCATGTTTAATAAGTTTGTAACAACTCTATTAACAGTCCTACTTTTTTTGATTTTTATTGGTTTAAAAGTTATACTTATCTTTGTTTGTTATTAGTGGCAATATAATTTTTTTTTTACATTTAGTGTATTTTTTTAAGTGAAGTATGGACCTTCTGTTCACATGCTCACTATGTGTAGATATGTCCATTTCAAAGACCTATTACACGGAGGTCCTGCTGTAGATTTGTTATCCGTAAGTTACTCCTAAACCAACTGCCATCTGGAATCTGGCATGTAGATCCTGCTATTTTTTATTTCATCATATTTTTCTCTTTCTTTTCAGCAAATGGACTATAAACCAGTTTTAATATGCTACCATATTTGGAACAACATCTTGATATGTTTCTATAGGAAAAAATGCTATACAAATGATCCTAATTGGATGGTTACACTACTAGTATATAGAGAAGTGTGCAACTTATACTACATTACAAGGCTGGAGACTTACCTGTAAGTATATAAAATCCATTACAATCTGAGATGATATTTTCTTTCTGCTGCTCATGAATTTGTGTTATTTTCCTTTCAGAGTATTATATATTTATATTCCTCCCTTTCCCACACCATGTGCTACATTTTGGCTCTCCATTTTTAAAATTTTAAAATTAAAAACTATATGTAGGCCCATAGCACTTGAAACATCAAAACAGGTTAAATTATGATGTGAGGCATTGCATGAATGATTTGTTTTATTAATCAGTGAGAAAGTGTCATTTAATTGTTTCATTTATGGTATATTTCTAGTTTCTAGGAAATTGTCAGTGAAAGTGTAGTAGGTATAAATGTCTCATATTTTCTGTCCTGGGATGTGCCTTGCCTTGAAAACTGTGGAGGTCCACTGGATCATTGTCAATTTGTCATAGGTTTCTGTTGTTACTGGATCATTGTGTATTTGAATAATAGTAAGAACAAATAAATTAGGAGTCCCTGTTTATTAGTTTCCAATGTTTATCTCATTTTCCCCTTTTGTTAGGCATCCTACTGTGACTAAGGTGCAAATCTACTATAGGATGAATGAGTAAGCCTTATTGGAAGGTAAGCCTTACTCTCTAAAGAGAGATGAAATAGAATATGTTTTTATTATGTTAATTGTTAGTTTTCTACTAATTTGGGTATTGTGTTTTCTTATTGAATTCACTTTTTATGCTACGGAATTTAATAAAATAAGTGTCATATATATCTCAAGTGAAAAAATATTCAAAGTTGTTGTCTAAAATCGAAAACGATTTTTAAAATGATAGTTTTAATCCACTTTTAAAAAATATAAAGGATAAAATTAAAAGACAAGAGATTAAAATGAAAATAGTCTAAATTAGAAGGGGGAAATGGGGCAAGTGAAACATGTAGTGTATAGAAGACATAGAAAAGGCACGTGTTGAGTAGTGGTAGCTTGTCCTGTGACGTGTACTGTACATACTGATATGGTAGAGAGTAAAAGGAGGCAAGGCACGTACTCAACTCAAGTTTGATGAATGATTGATATGGATAATAAGGTCCGCATGTGGGTGAGTGTATTGGTTTTGGTGTTCTTGTGTCTTAGTAATGGTGATGATGAAGAGAAGAATAAGAAGAAGAATCCGTGTTTGTGGGAGTGGAAGAGACTGAGTAGCGCTTATTCTGCATATCGGGCACTTTTTCCTTCAAGTATTGGTCTCGACATGTTTGTGATGTTTGAAGTGATGCATTTTATGTTTGTGATGTTTTCTTTAAAAACAAGTTAGTAGTAAAACTCTAAAAAAAATTATCTGACACAACATTTACCTAAATTAAATCAATTTTAGGCTCAGAATCAATTCTTTAACATGGAATCAAACATGTGAACATTTACCTAAAATCATGTTAACTTTTGACATGCTTTTGTTTTGGATAATCCAACGTGAAACCACATAGGCACATAGAGCTTTTTTCTGGTTGAAAGTCCCTGAATCTATATAATATGCAAGTAATATTTTCTTAGTTGCTTGAGATGATTCCCTACTTGTTTACATAAGTGAGAACCTGCTGAAAAGTTGATGAAGAGGTCAGGAAATGTCTGAATATTGTAATAATTGAAGTGTGAAATGAGATGGGAATTTATGGCTAGGTAGGGCTCGAGTGACATCCTGTATTTTGTTCTTATCTGCAAGGTAGTAGGGTTGGCTAGTGGCCACTATTCAGTTGGCTAGTGGTATGTCTGAATATTTAAAAAACATGCTTTCTAGGTCATGGATGTTGGCTAGTGGCCACTATGGGGAATGATAGTGTGCTTTGCAAGGGAGTGATAATTGTAGAAAAAGGGATGAGGAGTGGGTCCATGTGCTGGCTTAGTTTAGAGATGTCTCATAGATCTACCATTCTTTGCTATGAATGGATAGAAATAGAACATAGATAGGTACTTGGTAGATAGATCCATGATGTGAATGTGTTTACTTAGGAGAGGTAATCAGTTATTGTATTATTTGATGGCAATTTGTTATTCTTTTTAATTAAATATAGATTGCTATCAATAGTTTTTTACTAATAGTATTACTATGATGTTTTGTTTCTGGGTAGTGGCTTTAGCAACTCAAGGTTGTGAGCTATCGTTTTCACCATTCATTGGTTATTCTCTTTTTTTTTTATATCTGTTACCTGGACGAGTATTGATTGCTGTCAGTGCAGCAAAATAATACCTATGCAATCTCATCTGTTTTACTTTTCATGTTTGTTTACTGGTCTGATAATCAAGATGTGAACTTTCATTGTTATCAGTTTGCAAGAAGCTCAAAAGCGAATGAAGATAAAGAAACCACCTCATGTCTTGGTCATCCACCTTAAGCGGTTTAAATACATTGAACAACTGGGTCGCTACAAGAAGCTGTCTTACCGGGTTGTCTTCCCTCTTGAGCTGAAATTGAGCGATACTGCTGAAGATACAGATATTGAGTATTCTCTATTTGCAGTAGTTGTCCATGTTGAGATATTGAGTATTCTCTATGTTGAGATGATTGATGAGTTTGCTCTTCAGACATTTTTTTACACATCTTGCAAGAATATTCCAGCAATATAGACCATGGTTACATTTTGTTCTATGAGAGCATTGGCTCTGGTAACAGGAAATAGATTGAGGAGTCTTATGAGTTTTAGATACTTGAATCATTTGGACTTGTCTTTTTCATCTGTTTAATTATTAATTATTTTTTCCGATTTTATTCAACCTACTTGAGTAGTTGTTATATATTTCACTGTCTAAATTGTTGCCTATGATTTAATCTTGGTCCATTTTAATTGCAGTCAATTGTTTGTTGGATTATATGGTGAAGAAATAGGTGCACATTTGACTATTTTGTTAATTAATGGGAAATCCAAAATAAACAGCATTTTTAAAAAAAAATTGGGAACATCAAAGTCGGTTATTATTGAATAACCGTCTTTGTATCTTATCATTCAAAGTCGATTTTTCTGAATAAGCGTCTTTGTATCTAAACTTTCAAAGACGTTTTTTTGAGTAACCGTCTTTGTATCCAAGCTTTCAAAGTCTGTTTTTTAAAATAACCGTCTTTGTATCTTAACTTTTAAAGTTGATTTTTTTAAGTAACCGTCTTTGTATCCTACCTTTCAAAGTCGGTTTTTTAAAACAGTCGTATTAAATTCCTCTCTAATTTGTTTTTTTAAAAATGAATGAAATTCGAAGTCAGTTTTTTTGTAAAAATCGTCTTTAAATGTTACTATTCTAAGTCGGTTTTTTAAAAAAATTGTCTTAGATTGTACGAATTTAAAAAAAAATTTCAAAGTCAGTCCTCAAAAAATCGACGTTATAGGCTGGCCTTTTTGACGACGTCCCAGACAAAGTCGATTGCGAAACCGACTTTGTATGCCTAAAATGACCGAGTTGAAAGATGCACTTGTAGTAGTGACTCAAGTGAAGATATCCTTCTAACCAAGCTAACTTGTTGTTGCAAAGCAAGAATGGTGGAGTCGTGGAGACACGACCATAAACACAATCAGTCAGCCCTGCTAATTGAACCTCGTATTATATGGTAACCATGGCTTGGTGAAAGAAGAAGAACACACAAAGTGGATTGGAAGAAAAATTGAATAAGTAACACAAAAGCTGAGATGATGAGAAAATTGACCAATTTCCAATTTTCAAAAAACAAAAACTCAAAGGGACAAAAGATTACCTGAACGGGAAGAGTAACATGAGAATCGTCTATGCAACGGTTATGTGGAATGGGAGTGGAGATAAAGGTCGAATTAAATACATATAATTATGTATGTTTTTAATATTATATATATAAACATTGAATAGTATTGATTATATTTATTAATTATTATAGATATATTAAATATTATTAATTTAATATTTATATAAACAATAATTAGTATTTATTATATTTATTAATTCAGATATATGACTAATTTTAAAATTAATTAAATATATTACTATTTAAATGCCATTGATGTTGCATCCATGTATAAATATTAAAAATTATTATTTATTATATACTAAACATTTATTTAATGTCATTAATTTAGTAATTTAGGCCTAAAATAGTATTATTTGTGGTATGTATTACGGAGGGTATAAAGGGTAAGAGTCAAAAACAAAAACTGAATTAAAGTTGAGGGATCAAAACTGATCAAATTTTTATGTTTAGGGACTAAAAGTGAAAAATAAAAAAGGTTCAATGACTAAAAATATAATTAATCATAAAAATATATAATGACTTCTCATATGAAATTATATATATATATATATATATATATATATATATAATTATGTATGTTTTAATATTATATATAAACATTAAATATAATTTATTGTATTTATTAATTACAAGTAATAACTAATTTTAAAATTTAATTATATATAAGACTTATTAAATGCCATTAATGTTGCCTCTATATATAAATATGCAAAATTATTATTTATTATATATTAAGAAAATATAACATTTATTGTCATTAATGTATTAATTTAGGTATAGAATAGTATTATTTATTGTATATACTAAACATTTATTTAATGTCATTAATTTAGTAATTTAGGCCTAAAATAGTATTATTTGTGGTATGTATTACGGAGGGTATAAAGGGTAAGAGTCAAAAACAAAAACTGAATTAAAGTTGAGGGATCAAAACTGATCAATTTTTATGTTTAGGGACTAAAAGTGAAAAATAAATAAAAAATTCAATGACTAAAAATATAATTAATCATAAAAATATATATATGACTTCTCATATGAAATTATATATATATATATATATATATATATATATATATAATTATGTATGTTTTTTTAATATTATATATACACACACATTAAATATAATTTATTATATTTATTAATTACAATATATAACTAATTTTAATATTCAATTATATATAAGACTTATGAAATGCCATTAATGTTGCATCTATATATAAATATTCAAAATTATTATTTATTATATATTAAGAAAATATAACATTTATTTAATGTCATTAATCTAGTAATTTAGACATATAATAGTATTATTTATTGTATACATAAGGGAGGTTGTAGAAGCATGAGCCAAAAACGAAAACAGAGTATAATAAACAAAGAGTCATAAATAGTAAAAAAAAAAAATACATAAACATCTATTCTGAAAACATATTAAATTAAAATATGCACATCAATGTACAATATGAGAAATTGTTACAATTTAAAAAATTCAATGATATAAAATATGATAGAAAAATAAAAATACAAACATACAGACACGGTTGTGCATATGTTTATGTTAGTAATAATAATAATAATATATAACAATATATAATGTAATCATACAAATTAGAAGTTAAGGACTATTTGAAGATTAAGATATGATAGAAGATGATAATATGACTATGATATAATAAAAAAAGAATAAGATAAACTTTAATCATATTTGGTACACACTTGAACCTTGGGCGGATTGACTCCCTGAACTTGTTAGTTTAAAAATTATTAGTATGTATAATTAATTTTATAGTAAATAATTAATGTATTGATATGTAAGATGGTTTTTATACTGTAAGTTTTTTCTGTTTTTGAAACAGAGAGACTTGTATTATTACTTCCTTCAAATACCTATCAATAATACAAGTAGGTTGTGTCTCAAAATCTTGATAGCTAGTGTAACTTCTAGAAGCCCTAGCTAATGAGTGAGCTATTAGATTTGTTTGCCTTCGAATGAAGCAAACTTCGTAATGCAGTGAGGATTTCAACAAAGATTTACAGTGCCTTATTATCTCTCAAAACCCAGAGCTATCTATATGCTCCTTATTGATACTATTCGATACTCTTTGGAAGTTCACTTCAATTTCAACGTTGTGGAGGCCTTTATTCATAAGCCACTCTAAAGCACCCGCGAGGGCGCTATCTTCCCCTTCATGCACAAGTGGGATAAAGTTCCTGGCTTCTGTCCTAGCGCAGACAAAGCGCCCATTAACACAAAACTTCCTTTGCACACCCAAGTATTTATATCCTTCCATAGACTCCACAATCAAGGTTTTTAAAATTAGACCCATCATTGAACCGAAGAAAGTACTGGTGCTTCTCTCCATCGGAACAAAAGGGTTGTTATGCTCATTATTAAACTTGTTGAAGAGATAAAATAGAAGTTTCCAGAATTGTTCGTCGAATTTATTAGAATTAGAATAATAATAATAATATAAGAATACTCCCTTGGCTGTCCGGAAGAGGTGGAGTACGTGTCTCATAATCTCTTCCTAAATTATGTTTAAGAGCATATAAGCTCAACGACAATGAAGGCATACAAATTTGCATAAAATGACATGAAAAATTGTTGTTAAATAAAAATAGATTAATATGTTTTTTCTCCTTATAAAATTAACAAAGTTCGATTTATGTCCCTTTGTGAAAAAAAAAAGTGTATATTTTTTGTTTTTGTGAAATTGAAATATATCATAATTTGACTTCAAGCTAGATTTCAATTAACCAAGCCTAGTTCCAAACTGACATATTTCAATTTTATAGAAACTAAAAACAAGCAAAGAATTTGCAGGGATCCAAAACGTACATTTAGTAATGAGAATCGTATATCCGTAGTTATAAACCCCGAGAAAGTGTTTAACAAACCATTTAAACTGTATTGAACTAATTTCTAGCAGTTTAAACACGAAAAATAGGGTGTCGCGTCTCAATCTACACTTTCAAATGCATGTCTCTCCCAGCCAAAACCAACAACATAAATTCATGGGACTAATTTTGCCAAGATATTCCAAAGTGAGTAGTATCGCCCAAATGTGTTAGACTCTAATTCATTTTCCAAGGCTATAAAATTGTTTACAATGTCTGATTTGGTGGTGAGAAAATTCGTGTGTAAAATTTATTAGTTGTTTTGTGGAGAATATTTCAATTTTACAAAGACAGGAAACGTACAATTTTTTTTACAGGAACGAAAACTGAACTTTGCCATAGATCTAAATCCCTTTTAGATTTTTAATTCTGTTATTCTTAGTTTTCTTGTGCCTCTGATTATTAATGGCTTCTATTAGCATTTTCACATTACCAAACCGTCTTCCTATGATCACTTACAAGTTACAATTTAGACGAGTTAACGTTTACCTTGGCTCTCTGTACTCGGATTTAATAGTGTTATTTAGCATTTTGTTTTCAAGAAAATGAAAAAATAACCTTGAATGACAACCTTCCACATTATGAATCAGTTTAATTATAGTAGTACGAGAACACTTGTAAATAAATGGGTAGCAAAGGACAGGACTAGAAGCTTTGGCATTCAGAGACAGTTCCATTTGCTTATACTCGACAGCCTCAGTAATTATAAATTAGGATAAAATGTTTAACAGTAGATAATTTCTTTATTATGGATCACAATCATGATACGTTAATGGAATATTGTGAGGGGAATGAAAGACTCCAAAAATATGATCAGTGACCAGATTTTAAAATCCACCGAGAGCATATTAACAGTTTGTGCAGAACAGATCAAGAAAAAAGTTTGTCACTTCCAGGTTATAACATTCTTGGATATGTGATATCATGAGTGCACCAGAAATTACCTAATAATTACAATTCCTCTCTAACCAAAATCTCCTACAACAGAAACATAAGTCCTATCAGATGCAAGGCTTCATCATAATAAAAAGATGAAGTGGAATATACAAAATATTTTTACGACATTCAAAGAAATTTAAAAGTTAATATAATATCATATAAATGATAATCAGCAAAACTCATTGGGGTTTTCTTTGCTTTGGATGAGAGAAACACCATCTTTCCTCCAAACCACACGTTCTTCGCATAAAGCCTCCACCACCTCCACATACAATTGGTGCTCCTAAATTTGGAAATAAAAAATGAACAGTAATCAATTCAATCCATCTTGACAGTATGTGAAGTTGCTAGCCTTTTGATTGCAAGGATGTCAAGGTTCATGAATGCTTCATATCACAAATATATTTATTGAATTTCATCCAGGATTAAAATTATTCAATAGTTTAAAATGCCACTATTTTTTGAAGCTGATTAAATATATAGTCTGTCATTACCTCTTTGAGAACCCTTGCAGCCAGCTCTTCTGCAGTATCATTGGCAAGCACAGGGACAACACGTTGTGCAAGGATACGCCCTGTATCATAGCATTCATCAACAAAATGAATGGTAGGACCTGAAAACCTAACCAACACAGAAAAATAAAACACTGATAACTAATCAAGAACCAACTACAACAATGTTTCACTCAAAAAACATGCTCCAGATATTTCAATAGAAGTAAACCTTGCTCCAGAAGCAATTACTGCCTCATGCACTTTCATGCCATAGAAGCCCTTGCCTCCAAAAGCTGGAAGAAGTGATGGATGAATGTTGAATATAGATTTTTTGTAAGCTCGGATCAATTCCACTGGTATAAGTTTGAGGTATCCAGCTAAAAGAATAAAATCAACCCCGTTTTTAATTTCCTGATTAAAAAAGACATTATATGTTAATAATATAACCACGTAAAGTTAAATACAATTGCAAAAAATGAAGTAAAGATGCATATGACCTTAGTGTATCAACAAGGTCACTTGGATTAGATTCATCTTTTGCTATAGGGTACAGTATAACTGGGATACCATTATTTCTTGCATACTCCGCACCTCCACAATCTGGTATTAAAATAAAAGAAAGACAGAACAAAGAAGGAAGTTTTAGTAGACAAAGGCTCAAAATAAAAAGGTAAATCAAAATATAGACCAAATATCTCATGTCACACAAAGAAGCTTGCTTCTTCTAGCCATGAGAATAATAAATATGATCCCACTTTTGGAGTAAGATAGAGCATTACCACTTTTATTTGTGACCAACACAATAACATCTCCATGAAGTGATCCCCTTTTGGAGGCCTCATGAATTGCTCTGAAGTTGGATCCTCCACCAGACACGAAAACTGCTAGTTTTTTCCTTCGCACGGTGACCTGAGCCCTCACCTCATGGCCCTCCTTTGGTTCTGCAGTACTACTGCTGTTGCTGCTACACCATATCCTCCTCCAAGAACTAGAACACACTTCTTTGTGCGTAATGCTGATAGGATGGAAAGCTCCACTAGGAACATTGAGATTCTGAGATTGACTAGAAGGATACGACGATGAAGAACGTAAAAGAGGGAACTTTGGAGAGAATTGTTGTTTCACAATTGGAATAGATGACACTGAAGATGATTTTGGACAGAATCTGGAAAGAATCTGTTGAGCTTCCATGGAAATTTTAATTTGAACAAAAAATCACAAATCTTAGTTTAGTACAGTTTCGTTGAAGGGGCCAAAAGGAACGAACAACACAGCGAGCTCTTCAAGATGTTGATGGTGTGCTTGTGTCTAGTTTGTCTAAACTTTCAAAGCATCACAAAGAAACTAGGATCAATTAGTAACTATTGACAGGTAAAAAAAAATCAAAAGAAACATAAAACTACACAAGCAATCACAACAACTAAACCAAAAACAATAATTTTCAAAAACTGAACAACAGAAGCACAAATCAGAAACACAATCCCAAATAACAGAAGCACAGTACCAAAATAGACAGCAACAATTTTCAAAAACTGAACAACAGAAGCACAAACCCTAACAGTTTCGACCTATAGAGGATTGAGGCTGTGTGTGCATATGAAGCGAGTGGCAAATCGGATAATGAAAAGTTAATTAGTGAAGTGTTGTGAGCTCCTACAGTCTACCTACTTCACAAAGAGGAAAATTTGCAAGACCAATATGAATTGCCACAGATTGAAGATACACACAATTTCAAAACCACTTTCTGCATGATTTCATCAAGGTCCTGAGATTTGAAAAAGGCATAACCACAAGACAATTCATAAACTAAGAAGAGCACCTTTGGAGAATGAAAACCAAAAATTGAAAGAGAATGTTATACAAGTTATGGTAGGTTGTACTACAATGCTTTGGGTTTTAGCCCAATCAGAGAAAGTTAAACTCAAAAGTTTTTTATTTTTTCTTAAATCAAAAAGTTCAGTTTGGTTTTAAAATAAAAAACCATCGAACTGCACATGTAACAAATAAACAGTATCGAGCAGTGGTTATAAAAAACTGGAGTAAAAACAACCGGTTCTAAAGGATTAGGGTATACGTGGTTCAATTCAGTTTAGTTCTAAGGCCTAATTAGATTCAATCAATTTTCCCCCATCCCAATAGAACAATCAATAATTTATTGGCAGTAAACAGGGGCTTCCATATCAACTTTCAAAGACTATCTCATGAAAAAAACAGCACACAGGTTTTGATAGTACACGAAAAAAAAAAGAATCCAGAGCACAAATCTAATTAATACAATACGGAATTTTATTGAAAAACTATCATAGCTGAGAAAATATTGCATACATTACCAACCAATTCCAAACGTGCAACCTATCGATGCCTACAAAACCTAAAAGCAGCGCCTGCAAAATAAATGACAAGGAAATCTGAAAGAAGCAGCAGCAACTTGTGTGAAGTGTTGTGAACGAATAAGCACATTGTGGGGTAGGGTCAGCATTCGAAGACTCTTTGAAAGAATCCAGCATTAACGTGTTTATCACCTATTTGAAAGAATGTTTGAGAAAAAGATATGTGTGGTCGATTTGAACGAGAAGGGATTCGAATTGTGGAATATCTTATGAGAAAATGATATGATAATAATTAAATTTGTTAACTAAATCAGAAATTTTAATTTATTTTAATTATAAAATGTCATGTCTCTTTTTTATAAACTTTAATTTATTGTGATAAAAGTTATTAAAATAAATTTTATTTTTTAATTAATTTTTGTGATAAAAATATTAAGATAAAAAATTACTGAGATAATATTTTTTTTTTTATTTTGCATATTTATCGTTTTCAAATTAAAATACGAATGAATCTTAACTTAACTTAATTGCATATATTCAACTTTATTCATTGTATGAATTTTATAATTCACTCTGCAAATTTTACAACCCAAATTTTTTATTTTTGAACATTTTATTATTATTAACATGTAATAAAAAAAAAGCCACGTCTTTTTGTCGTCACTGCAATAGTAAAATAAGCAAAAAAAAATTAAATGGTAAATTTTGTAAAATAATCAAAATTAGGCTTAAAAAATTACAATTAAGTCGTAGATCTTTCAATATCAACTAAACAATTCAATCTATCATTTTAAAAATCTTTAGTTCTAAATTTAATTTAAATATTTTAAAAAAATTATTAGTAATTAATAACAATATATCACAATTAAGTCATTCTAATTTTATTTCTTATTTTTATTTTAACGAGACTCAAGAAGCAATCACGTTTTAAAAAAAGCAATTAATGTGTTTAAAAATTATATTCTAAAAAAGAATTTAAGAGAATTAATCTTTGCTTGCACAAAAAAAGTAAAAATACTTTTAAAGGGGGCATATAAATATATCAGTTTAATTAGAATTGCTTATAGTATAAAATATTCAATCATGTTAAGAATACATTGTCATTGAATTATTCAATCATAATAAAATAAAATATTAATTGTTATCATAATCATTTCAAAAATCATGTCAAAAATATTTTCTAAAAGTTTATAATATAAAAATCTTTATATTAACTATTTATAATTGAATTTTGTGCTTAAGATCATTTATTCCAGCTAAAAAACATTTATTTTTCCAAAATTTGAAAGATTACCTTTTTAAAGTCCAATGATTATCCAAAAACAAGAGCAATACTATGCCAGATGGTATTACTTTTTTTTGGGTACTCCGAGTTTACGATGGTATCGAAACATGCTCGTTCACTACAGTAAGAAGGCTACCATAAAACGACCTTATGCAAACTAAACTACAATTTCCCCAATAAGAATGGACATGGTACTTTAAAAAAAGATAATTGGAAAAAGATAATTTTCAATCTTCTTTTCAAAGCAAAGGATAAAATTGGATGTTTTACGTTTTTCGCCCAAAATTATTTATTTTGGTCGGTATTTTTTGCCCAATAAAAGTAATCGAATTAGGCTTCTTTGGTAACGATATTACCTATATATTTCACTACTCAATTTTAATTAAAAATGGCCTTGGTGTACACATAAATAAACATCAAAATGCAGTTACAACACCTATATACCCAGTTCCTCTGCAAGCTCATCCCCAACAGGAACAAGAGTCAAGACAACAAGAAAAATAGCAATTGCCACAAGTGCCTTTCTCCATGTTCCAACCTCTGTCACATCATTTAAGCATGGTTTCTCTGGTGCCCTCTGAGAAAAGAAGGGTAAAAAAGAAGAAAAAACACTATTCAGAAATAACTGCAAAAACAATTAACTTCATCATCTCCTTTCAAATTCAAGACAAGTATTTGCATACCTGACATAACAGAACATAAAGTCCCCAAGGAAGTGAAAGAGGTCCACCAAGCTGTTGAAAAGAGTAAAAAAAAAATGCAACTTTAATAAAAATGGAAAAGAATAAATCACTATGATAATAAATCAAGAAATGACTAAACAATGAGGAACTAGGGACTCCATCTTTTTTATTAGTGCAAGTATGCCCTATTTTCTTTTAGGAAAGGACTAGGGAGAGTGTTAGTAAATTGGTATGAACAAAAGACTGATAATAAATACACATGAAAACTCTGAAACTAAATTATATAATGGTTGAACTTTAACAATGTTATTGAACAAGTATATATATGCTTTGTTTAATTCAGACATACCACTCCTAAGCCAAGCAATGTATACGTTGTTAAACCAAAGCCCACTAGCGCATTATTTCCAAAAGCACCCTGCAAAAACATGTAACAGAATTAGCATAGTCTTTTTACAGCACTAAGGACCTTAATTATAACGCTCACCCCATCATATTAGATAATTTAGAACAATTAGAAAAGGGTGATGTTTTTACATGCTAGAAACATTAAGATGCCTAATCATATTGTTAGAGTTTTAGCGCACAATCTTAAACTAAAATCAGATTATATTCAGCGGAAGCAGAAATTAAAGAGAAAGCAATACACAAGTATTTTACTTGGTTCAGTAACTAGGATAAAATCCTTGTTACCTACATCCAAGGACAAAGAACCTGTAGACTCTTTTATTAACACTAATATTACAAGAATATTACAACAGTGTTCTCAATATTACACAATCAAGCTATCAACAAGAACAAGGCATCAATATCACAGGTAAACAAGAAAACAAGATTTACAAGGTACAAAAGAGAACTACTCTTTACCAATGTCAAGAACAGACATTACCCAACCTTCTGCTCTTCTCTCAACCAGTTCCTTACAGAGAAAAGCCTCAAGAACCCAAACCGGACCAAACCCGAGAGAGAAAGAACCACAACCTGCAATACAAAACAACAATAACAAAGAACACACAGAACGCACACTACTCCATCATCACTCTAGCTGATTTCAGCAACCAAGACTCAAGGTTTGTGCAGAAAACGCAAACCCTAGCAGAGCTAGGTCACAACAGAGAAAGAGAATATGAAAAGAGAAGAATATAGAAGCTGCTGGAATGTTAGAAGAAAAAGAAGCGTAAAAGCCAAATAACAAGTAAGTCCTGCACTTTGTGAATAAAGGCAATATATGTATGCTAGATTATAAGGCTGTACGAACCGTTTCAATTAACAACAAGCATAAAAGTCTACTTGGGCTTCACAAGGCCCAACAAACTCCACCTTAAAGCACAAGAAGACATACACAGACAAAAGACAGACAGGGGACTACAAGTTCAATGCCAGACCAGAGGACACTAAGACACTAGGACACAAAAAACAGAACAAACATATACAAAGAAATCATATCAGAACCTACAAAACAAGAAATTGCATTAATAATTTCCAAAACAAATTAGAACAGAAATAACAGAGATAAGAGAAAGAAATCACTGTTGTTGAACTTTTAACAATTTCAGGGCATCCTTGAATTTGTTAACAGGTACAACTTTAGTCAAAATATCTGCTGGATTGCACACAGTAGATATTTTCTCCACTTTCACCTTATCACCTGCAATAACATCTCTAATAAAATGTAGTCTGACATCAATATGTTTAGTTCTTTCATGATAAGCACTATTCTTAAATAAATGAATAGCACTTTGTGAATCACACATAATCTGTGGAATTCCATCTCCTAAACCAAGTTCAGATATTATTCCTTTCAACCATAGTGCCTCTTTTACAGATTCTGACAGGGCCATATACTCAGCTTCAGTAGTAGACAAAGCTACTACATGCTGAAGATTTGACTTCCAACTAACAACATTTCCACCAACAGTGAAAAAAATACCAGATAAAGATCTCATTTTGTCTAAATCTGCAGCATAGTCAGAATCACAATTGTTAGATTCAAGTGATTGAAGAATCTCAAGAAGAAGAATTTTGATATTTGATTCATGCTTTGTAATTTTTATTTTGTTTGTTTAGTATGGTTCATTCAAAGGAATAACCCAAAAATCCCTTTGCAGCTACTAATAAAACTAAATCAACATGCATTCATGCTTAGGTATAAAGTAATAACCATATGCATTAAGTTAGAAATGCATTGATGTGTTTCAAATATGCATAAAATGTTTTAAGACTGGAATAATCGATTACATAGGTTAATAATCGATTACATAAGCATTCTGCATAATCCTGTGTAATACAGAAGGTAATTTAATCGATTACAAAGTAATCGTAATCGATTAAATAGGCCAGAAGCAAAAAGGGAAGCTCACTGGAATAATCGATTAAATCATGAAATAATCGATTACATTGATCATGCTTATTTTCCAGAACTGCTACGAACACTTTAATCGATTAAATGGTCGAATTAATCGATTACATTAGTTAAAATAATCGATTACAGTGACGAAATAATCGATTACAGTCTGTTAAATCTGTTTTTTTATAAATAGCATGCATTGACTCACAATCTGAGAGTTACATAATTCGAGAGCTTTCATTACAAAAGTGTATTAACATTCTCTGAGTGCTTTAATGTGAAGAAAGAGTCTTTTTCAATTGGGTTGTTCTTCAAATAGAGAATCATGAAGCTAGAGTAAAAGAAGGAGTTTTCAAGTGAACATTCATGCATTAATCTGTTGCAAGATCATTCAAGACTGCATGTTCATTCAACATCACAGGTTTTAAATTTCGTATAATTCCTTTTCTGCTGCAAAAGGATTAAGGTGATGTCCTTCTTGAATCTTTAGTTTTGTTATTTGGGAGATTTTATTTGTATTGTTTAGTTTGTGTTGAAACTATCCATGTAACAAGTTAGAATTCTTTAAAGCATTACTAGATAGTGTTTCTAGTGGGTAGAACTGAGTGGTGTGCTCAGGTTCTAAAGTCTTTAGATAAATCTTAGTGTTAGATTTAGAATTTTGCCTAGGGTGGGTGAAAGAGACTTGGTTGATTGCTTGTAAAGAACTGAATCTTGTTAGTGGAACTCTAATCTGGTTTAGATTAGAAGACAACTGGATGTAGCCTCAAGTGGTTAGAGGTGAACCAGTATAAATTTGTGTGTAATTGTGTTTTGATTTACATTACATTCAATTGCTTGTGGTATTGGATTGTGAATCAATTCTGATTTTGTTTCAGCATAAGAGTTAAGTGATTGGAAAAGAGAATTCTGATTATTAAAAGTGTTTGGTTTAAAGATACGATCCATTGTTAATCTTCCGCTGAGTTTGAATTTGCAAGAAAAGTCAAAAAGTTTTATAAACCAATTCACCCCTCCCCTCTTGGTTTATTAGATTAGATATTCATTGTATTTACAACAATATCCTTTCACAGAAAAATCATTAGATTCATTACCAGTAAAATTCAAACAGAAATCAGAAGTGCCATTAAGGTATCTTAGTATCCATTTCATAGCATTCCAGTGTTCTTTTGAAGGATTACTCATGAATCTACTCACAACACTAACAACATATGCAATATTAGGTCTAGTGCTAATCATTGCATACATTAGGCTTCCAAACTGCATTACAATATGACACATTTTCCATATAGGTAAATTCATTTTCATTTAAATCACCACATACAAATTTTAAAAGAAAATGAGCAACTAATGACAAGCTAACAGATTTACAGAGATGCATAGAAAAGAGTTTAACAACCTTCTTAACATACACAGCTTGAGATAAAGATAAGGTTCTTTCTTTTCTATTTCTTACTATATTCATGCCTAAGATTCTCTTAGCAAGACCAAGGATTTTCATATCAAATTCCTTCAGCAACATCTCTTTCAATTTGTTAATACACATAATATCATGAGAAGCAATTAGCATATCATCCACATAGATCAACAGATAAGTATATTTATTTCCATTATCTTTCTTATAATAGACACAATGATCATACTTACATCTAATAAATCCATGTGACAAAACAAAGTCATCAAACATTTTATACCACTGCCTGGGTGCCTGTTTTAAACCATACAGAGACCTTTTCAGCAAGCAGACTTTTTTTTCAGAACCTTTCTATATGAAGCCTTCTGGCTGCTTCATATAGTTCTGTTCATCTAAGCTTCCGTGCAAAAAAGCAGTTGTAACATCAAATTGTTCTAATTCTAAATCAAGAATATCAACAACTGATAAAATAAGCCTAATAGAAGTATGTTTTACCACAGGAGAGAAAATTTCATTATAATCAATTCCTTCTACCTGTGAGTAGCCTTTGGCTACCAGCCTGGCCTTCTCCAATCCTGGGACTTCAGGCTTCAGCTTAAAGACCCACTTGCATCCAATGATCCTTTTGTCCTTGGGTCTGTCCACAAGAACCCAAGTCAGATTCTTCTTTAATGAGGACTCATCCTCAATTGCTCTCAGCCATCTCTATTGAGATTTCATATTAATTGCTTCTTTGTAAGTTACTGGTTCTTCTTGTTCAACCATCTCAACAACCTGCAAAGCAAACGCAACAATGTCAGCATGGGTAAATCTGTTAGGAGGCCTAATAGTCCTCCTAACTCTATCTCTAGTCAGAAGATAATCATTGAGGTTTTGTAGTATAAGACAACTAGCTGGGGAGACATTGTATAAGTACTGGGAGAGATTCAACAAGCTGTGTGCTACATGCCCTCACCATCAAATCAATGAGCAATTATTAATTCAATATTTTTATGAAGGTTTGATGTTGATGGACAAGAGTATGATAGATGCAGCTAGTGGATGCGCTTTGATGGACAAGACCCCTATTGCTGCAAGGCAATTGATTTCTAACATGGCAGCCAATTATCAACAATTTGGTACTCAAATCGGTATTGCTCCATCCAAGGCTGCAAATGAAGTTTCTGTTTCTATGGTTGCTGATAACCAGAGGTTGGAGAACAAATTGACAGAGTTGACATCCCTTGTGAGGCAGCTTGCTATTGGTCAACAACAGAATGTGATGGCAGCCAACCAACCACGACTTTGTGGTATCTGTTGTGCGCCTGATCATCCAACAGATGCATGTCCCACTCTCCAAGAGACAGAACAAGCTGCTGAAGTTTCTGCCATGCAACCTGGACAACCATTTAGACCTCAACAGCAGTATAATCCTTACTCCAACACTTACAATCCTGGTTGGAGAGATCATCCAATTTTGAGGTATGGTCCTAGTCCACCACAACAGCAGCAGCCCTTCAGACCTCCACAGCAGCACTTTCAGCCTGTCACCACCAAATACCAGCCTCCCCTATTCAAACAATAGCCACAGTTCCAGTAACCTGCACCTACACCACCTGCACAACCTGTGCAGCCCAGTTCTGGACCTTCTTTGGAGGATTTGATGAAGCAGATGGCCACCACCAACCTTCAGTTTCAACAGAATGTCAGTGCCACCATCCAAGACCTTCAGACTCAGATTGGACAGTTAGCTACAACTGTCAACCAGATGCAACAGCAAGGTTCTGGCAGCATTCTAGCACAACCAGTGATTAATCCAAAGAGTGTGAATGCCATTACCTTGAGGAGTGGCAAGGAGCTTTCAGAGTCAACATTTGTTGGTGCTAAATCAGATTCTGCACCAAAGCAGCCTACTCCTCTAATTCCTCTACCTTTTCCTTCTAGATCCATTTCTGCAAAGAAAGTGGAATTTGATTCTGATTTACTTGATATTTTCAGGAGGGTTGAAATCAACATTCCCCTATTGGATGCCATCAAACAGATTCCGAAATATGCAAAGTTTTTGAAGGATTTGTGTACTCATAAGAGGAAGCTGAAGGGAGATGAGCAAGTGAAGATGGGCAGGAATGTATCTGCACTCATACAGGGCAAGACTGTTGATTCCATGCCACTATCCACCTTGCCACAGAAGTGCAAGGATCCTGGCACTTTCGTTGTTCCATGCACCATTGGAGGTATTACTTTTGCAGATGCCATGTGTGATCTTGGAGCCTCCATTAATGTCATGCCCACATCAGTTTACAGATCACTACACCTGGGTGAGTTGAAACCCACTGGTGTTGTCATTCACTTGGCCAACAGGAGTGCTGCGCTTCCACTTGGACTTATTAAAGATGTGTTGGTACGAGTTAATAATTTGATTTTTCCTGTGGATTTTTATATCTTGGACATGGAGAATGAGTCTTCTAGTCATTGTTCCACATTAATCTTAGGAAGACCATTCTTGATGACAACTAGGACTAAAATTGATATACATGCAGGAACTCTTTCTATGGAATTTGGTGATGACATTGTCCAATTTAACATTTTTGAGGCCATGAGACATCCTGTAGAGGAGCATTCTGTTTTTCTTCTTGATATCATTGATGCTGCAGTAGATAGTGTAGATATTTCTGATTTACTTTCTGATTTTTCTGATTCTTCTGATTTTTCTGATTTTGATCTTGGTTCTTGTAATTGTACCTGTGATGATTCTACTGTTGCATGTAGTATTTGTGCGGAGATTTCCTCCGCACTTCACACTGATTGTGTTGCAGGTACAGATACAGGTTCTGAGCCTACTATCCCACTTCCCTCAAACCCCAGTCTTTCCTTGACTTCCACCATTCAGCCACCTTCCATGGAGCTGAAGTCATTACCTGAGCACTTCAAATATGCATATTTAGATGATGCTCAGAAGCTTCCAGTCATCATATCTAGTAGTCTGTCACTTGAGCATGAAGAGAAGTTGTTGCATGTTTTGAGAGGCCATAAAAAGGCCATTGGATGGACTCTTGCTGACCTTCCTGGCATTAATCCTTCCATCTGCATGCATCAGATACTTTTGGAGGATGATTCTAGACCAGTGAGGCAACCACAGAGGAGGCTAAATCCCACTATTCTGGATGTGGTGAAGAAGGAAGTGACAAAGCAACTAGCTGCAGGGATCATCTATCCCATCTCAGATAGCACTTGGGTTTCACCTGTTCAAGTGGTTCCTAAGAAGTCGGGTCTCACAGTTGTGAAGAATCAAGATAATGAGCTGATTCCGACTAGAGTGGCCAACAGTTGGCGAGTTTGCATTGATTACAGAAGACTCAACCAAGCCACTCGCAAGGACCATTTCCCTCTGCCCTTCATTGATCAAGTTTTAGAGAGGTTGGCATGTAAATCACATTATTGCTTTCTGGATGATTTTTCTGGTTACATGCAAATTCATATTGCACCAGAGGATCAACACAAGACCACATTCATCTGTCCATTTGGCACATTTGCTTATACCCGGATGCCTTTTGGCCTATGCAACGCACCTGGCACCTTCCAAAGGTGCATGGTAAGCATTTTTTCTGATTTATTAGAGAGTTGCATGGAGGTGTTTATGGATGATTTCACTATTTATGGTTCCTCTTTTGATGCATGTTTAGATAGTCTCTCTAGAGTGCTTGACCGATGTATTAAGACTAACCTTGTTCTTAACTTTGAGAAATGCCATTTTATGGTGCATGAGGGTATAGTCTTAGGGCATTTGGTCTCTAGTAGAGGTCTTGAGGTCGATAAGGCCAAAATTGATGCGATTACTTCTTTACCTTACCCCGCTTCTGTGCGGGAAGTACGTTCTTTTCTTGGACATGCAGGTTTTTATAGGAGATTCATTCAGGATTTCAGTAAGATTGCATTGCCATTGTCCAAGCTTCTCCAAAAGGATGTAGAATTTACATTTGACCAGCCTTACAAAGAGGCATTTGAAGGTTTGAGGAAGAAGCTGACTACCTCTCCCATCATGCAGCCACCAGATTGGGAGCTTCCCTTTGAGCTGATGTGCGACGCCTCTAATTATGCACTTGAGGTTGTGTTGTCACAGAGAGTTGGTAAACTCTCCCATGTCATTGCTTATGCTTCACGCACTTTAGATGCAGCCCAAGTTAACTACACCATAACTGAGAAAGAGCTTTTAGCTATTATTTTTGCTTTAGATAAATTCTGATCTTATTTGCTTTGCTCCCATATCACTGTCTTTACTGACCATGCAGCTTTGAAGTACCTATTGAAGAAGCCTGATGCTAAACCTAGATTGATTAGGTGGATGCTTCTTCTTCAGGAGTTTGACCTCCAGATTAAGGACAGAAGTGGTGCAGAAAACCTGGTTGCTGATCACTTGAGTAGGATTGAAGGACCTCTTGAGTCTTTTCCCATTCATGATAATTTCCCTGATGAGCGTTTGATGCATTTGCATTCATCACATGTCACACCTTGGTTGGCTGACATTGTTAATTTCATTGTTGCATCTGTTGTTCCACCTCATGCATCTAGGTCCCAAATATATAAACTTAAGAGTGATGCTAAATATTATGTTTGGGATGATCCTTATTTGTGGAAATTTGGTAGTGACCAAGTGATCCGAAGGTGTGTGCCTGATCATGAGATTCAGTCTATTCTTCAGTTTTGTCATGGCACACCTACCGGAGGTCATTTTGGTCCTCAGAGGACCGCTAGGAGGGTATTAGACTGTGGGTTCTTTTGGCCCACCCTGCTTAGAGATGCTCATCGCTTTACCACCACTTGTGAGCAGTGTTAGAGAGCAGGAGGAACTATTACACATAGACATGAGATGCCTCAGCAACCCATTATTTTTTGTGAGATTTTTGATGTCTGGGGTATTGATTTTATGGATCCATTTCTTGTTTCTCATGGTTTTTCATATATTTTGCTTGCTGTTGATTATGTTTCTAGATGGGTTGAGGCTAAGGCCACCAGAACTAATGATTCTAAAGTTGTTGTGGATTTTGTGAGATCCAACATTTTCTGCAGGTTTGGTGTGCCTAGAGCCATCATCAGTGACCAGGGGAGCCATTTCTGTAACCGATCATTGGCATCCTTGCTTCAGAAGTATGGGGTTGTGCATAGAGTTGCTACAGCTTATCATCCCCAAATTAATGGGCAAGCAGAGGTGTTTAACAGAGAGATCAAGCAAGTGTTACAGAAGGTGGTGCAACCAAATAGGAAGGATTGGAGCAAGCTGCTTGAGGATGCTTTATGGGCTCACAGGACCGCTTACCGGACACCTTTGGGGATGTCTCCCTATAGGGTAGTTTTTGGTAAGGCATGCCACCTACCGGTGGAGATTAAGCATCGTGGGTATTGGGCGGTGAAGAGTTGTAACATGGCATTTGATGAAGCGGGTATGGAAAGGAAGCTTCAGTTGCAAGAACTTGAAGAGATCCGCTTAGAAGCATATGAGAATTCCAAGATTTACAAAGAGAGGGTGAAGAGATTTCATGACTCTAGGATTCTTAGAAAGGAGTTCCATAGTGGTCAAAAAGTGTTATTGTTTAACTCTCGCCTTAAGCTTATTTCCGGTCAACTTCGATCTAGATGGGATGGACCTTTTGTTATTACTAATGTTTTTCCCCATGGTGCAGTTGAAATTAAAAATGAAGTTACCGGCAAAGTCTTCAAGGTCAATGGTCACCAACTCAAAGTATTTCATGAGAGCCCTCAAGTGGAGGAGGAGCCTGTGGCGGACATCTCTTTGGTCTTGCCAATTTTGTGTGATGAAGCATCTTGAATGACATTTCGGGAGTTTTCTTTTCCCTTCTTTTATTTGTTGTCTCTTTGTTTGCATTTCTTTTCATGCTTACATTGAGGACAATGTGCATTTCAAGTGGGGGGTGAAGGATTTCAAAAATCTGTTTTCTGGTTATTGTCTATTTTCTGTTTTCTGCTTACGTTTCTGTTATACATTTTGTTTTCTGTTTATTTATCTGTTTTAGTTTTTGAGTCTGTATGTTTCTGTTTATGTTGCTGTTTCTGCTTTGTTGCTGTTTTTATTGAATTTAGGCACTTTTTCATGTTTTTTATAGAATTTCTAACTTGCATAAATTATGAGAAATGTTAAAAATTTGATTGGATTGAGAGGTTTCATGCTTGATGTGAAAATTGTTGCAATTGTTGAAATGATAAGTAGGGTTGAGGAATAGAATTTAAGATGAATCATGTGTGATAGAATTATATGCCTTGTGAGTTTTTGAACTTTTGTGGATATGTTCTTTCATGTGTGAATTCACCCTTGTGCTAGATTACTCTATGTTTTGTCTTGCTTCTTTTGACATTCCTTGTTGCACATGCTTTGATTGAGATGATTTAGGCCTTCGTTCTTTTAGCCACTAACCAAATTAACCTATCCTTGTGTTGATATCCATTGTCACCCTTTTTGAGCCTTTAGCCTTTTCTTTCTTATATAACCCATTGCAAACTACAAAAAAATGGAAAACCATGTTATCCTAGCTTTAGGGAGGAAAATGGCTTTGGAATTGTTTTGGGAGTAGGTTTCAAACAAGTGTGGGGTATTTTTATTTGCTTTTGTTTTGATTTGAAAAAAAAAATGATGATGAGAAAAGAATAGAAAAGAAAAGAAATAGTTTACAAAGCAAACGTTCAAAGAAAAAAAAATGCATAAACAAGGAAAAAGAAAAGCAAAGAAAAAGAAAAAGAAAATGCAATAAAAGTTGTTATGGTTGATTTTCATCCTTGTAAATTCCTTTAAATCTCAATTATTTGTTTCTACCCCTCTTTTAACTTGTTGGCTTGCTCCCCATTGCCCCTCTTTTCTCTTAAGTTTTAGCCTAAATATCCTTTTCTTATCCACCTTTACCTAAGCCATTCATTACAAGCCTATAAAGTCCTATTGATCTTTTGATGCATGTGTATTTCAAGTTGAATGAACTAGAGTCTTGTCAATACTTAGATGTGCTAGTTACATGTGGTGTTTGAGTGTAAACACAAAGCCATACACATTATATGAGGTTGAGTGTTGCCCTTTGAGAGATTTCTATCACCTTGGTACATTCTTAATTCTAAACTTGACTACTTTCTCACTTTGCACTTTGTGATCATGTTTTCATGGATTGTTTGTTACCTTAATATCATTCTCCCGATTTTCATCTTTCTCACTTTTGTGTATTGTTATGATTCATTGAAAAATATGTGTGCCTTGTTCATACTTTTATTTTAAATTTTTGATTTACTTTAGTTTGAAATTTTCTCTTAGTCTTTCTTTTAGTTTTACCCAGGAGTGCAAATGTTTAAGTGTGGGGTATTTAGTTTTGATATGCGTTTGTCGTGTGGCTTCAAAACAATTTAACTAAGCTAATTCTGCAGCACAGGGTTAACCTAGGTCGACTCAGAGACACGATCAACATGGTTCTAGCTTCAAATCATTGGTAATAATAAGGGGGAATTTTGTCAAACAGTTGGTATGCGCAAAGTAAAACATGCAAGAACACAAACTAAATTTAAAGAACAATGCAGAAATTAACAAGATTATCAAGGAGTAAAGTAAAACAGATTAGAAAGCATCAATCCAATTCACCAACCCAAGCTATTCGAATCATCATCATTGTCATAAGTTGATTCTATCATGAACATTCATTCAATCTCAATAGAAGCAGTTCAATCGAATTAA
The DNA here is from genome assembly GCA_013407115.1 of Glycine latifolia. Taxonomy (NCBI): domain Eukaryota; kingdom Viridiplantae; phylum Streptophyta; class Magnoliopsida; order Fabales; family Fabaceae; genus Glycine; species Glycine latifolia. The sequence continues at coordinate 18,190,466 of CM023943.1, forward strand.
CCCCTAAATTAATTGAAACCACAAACCCTAATTGAAATATCATCCAATTAATCTGTGATTTATATTCGAAATTAGGCAATGAATCCATAACCTAATCCGCTTTCAATTCTAAATGCATTCATAATCATGAAAACAGAATAGCAATTGAAGAAGAAAGTGAACATTCACACAGAATTCGAAATACTAAACCAGAACTCAAATTCTCCTCTTGCTTGGATTGGATCCTTGGATTGAGCGATTATTTAGCCTTCCATGATGATCACCAAGGAAAGCCCCATGAAGTAAGTGCAGAAAAATGGAAGAATAGAAAAATGAAAATGAAGAAGATGAAGAACAATGAAGAACAAATGAGAGAAAATGAAGAACAAGCTTTTGATTCTAAAAACTAAAGAAAAGAAATAATAAACTTGTTTTTGCAAAATGTAAAGTGCTGTCCAAGTTTCACTAAAGTCACTAATATATAGTGACAAGGTCTGGAATTTAAAATGGGCCATAAACAAACCCAACAATTCTAGTTATTTGCTATTTACAACCATAAAATCAAATTCGCAGCCCAAAATTGCAAGTGCAGAGGTTCCGATTTCAAAGCTTAAAATGACCCTCCAAATGACAGAATTGGCCTTGGGCTATTTCTAGCAAACTTGTATATCTTTTTGTTATCTTTCCAGGGACTCCTAGAATGCTCCATTCGGAGTTCTGTAGCACTCTGTAGGCCCTGCACAAGTCAGATATGTCAAGTGAGTAAAAATCCAAAAATACGCAACAATTAGCAATTAAGCCCACTTACTTGCCTAAGACAAAAACTGAATTAGAATACGAAAATAAAAGTCCAAGAGAAGTCAAATAAGCTAAGAATGATATAAAAAATATTTAACTAAAGGCACTCCATCAAAGTCCTCTTAATTTTCTTCACTAGTTTGTTGATCATTTGCAAGCTGATCAAGTATGTCAACTTGATCTTTAGATTCATCATGATTCTGAACAAGTTCAGAATCAAAAATAGTGGTGTTCTCCACCTCCAACTGGACATTTCCAGGTTCTTGAATCTGCTCAGTATCTTGCACAATATCTTTATAAAATGTCAGTTCATCAAATACAACATTTCTACTGACAACACATTTATTTTCAAATATTAACCAGAGTTTATACCCTTTTGTCCCTGCAGGATTGTAACGACCTAAATATTTACTTATTTTTATTTTTACTTAAGGGTAAATTTCTAAGAAACGTATAATAGTAAAATTTTTAAAACGTAAAATTTGCAAAAGATTTGTTACTCATATACATAACCAATGTCTCTGATACAAAAGTTTATATAATACAAGTACACTACTTTTCTCAAAAATCCAGCTTAGTTCATAACTTCTTTTATATATCTTCACTACTCCAAGGCCTCATGGAACCTGTCCATCATTGTCATCTAAAAAAAAACATGAAACAGATCGGGTGAGAAATAATTTTCTCAGTAGACAAAGCTAAATCCCGACCCTATTATTAGGTTAGTAAAATAAAAAAAAATCAAACACATGCACAAGCAATATGCAACTATATGAATGCATGAGATGAACTATCCCAGGGCAAATGGCCTCCACATATCGTACTGTATGTGGCCACACTGAGTGTGGACGCTGCTATAGTCTTACGCAAACATGCATGAATTTTGCCATATATCCTTGCACCTAGGTACTACATATCGTACTGTATGTAGCATCAGATTCTGTTTCCCCAAAGCCTCATATTGGACTTGGAACATAGAAACATGAATCCACCTATCTTAATCACATCAACATATCAACATCCATAAAAATCAAATTCATAAGAAAAATATATATCATATCATCATTTATATCATAAGTATGGTTATACCACCATATCTTATCCATTAAGCTTATGAGTATGGTTACACCACCATACCTTAATCAAGTAAGATTATTACTAACTTATGCATAACCAGAGAATAACCTTAACTACAGAAAAATTATGTTAGTAATCTAACTAATAATTCTCAATATAAATAATATCTAATTCCTTTAAACCTTTATAAATAAAGATTCTCACCTAGTATACATCTTAATTCTCCTTTCACCTACCACCTCACTAATTAATCCTCAAAATCAAATCATCAAGTAGGTAAATCATTCAACTCTACACCATTCATCCTCTACTTCAAAAATTAAATCAAAATAGTTTCATAAAAATATCAACAGACAGCCTAAAGTATCATAAAATTCACCTTTAAAAGATCATCAAATGGGCTTCCATACATTACTAATATTGATGGATATAAATCATAGCCTATCTTATATCTTAAATCAACATATTCTCATCAAAGAATAACCTTTAAACATCACAAAATTCAAGCCTAAATATCAACTATAAATCAGCCTACTAAAGCATGTAAATTAATCCAAACCATTGATTAACTAGAGATTTAAGCTTAACATACCTCAAGTGAGTTTGAGTCTTGAGAATAGAATGGATAAATGGCTTCCTTCCTTCCTTCCTTGGAAAATCCTCTTAGAGATGAAGCCTTGATATCCTTCTTCTAAGCTTGTCAAAACTCTTCCTAAGGTTGCTAGGTTTCTCACGAAATTTTGTCAAGAAGTTGGAGTTTTCTTTTCTTACTTGATTCTAACTCTAAAGGAGAAAGATGAAATGAAGGTAGTATGAAGAGAGGATGTTCACGTGAAGGTGTAGAGAGGAAAGCTTGGAGAATGTCTTGCACTTAGGTCCTCCTTCCCCCTTATATAGTGGTTTATGATTCACTTTATGGAAAAATATCTCCTACACCATAATGACTTACCTTTCCACTTGTCCACCCCTTTACAAGTGTCCCTACACTTGTCCAAATCATAAAGGCTCTTAATTCTCCACCATCCAAGTGTCCAAGCTCCTGAAGTTTCTCCATCTCTCTTGCATTTTCGTGGAGTAGCTTGCCAAGGAAGATTTTTATGCTTTTTCTTTCATTCTTGAGTTTATCCCAAACTTGTTTTAGTAAAATTCTAATCCTGGATTCCTTAACCGTTTGATCTCTTTAAAATTTTAAAGGTACACTACTATCCCACATATGTAACTTTTGACCGTTGGGATTGTTGAAATAAAGTCTAGAGATGTCCACGTGTTCTACCAAAGGAGATAAGAGAAGATTTTTCTTCTCATCTTGTATACATATTCCAAGTGTCCACCACTTGTCTTCTTCATGAAGCTTGCCTTTTCAAGTGGCTTATTCATGAATCTTCTCCCCTTTTCTACATCATTCCACACGTGAACTTCAAGCTTAAGGGGTAGGATGACAAGTTTTCCTTCCTTTTATGCCATTACATGTCACTTTTGATGCTAAAGTAAAATCTAATTCTACTTATGGTTTTTCACATGGTAATTCCTTGTAAGAAGTTAAATTTAATTTGAATTCTTTCACCTAAAGATAATATGAAATAATAGAACTCTAGAGATCTTCAAAAATTATCTTTAGTTTCATTACAAATAACTCATAACCAATCTCTACAGAGTACTATATAGACCTCAAGCACAAGATTGTTCTTATCTTAATTCCAATTGGTCTATTTTTCTTCTGACCATTAAAATTACTAAACTATTTTATTAGATAAATCTAAACATCCTTCAATTGAGAGAAAATTCCACAGATTCTATTTCTCATTTTTCCATATTTTTCTGATGCCCAAATCCTTCTGAATATAATTTCAAAGTTGTCACCTTATAAAATTCATAGAAATTCTATTCTAAGGTTTCTTGTCACAAAATCTCTTAATAATATGCTATCTAAGAGTGCTCTGTACTTCCATCAAGTTTCCACAAACTCTCAAAGGGTATCTGGTCATATTTGGCCTAAAGGGCATTATGGTTATTCTTGGGACGTGATGGTAATTATCCAAAATGTTCAAGGGTATTTGTGTAATTTCTACCACAAAATATCTAGTCAAATTATCTAGGGGCATTCTTGTCATTTCCAAAATATCTAAGGACATTTGTGTAATTTTCTCCTTAAAATATCTAACTAAAATATCTAGGGGCATTTTTGTAATTTTAACCTCAAGGGCATTTTTGTCATTTTTCATCTTAAGGGTATTCTAGTAATTTCTACTTCATGGAAAGAGTGATATAGTCATTTTTCTTTGTATACAAATATCATCACATTTCCACAATTAATTATAATATAATATTGAGGATGTTACAAGGATAACCTACAAAGACAGATTTAAGAGCCCTAGGGGCTAACTTATCCTGTTTAGTGTGAACAGAAGCTAACACAACCAAAGGGTTTTAGATAACTCAGGTTAGGAGGCTTACCATACCACATTTCCATGGGAGTTTTGAAATTGATAGCAGATGAAGGTGACTTGTTTATAATATGACAAGCAGTAGAAACAGCTTCTGCCCAAAAAGATTTCTTCAGACCAGAATCAGCAAGCATGTATCTAACTTTATTTAAATAGTTCTATTCATTCTTTCAGCAATGCCATTTTGCTGAGGTGTTTTAGCACAAGTTCTCTATGTCTTAAAATACCACATTGTTTGCAGAAATCATTAAATTGGTTATTACAAAATTTGAATCCATTATCAGTTCTTAATGCTTTAACCTTCTTTCCTGTCTCAGTTTCCACTTGGACTTTCCAGTCTTTAAAACAATCAAAAGCTTGATCTTTTTGTTTTAAAAAATAAGTCCACACACGTCTGGAATGAGAATCAATCATAGAAAGAAAATAATGACAGCCAGAAAGTGAACTAGGAATGCTAGGTGAACCCCACAAATCAGAGTGTATATAATCCAATATATTTTTAGTTTCATTCTTTCCTATTTGCAATCTTAATCTGTGAGATTTTCCCAAAACACAAGTTTCACAGAAATCAATAGGAGAAAATGTTTTCAAACTTAAAATACCTTGCTTATATAACTCTTGTAATCCTTGATTACTAATGTGGCCTAGTCTTTTATGCCAAAGAGAAGTCTCACTAGGCTTCCTACTGACACTACAAGACTCAGGTCCTAAAGCTTCTCCATCTCTTAAAGCTTTTCCATCTAGAAAATACAGAGCATTATCTAACATCCCTTTCATAAGAACTATGGATCCTTTAACCACTTCTAGAGTTCCTTGAAAACTCCTAAAACTGTATCCACTCTTGTCTAACATTCCTAGAGATATTAGGTTTCTCCTAAGGTTAGGGACCCATCTCACATCCTTGAGAACCTTAACAGTCCCATCTCCCATCCTAAACCTAATAGCTCCAATTCCTTCTACTTGACAGGTTTGGTTATTACTCATCATCACCTTTCCACCTTTAATAGTCTTAAAACATATTAACCAGTCCTTTTCAGGTGTCATGTGATATGTACTGCCAGAATCCATCACCCACTCCTTCTCACAAGAAGCATTAGACACAACTAGGACTTCACTATCCTCAAAACCACTAGTCAGATTAGCATAATCTGTCCTACTCCCATTATTTTGACCTTTTCCTTTTTCTAGACAATTTCTCTTAATGTGTCCATCCTTATGACACAACCAGCAAGTCACCTTACTCTTAACATGTGGCTTATACTTATTTTCAGTATTGTTCTTTCCTTTTTCTTTTCCTTGAAACTGACTCTTTTTACTAAACTTCTTTTTAATAAACAGTCCCTCTGCATTGACCTTCTTATTCACTACCATTTCTAGTTCTTTAGACTTTAAGGCTCCTATTACATCTTCTAATGACAAAGACTCTCTTCCATACTTAATAGCAGATTTCACATCCTTGTAGGAATCAGGCAAAGCATTTATAAGAATAATAGTTTGGTTTCCATCAGTAATCTTTTCATCAATATTAGCAAGACTAATAGTTAGTCTCTTAAACTCATCCAAATTATCATCTAAAGATTTACTAGATTCCATTCTGAAACCAAATAGTTTTTCTTTTAGATATATTTTGTTTGAGAGAGATTTAGTCATATACAAAGATTCCAATTTTAACCAAATACCAGCTACAGTAGTTTCATCATTTACTTGTCTAAGAACATTATAACTCAAATGCAGAATTAACAGACTATATGCAGTTTCAAGAATATCATTTTTATCAGTTTCAGATAAATTTGAAGATAGATATTTCTCACCACTAAGTGCTTTAGAGCACTTTTGATGTACCAGAACAACCCTCATCTTCTTGCACCACATGTTGAAGTCTCCTTTCCCATCAAACCTCTCCACCTCCACTCTGGCTGAACCCATTCTTGAGTGTCCGAGGGTCTGAGGTAGAACCTGCACACCAAAGCCTGAAACGCACAAAGAAGACAGCAACACAAGAACCAACCAAAGCTCTTGATACCACTTGTTAGAGTTTTAGCGCACAATCTTAAACTAAAATCAGATTATATTCAGCAGAAGCAGAAATTAAAGAGAAAGAAATACACAAGTATTTTACTTGGTTCAGTAACTAGGATAAAATCCTTGTTAACTACATCCAAGGGCAAAGAATCTGTAGACCCTTTTATTAACACCAATATTACAAGAATATTACAACAGTGTTCTCAATATTACACAGCCAAGCTATCAACAAGAACAAGGCATCAATATCACAGGTAAACAAGAAAACAAGATTTACAAGGTACAAAAGAGAACTACTCTTTACCAATGTCAAGAACAAACATTACCCAACCTTCTGCTCTTCTCTCAACCAGTTCCTTACAGAGAAAAGCCTCAAGAACCCAAACCGGACCAAACCCGAGAGATAAAAAACCACAACTTGCAATACAAAACAACAATAACGAAGAACACACAGAACGCACACTACTCCATCATCACTCTAGCTGATTTCAGCAACCAAGACTCAAGGTTTGTGCAGAAAACGCAAACCCTAGCAGAGCTAGGTCACAACAGAGAAAGAGAATATAAAAAGAAAATAATATAGAAGCTGCTGAAATGTTAGAAGAAAAAGAAGCTTAAAAGCCAAATAAGAAGTAAGTCCTGCACTTTGTGAATAAAGGCAATATATGTATGCTAGGTTATAAGGCTATACAGACCGTTTCAATTAACAACAAGCATAAAAATCTACTTGGGCTTCACAAGGCCCAACACATATGAATGAGAATGTTCATGTGTGTGAAGTCAATATAATCACATCTCACAATAAAAAATTATATATATCTCCATGTCATAGGTTGTAAATTTTATACCTATGCTCAATATAATATCACCTTTTAACATCAAATCATTATTATGTCATAAAAAATAGATATGAAATATGAATTAAAGCTGGGTTGAATTTTGAACTTGTGTGATCCCAGGAGACTCAAAGAGTACAAATTCACATCCTCCAAAAAAAATTATACATATCCATGTCATAGGTTGTAAATTTTATACCTAAACTCAATATAATATCACCTTGTAAAATCATATCATTATCAAGTCATAAAAAGTACATATGAAATACGAAGAAAAGCTGGTTCAAGTTTTAAACTTAGGCAACCCCTGGGGACAAAGGAGGTAAACCAAAATGTACAAAACACTCATCAATCATCATTACTAACCAATGAGTCATGGCATGAATCTTACATAGAGAGTTTTATTCTTCAAAGATTTCCTTTTACAAAACTACCATAATAATGTATATTTTATTATTCAAGTGCATGTAAAAGGGTCCTTGGATCCCTGCAAAAAATATCTGACTAATATGCCATTCTAGTTCCTCATTTCAAGCATTTCCTGTTAAAACTATGTCCCTACTTTACTCATTACAATCTGAAATGGGGAAAGCCATGTCATAACAATGTCCTCATTTTTAATATTCAGCATGTTCCCCAGAGAGGAAAAAATACAAATAATTAGGTCCCTTCTGTAACATCCTCAACTTGCTATCTTGAATATATAGTTATGTTTAAATTAATTAGGGATATGTGATGATAGTTTGATACAAGAAGAATATGATATAATTTATTTGAATACAAGCTGTCCAAAACTGTCACACTCAAAAAACAGCTACTGCCACCCGTTTTTAAAAATTCATATCTCTCTTATTTCTTACTCAAATTAGACTTACGATATATGGAATTAAAGATCTAGATGTGAACTATAACATATAAAAAATTCAGCTAAATCTAGATTATGTACTGCTTGTAGTCTCGAAAATACTAAGAGATGTTATTGTCTTAATTTGAACCCACCGGCAGCTTTGGAGTTTAGTTTTTAAAATACCATATCTAGAGTTTTAGAACTCAAAATAATGCATATGATACCTTGTTATAAAGCTTAGGAAGTCTAGTTCAACATACTAAAAAATGAGAATTTTTGGACTGGTAGATTAGTACAGAGTAAAGAAAGAATGAACCATGTGTGGTAAAGTTCTTTTTAGTAACAATCTTGTTTTGGCAAAAGTGTAGCACTTAGAACTTTGGCACAAAGGCTAAAAGATTCAGCCAAGCTTGGACCAATCAAAATTTGATTCATGAATACTCCCAAAACCTCACGTGCTGCAGCCAAAAGCAAATGCATGGGTACGTAAATTAATAGAAAGAGAAGTGGTAAACAAAAGTCAATGAGAAGTCAATAAAGACAATAAGACAAATTAAAGTCCAAGATTCTTGAATAATCTTCTAAGGCTATCTAGGTGGCAGCTAATTAACTTAAGAGCAAGGAATGATTTCAGCCAAGCACTTAAGAACCAATCAAAATTGGTTACTTGTAGAAGCTTTCCACATACATGTATGACCATTAATGAAGGGAATCTTTCCTTAAACCTTAAAATATTGGTGCAGCCATGATATTTGTATGTTGCTGTGAATTTTGTGAAAGCAAAATAGGAAAAACTAAATGATGGCCGTGTGTGTAGTTGTATGAATTTAGCAAAGGACATCAAAATTTTCAGCCATGCTCCACGTGCATTTGGGTCAAAGAATGAAGGAATATTGCAAAGCTTGACCAAAGAAAAATCTAGTGCCTAAGATTTTAGGATAATATCTCTTAAAAGTAATGATTAGTTAGTTGTATTTTAACTAAACTAACTACTAACTAAGTTGAAATCTAACTAACTCACTTAAAACTTAACTAATTAAATTAGTATAAATAGCTAATAGTGTTACAAAAATTCTGCACGTAAACTCCTAGCTTCAAAGCTCATCCCACTTACTTTCTTTGCACCTTGCTTTTTATTTCTCACCTTCTTAGTTGACCAATAACTTCACAATCTATTGACTTGTAAAACAATAAATTATTATTTATTTTATTAATATGAAATTTTTATTTTCTTAGAAAGGTCATATTAAGTTTTAAAATTATAATATATGAATCTAGCCATGGAATTTTCAATGCTGCAGGTGGGGCAGTAAGATCTTAAGACCAAGCAAAAGGTTATATTAGATAGGTTCATTACGTATTTCTTGATGAAAATATTGAACAAATGCCATAACACTTCAGCTATCCTCAGCTTCTGCTAAAATATTTCTATTCAAACCCTTAGGTCTAATTTCCTCAGCTTCGTAGCTTTCCTCCTAGTATCCTATACTTCTATTTTCCTTCTTTTAAAGACCTTCTTCCTTGAAGATTTCCAAGAAGCGCAGCCACCTACTCAGTCATTTTCAAATCCAATTCACTTGAGGTAGGCTAGGCTTCAATCTTTAATTAAGGGTTTATTTGGACTAACCTATATGTGTAATGGTGCAGAATTATGGTTGATCATTTAGGCTGAATTTTAATGACGAAACTGATGCGGAAGAAAGCCTAGACAAAAATTTCTAAGATAAGAAAGTATTCACGTGAACCTATGTAAAATAAGGATCATATCTAATGTGGTTAGCATGATTTTTTTAGTAATTCTAGATTCTAGTGTGATATTATTAGAAGAACTTGCTGACTTGTAATGAATTATGTAACAATCACAGTAGTATGCATAATAAATTAGTTCACTACTTATATAATTGGTACGTATTTTAAAATTGATACGTATAATTAATAAATCTTTTTAAAATCCACTGAGAGCATATTAACAGTTTGTGAAGAACAGATCAAGAGAAAAGTTTGTGACTTCCTGATTATAATATTCTTGGATATGTGACATCATGAGTGCACCAGAAATTACCTAATAATTACAATTTATTAATTGTATTTGGGGTGAATGCGAAATTTTCATATGCAAAATCTCCAACCAAAATCCCCTATAACAGCAACATAAGTCCTATCAGATGCAAGGCTTCATCATAATAAAAGGATGAAGTGGAGTATACAAATGTATTTACAACATTCAAAGAAATTTAAAAGTTAATATAATATCATATAAATGATAATCAACAAAACTCATTGGGTTTTCTTTGCTTTGGATGAGAGGAACACCATCTTTCCTCCAAACCACACTCCTCCACATATAATTGGTGCTCCTAAATTTGGAAATAAAAATGAACAGTAATCAATTCAATCCATCTTGACAGTATGTAAAGTTGCTAGCCTTTTGATTGCAAAGATGTCAAGGTGCATGAATGCTTCATATCACAAATATATTTATTGAATTTCATTCAGGATTACAATTATTCAATAGTTTAAAATGCCACTATTTTTTGAAGCTGATTAAAGATATAGTCTGTCATTACCTCTTTGAGAACCCTTGCAGCCAGTTCTTTTGCAGTATCTTTGGCAAGCACAGGGACAACACGTTGTGCAAGGATACGCCCTGTATCATAGTGTTCATCAACAAAATGAATTGTAGGACCTGAAAACCTAACCAACACAGAAAAATAAAACACTGATAACTAATCAAGAACTAACTACAACAATGTTTCACTGAAAAAACATGCTTCAGATATTTCAATAGAAGTAAACCTTCCTCCAAAAGCAATTACTGCCTCATGCACTTTCATGCCATAGAAGCCCTTGCCTCCAAAAGCTGGAGGAAGTGATGAATGCATGTTGAATATAGATCTTTCGTAAGCTCGGATCAATTCCACTGGTATAAGTTTGAGGTATCCAACTAAAAGAATAAAATCAACCTCGAATTTCCTGATTAAAAAAGGCATTATATGTTAATAATGTAACCACGTAAAGTTAAATACAATTGCAGAAAATGAAATAAAGATGCATATGACCTTAGTGTATCAACAAGGTCACTTGGATTAGATTCATCTTTGCTATAGGGTACAGTATAACTGGATACCATTATTTCTTGCATACTCCGCACCTCCACAATCTGGTATTAAAATAAAAGAAAGACAGAACAAAGAAGGAAGTTTTAGCAGACAAAGCTCAAAATAAAAAGGTAAATCAAAACATAGTCCAAATATCTCATGTCACACAAAGAAGCTTGCTTCGAATAGCCATGAGGATAATAAATATGATCCTTGAATGCATGCAATCTTTATCCAGTGACTAATATCAATTAAGCAAGAATTTAGCTAAGCAAAATGATGACAAAAAGGGCAAACATGAAAGTAAAGGGGTAGTAAGATAGAGCATAACCACTTTTTTTTGTGACCAACACAAGAACATGTCCATGAAGTGATTTCCTTTTGGATGCCTCATGAATTGCTCTGAAGTTGGATCCTCCACCAGACACGAAAACTGCTAGCTTTTTCCTTCGCACGGTGACCTGAGCCCTCACCTCGTGGATCTCCTTTGGTTCTGCAGTACTACTGTTGTTGCTGCTACACCATATCCTCCTCCAAGAACTAGAAGACACTTCTTTGTGCACAGTGCTGATAGGATGGAAAGCTCCACTAATTAATTGTGTGTTTTTGGTCATATATCTATAAATTGTTAGCAAGATAAGCAAGGGAGATAAACGGAGCTTTAACTCCTAAGAATGGCATCTACTACAATTTCAAAATGTTCTCACTTCAAAAACATTGTTCTTGATTGAAGCTAAGGCCCTAAATGATCATTGCATTTGATGTTGCTTTGTCCTATTATCGTAATTGGAATTGATGAATGCTGAGAAGATTTTAGTTTAAAATTGAAAATAGACAGACAATATTTTCCCTTTGACTCAAATATTGTCCCAAATAACTAAGAAATGAAAAATATAGTAAGCAATGCATATTTCACCAGCTAAAGCTTAAAAGGTGAAACAGGATACCTGCATTGCTCTTCCACCATCAAGGCACCCCACTGGAAGCATGTTAAAAGCTTGTATGGTTAAGCCACACCTGAAAAATCATAATAAATAAATAAAAAGGTAGGCATGTTATGGAAAATGAATGATCAAGAAGAGTCTGTTTGGAACCACAAATTTCTTAAATTGATTTGATTTGTCAATGAAAGTAAATTAGATTACAGGAGGAAAAGTTGAATTACCAGCCTGCAATCACAAGAGGGTGAATTGGAACTGTTTCAGCATGCATTGCTCTGCATATTGACATTAGCAAATAGCAATCAGAGTAAAAAACATACATACATAAGCATCAATTCCAATATACATACTAAGGTAGTGTTTGGCCCAACTTATTTTGGGTTTCTGTTCTGAAAAGGAAAATTTGGGCTAAACAAAGTTTCATAGAAAGAGCTTCTAAAAAAGTAGCTTCTTTAATAAAGAATAGTTTGAAAAAAAGAGTTTTTATTAAAAAAAAGCTAGTTTTAAAGCTTTTGACTTCTACTTCTCCTTTTCCTTCTTTGGGCCTATTTGGATAAAATTTCTCAAGAAACATTTATAGAAGAAGGAAACAAAAAAGTAAAATGAATTAAGCTTCTTCCACAAGTTAAAATTAACTTTCAGACAAGTTAAAAACTTAAAATCAACTTTTGGAGAAGCTAAGAAAGGTTCTGTAAATCAGCTTATGCATGAGCTAATTTTAACTTATGGGATAAGTTTAATTCATTTTACCTTCTTATTTTCTTCTCCTATAAGTGTCTATTAGAAATATATCCAAACGGAGCATTGATTTCAAATGGATGCACTAGCCAACAAGTTTCAACGTAAAAGTAACTTCTATAAAATTACCAATCCATTTTATATTTAAATTTAAAGCTCTTATTAAAACTTTAACCTTAAATAGCTTTTAAGCTGTAATATACCAGACCAAACACTACCTAAAACCATGGGCTACAATCAAGTCATGTCAAACACTTAGAAACATCTTGGTTTGGAAAATGCCCTAAATGTAATGATATATTAACTAAATTAATGACAGAAAATCACAAGCACTGGACCTATGATTAGCTAATTATATTCTTAATCCATTAAAAAATTGAGGAAGGAAGGCGACATACGCATAACCAAGGGTTGCTCTACTGATCAATCCAAGAAGCAAGGAACCTTGAAACAACAAGCTAGGCACTAGCACCAAATCTGCTGTTATATCTGGATTTGATGAGAGAAGAAGGCCAACAGAAAACATAGAAAATGATAATACAGCACCAGCATAGAGACCCGCAAGTGATATGTCTACTTGTGTACTTCTATCAGGAAGGATGGATTTAAACTACAATGTCATAGCATTTGTCATATTTAGTAGCAATAGAATAGAATAGATACACAGTTAAAAGATACTATTGATGACTATGTGAATGGTAAATGGATGCATTATATTTACATGATTTGAATAAATGAGATACTTGTAAATCTCTGCAAAAGATCAAGCAAATATAATCCCAAATACTATAAGCATGTTATTATAATAGCTTCAACCAGTAGTCGCAAATTCAATACAGAAGTGAATGGTAAGAAAAATTAGATAATCTCACCTGTGTAATAGCACCAAAGCTGCCAAGTGTGATGTTTGGAATGAAGAAAGGTATGCTTAATTTTACTTGTTTAGGAAATGCTGCTAGAAAGTGTCCAACCTCCTGCATATAGTCATATCCATCAGGTAGAATATATACAAAGAAGCAATAAGGGGGGCAATTTATGGAATTTAGTACAAATACATAAAGAGAAAATTAAACAAATAATGCATTGGGCCATTGGGCATAATCGCATAGAAAATAAATAAGTAACCTTCAACACAGCACACATTGCAGGTATTCCTACTTGTACAACACTTGACGGTAAATATACGTATAAAAGTGGATTGTATGAATCTGCAAACTAACTGAAACTTCTGACTGCTGTCATACATTGCCAAAAGTAAGTCAATCAACATAGTTGGCAACAATACTAGATTGATAATAGATTCTTATATGACAGATTGCATAACAGTATTGTGGAAATTACAATTACAGAGTTTAGGTAAAGGAAGAGAAAAGGAGAGAATAGAAAATAAAAATTATAGGGTATTCATTTGCTTATAATCCATTATCATAGGTGTCATCTTCATCACAGCACCCCTGCTTATAAGCCACCAATATAAAGTTTACTTGATGAAGCCAATAGTTTAAAAAGTACTAAGTTTATTTTGATCATTCTGATCCCACATTTCTATAATGAAGAAACTAAGTCTAATAAAAGCAAAAGACCAGAATCCCATACTATTCTCCGAATAAAACTCACTCCAACTTGTTGTAATGTAGAAGATAAAGAAAGAAAGAAAGAAAGTTCAATTTTAATACAATTATATTAAAAAAATGCCAAAAAAAATATGAATGCTTACATGAAACAGAAGAACCCCCACGAAACCATATGCTAAAGGTAAAGCCGAGTCAACAAATGGAAATAGCAGCTCCATATCTGGAGCTTCAACAGCATCCGGATCTGTGAAATATTTTACAACAAATGGAAATAGCAGCTCCATATCATAGCTTCCATTATACTATGATATAAGTCTCATATTGGATGATCACACACTAAGAGTATAGTGTGCTATTATTTGCTTATCAAAGTTTTTCTATAAATTAGTTTTCATTGTATATCTACTCTTTAAGAGTTATTTAAATTGTATTTGATTTAAACTGTTATTTGAAAGTCATGAGTGACTTAGTAATCAACGAATACTTAGGCGTTTTTTAATCTTCAGATGACATTAAGGTGTGTCAAAAGTGACATAGAAAATACTTTTTGTAAGTCATGAGTGACAATATAAAATATTTTTTCTGCAATCATTTTTTTTATAAGTGGAACATTTCTAAGGTTGAAAGAGAATTGGACATAACTCATGATTTGAGTGAACTAGTATAAAACATGTTTATACTTATGCTCTTGTGTTTTAACTTGTTTTCTCTTGTTAACACCCTTTGGATGCACAAATTCATGTTCACTTGGTTTTTTGAAAACTATTTTAACACTTTGGATGATCCTTTGTAAACTCGTTTTAAACATGCTATTTAAATTTGGTTTTGAAAAAGGTTTCATATTTGAGAAAAAAAAATTTAGATATCACTAACACATTATTTTAACTCATTTCTAGTGTGTTTCTTTTATTTCAATTGGTACTAAGCTCTGCCTCTTAGGTTGAGTACTTAACAGTACATAGGAACAAAGATCTAGAGCAGAAAGATGAAAAACGAGGGACAAGTTGTCAACATGCCACGTGAAGGGCCAACTGAACAAGCTGTTGTTAAGGATGGACAAATCGATGGTGGTGAGTCGAACAATTGTTTTGCTGATTGGGAAAGTCATTGAAGCTACGACAACTACAATGGCAGTATCAATCCTAAAACGTAAAAGCTCAACCTATCCATTGGAATGTCACACACTCGATGCCTCCCCCCTGTTCCTTAAGCTTTATCCAATGTCACAAATCTTAACTTGTGAAGTACCAAACCGTAACCTCCCTCGTCGCAACCACTTATCACCTTTTGTCCAATTGGCTACTCCAAGTTATAAGGCTCTAAGTACGTTCCCTCGGACTAAATCCTTAGAATTTCATCTTATGAGGGTCATTGTCACCTTTACATGCACACTTACACAAAAACTCTTGTTTGCAATTACCGATTCCTTTTATTTAACTACAAATTAATAGTAACAATGTCATGACCTAATGTTTATACCAACTAGTACATTATTCAACAACTTTTAATTGATAATTTTATCTCAAAATTCAACAATTGATTGAAAGTTCTTTTCATAAGATCACATCTATCAAAATTTATATTAATAAAAAATTACTTGATAACTCATTCATATAGATCAAAATTGACATAATGTTATATTTTTAAAAATATAATAAAATCTGAATCATTTAATTACCTTCTTATTAATATTCAATCTTCATAATTTTTGACACAAATAATCAAGGTAATATATAATTATAATTAAATGGTTAGATCTACCAAATTCACATGCTATATAAAGTTATTGAATTGTTAATAGTTGATGTAAGTTATATTGGTGTCAATTGTTTGATCTTTACTCTAATTTTGATTTTTACAATTGTAATTTTTTATTCTTACTCGTCTTCCTTGTTAAGTGTTGACTAAAGTTGTTTGCATGAAAATGATATGACTCATTTAATTCATGTTAATTCCAAACGACGACTTTGACAAATCAAACAAATATTTTTTTAACTGTATAATAAGGATCAATAATATTTAAATTGGAAGAGGAAATCATTAAATGATACGTGCAACCATAGTTATTAAAATTGGTTTGGACCGGCCGGTCGGACCGGTCGAACCGAGAACCGTAGCATCAACCAGGTCAAGTTGGTTAATGAACTGGCCATGCAAGTGGCCCGGTTTGGCCCGGATAAAATCGGACGGTTTTGGAAATTAGTATGTTGTGTGGGAGTGTGTGGTTGTGTTAGCGGTGTCTTGTGTTATTTATAGTTGTGTGATTGTCTTTCTGATAGAAGCTTGTTTGGAATCCAATGTTGATCGAGACATGTCAAACAGAGTGTTGTCAATTTCGATTGTGATGTTGCCCTTCCACATGCCAATTTCGACTGCATAGTATTGTACATAGTGTTGTCTCTCTGTATACTGCATAGTGTTGTCAATTCGACAGTGATGTTGCCCGTCGACATGGTGTAGCAGACATGCGTTCTGCAATGTGTTGTCAATTTGGACAGTGATGTTACCCTTCCACATGGTGTAGCAGGCATGCGTTCTACAATGTGTTGTCAATTTGGACCTTTAAAAAATCACAGTTTTAAAATAATTTTGAATTTTTGTAATTGTAAAGTGTGTATAATTTGTTGTATTCAAATAAATGTATTTGTGATTTAAACTATTTGTTTAGATGGACAACGATGATTGGATGTATGACAGTATTATGTTTGAAGAAATTAGTATTCTGGAAGACATTAATATGACTGAAGACAACAAAGACGCACCTTCTGTGTTTGAAAATAACATGTGTTTAGTTGATTGTTCTGATGCCTTCAATACTTCAGAGGTATTTTTATGACGTTGTCTTTTAGTAAATGGTGTGATGATTAAATATTTGAGAAGATTTAACTTGCATTATGATGTTTTTGTAGGTGTTTAATTCTCGTGAAGAGGTATTGCAATGGGCTCGTAGAGTTGCGTATGAGATTGGCTTCGTAGCCGTGATAATGAGATCTGACACAACAATTGGAAAAAGAGGAAGGACCTCATTTATTTTAATTGGTTATGAAAAGAGTGAAAAATTTAGAGCATTCAATAAAGATTTAGTTCGTATGACGACTAGCACTAGAAAGTGTGATTGTCCTTTTAAGTTGCGAGCAAAACCAGTTTTGGGTGGTAAAGGCTGGATGGTGAAGTTAATATGTGGGACTTATAACCATCGTTTGGCTAAGTCATTGACGGGACATCCATATGCTGGTCGTTTGGCTAAGGATGAGAAACTTATTGTTGCTGATATGACAAAGTCAAGGGTGAAACCTAAGAATATTCTTCTAATTTTGAAGGATCACAACCCAAACAACTATACAACATTGAAGCAAGTTTACAATGCCAAATATGTGTACCGTACTTCTATAAGAGGCAGTAATACTGAAATGCAACACTTGATGAAGCTTCTTGAACGTGATATGTATACCCACTGGCATAGACTGAAGGACAAAAATGTTGTACGTGACATTTTCTAGTAACATCCAGATGCAATGAAGTTGATAAATGCATGTCATTTGGTATTTCTCATAGATAGTACGTACAAAAGAAACAAGTATAGACTCCCTCTATAGGACATTATTGGTGTCACACCTACTGGTATGACATTTTTAGCTGCTTTTGCATATTTGGAGGGCGACCATATAAACAATCTTGTATGGGCGCTTGAACGATTTAGGGGGCTTTTTTTGAAGAGTGATGTTTTCCCTGAAGTCATTGTTACTGACAGAGATTCAGCCCTGATGAATGCTGTGAAGATTGTTTTTCCAAACACAACCAACTTGTTGTGTCGGTTCCACATTGACAATAATGTGAAGGCAAAATGTGAAACCCTTGTGGGACAAAACAATGCATAGGACTATGTGATGGATGCATGGGGGAGTCTGGTAGATTGTGATTCTGAAAAAGAATATGAAGACTGTGTTATGAAGTTTGAATGTGCTTCTGCACCGTGGCCAATCTTTGTTCAATACGTAAAAGACACGTGGTTGAATCCGCACGAAGAAAGATTTGTAACGACATGGACTAATAAGGTCATACATTTTGGAAACACAACAACTAACAGTATGAAATCGTAAAACCCTTTTTATTTTGCCGATATAGAATTACAGTATTTGATAAAACGTAATTATGATGTGTTTAAAATTGTAGGATTGAGTCTGCTCATTGGAACTTTAAGAGAGTATTGCAGAATAACATAGGAGATCTATGTAGTATTTGGGATGCCATGAACGCTATGATCATGTTGCAACACAATGAAATAAAGTCATCTTTTGAGAGAAGCACACATGTTGTCGGACATGCGTTTAAAGGGACCTTGTACAAAAGACTGATAGGCATGGTTTCAAGGTATGCGTTAAATGAAATTGCTAAAAAGTTTGAGCGAGTTAATTATGCACGTGTTGATCGCACTCGTTGTGGATGTGTGTTGAGAAGTACGCATGGTTTACCTTATGTGTGTGAGCTAGCTAGAATTGGTCTTGGTAGTATACCATTGGCAACAGTACACATGTTTTAGTGGAGGTTACATTTTGAGGACCAAGGTGACAATGAGTGTGAAATCCACATAAAAGAAGAAATGGATGCAATATCGAAGTGTTTCGAATGTCTTGATATGTGTGGCAAAGTAACTCTCAAGACTAAGCTCAAAGAACTAGCATATCCTGATACAACTTCCACGTGTCCTCCTCCTAAAAAGGTTAAGACAAAAGGAGCACAAAAGAAACACCAAAGAACAACCAAGCGGGATCCATCGTACTTTGAGTACGTGGATGCGTTTCATTCGCAGCACGATAGTTGCTTATCTCAACCCTGTTCTGCATCAACATCTTCAAGAACTATACCCTCTTGTAATATCCCAATGCTGGATCAATTTCTCCCATGCATGAAGAATTACATTTTAAATGTCAGTGATGTTAAAGCAGATGGTAACTGTAGTTATCGTGTTATTGTAGGCTTAATTGGTTATGGTTAAGATGCTTGGGTTGTGGTGCGCAATCATTTGCTCAAAGAACTTGCACAATGGTCTAATGAATATATTGTCTTGTTTGGTGGGTTACATAAATTTGAGCAGTTAAAGAGGTCACTCTTAGTGGATGAGTTGTCAAAGGTACATGTTATGCTTTGTTTTGATATGTATATGATATTTTGGTGGGTTATTATACTAATCCTTTTTTATGTGATGTTAACGGGATAATGTTGTAGTTGTTTGTGGTGGCAGGCAGCAATTGATAAATGGATGGATATTACTGACATGGGTTACATGATTGCCTCACGATATAACCTTGTACTTGTTTGTCTTTCTCTCCAACAAAGTATGACATTTTTCCCTCTTAGAAGTCAATCGCCAAGAGATGCTGGTGTACATCGGGTCATTTGTATTGGTCACGTGTATGGAAATCATTTTGTTCAGGTATTACGAATATCATTTTATTTGTTTACACTGACTACAAGAAATATAATTAACCATAACAGTATGAATCATGATTTTGTACAGTTATTATTGCGAGACGGATGTCCTATGCCACCAACTGCTTTGTTATGGTCAAGAAATTGTTATTCACAAGCAAAAGAGTGGTCTGCTAGTTATATTAGTCGAATGCAGAAGTATATCAGTTTGACGAGAATACCAGCTGATTATGTGGATTTGGGGTGTTAAAGACTCAGATTTTACATCATTTATATATTTTCTATTTGATTATAATGACCTATGAAATGAAATATTTGTTCAATAACAATGGATTATGTTTAAACAATTAACACAATCATGTAAAAATAATGACAAAAGTCAAACTCGTCGCGTTCCATTCCTGGGACGTCTAGACCGCATATACACTATCCTATCCTCACATACACTGTGTGCTATTGTGATACATTGCTCAACTATCTCGTATGAATCAGTGCCATCGGTAACCATCCAAAGATCTATCATGCGTTGCAACCTTCCCGCAATGGTCTGGAATGCGCCCTTAATAGAGTATGCAAAAAACGGATTAGACAACAAGGCCATAAAATATTGAAAATGACAATAAAATTAAACCCAAGTTTCAGTCACACTTACCAATGCATGTCGAGGAATGTTAGGTTGATCATCTTCAACTATATCTGCCTGTACAACATGTGGTGGATCTGGCACACGAGATGGTGGATCTGGTACGGTATGTGGCATGACGGGAGGACGTCGTGTGGCCTCCCCAGTCTGTGGCGGGATCATGAAAGGGTGTGAGATTTGGTAGAACCAATCGAAATAATCCGCATAAACCTGACCAGGGAAAGTAGCCATGTCTCCGATGACTGTAAGATACTGAGAAAAATGAAGCCACCTGTCATCAACCTCTTCAGTGGATGGGGAAGGCAAGCTGAGAAGAACAGGAATACTCTGTGCATGCAATACTCAATGTGCCTAAAACACGCCAATAGACAAACCAATCTCAGCTAAGCCTTTTGGGGTCCCATAAAATATAAATTGAACTCAACCCCAGTTCAAAAAATCAAACTTTTAGTAGCTGGGTTACTCCAAACAAAAATCAAAGAAAAACCCAATAAAATAATGGTAAATAAAAGTGTGAAAGGGGGGTTACCTGATAGTGGGTATCCCTTTGCAGAGTTTCGTGCCACAAGAGAGGGCACCTTTGTAGAGCCAAGAGTAATTAAAACAAGGCAATCACAATCTAACCCTATAGTTTGATGTAACTTGTAAGAGAGCATCAATGAGAAAAGGGAATAGAAAATGAAGTAACAAATGAAAAGTTTTTAAGAATATTTACCTAAATAGTTAAGCAAGTGATAGTTATATAGCTTTCAGCAATTTATGACAGAAGCTCTGGTCATTGGAGAATTCTGAAGTAAATATTCCATTACCATACACGTGACGAGTTCAACCCCTAAACACGAAATCAAAAACACAAGTAAAACAAAAACCCCAACCCTCAAAATCTAAAACCCCTAAACCAAAATACCATAATGCTATCAAACCTGGTTGTGCGCAAGACCCATACACGTAACGAGACCAACACGTCAAGAAGAAGTAGCGGCGGCCACCACCGACTGAGGGAGCCCACGACGGAGTGCCGGAGGGAATCACAAAATTAGGTCGCGAGGGAGGGTGCACGAGGTCATGAAATTAGGTCGCAAGGAAAAAACAAATGTCTGAGAGGGAAAACACGACATAGACATTTAGGGAAATTTTAATTCAAAAATGGTTTTGACCAACCATCTTTGAATACCAGGAAACAAAGACGGTTATCAGTTCAACCCGCCTTCATTTTACAGTATCTAAGACGGTTGTTCTATAACCATCTTTGTAAATAACAAATTATTTATGAAATTGTCACCGCCTCACCAACTAAGACGGTTATGCTCCAACCGTCTTTGAATACGTGTCTTTGAATGCGTTTATTGTAGTAGTGACTAACCATAAAAACACTAACCCACCCAATACTCGTGAAAAGCACATACATCTAATATCATCTAACATAAATTATGTTAACTACTCCACAGGTGACCATTTAATGGACAATGTCACCTCACGCTAGAAAATTCAATGTTGTGGATCATCACCGTTTGCAATTACTCTTAATTCACTATAGATAACTCTTCAAACAAGAAGTATGTTACCAAACAAACACTAGTTTCTTGCTAAGCATGACAAAGAAAGATATAAAGACATAATATGCTGAGCTGCAACATGAACTAACATCTCCAATTCATATACATTACACAATAACTGACATTTTTTCAACCAAGTTACTGATTTTTTTCAACCAAAATACCTCTACACAATAATTTGCTTTTTTTTTCAACCAAATAACCACATTTTCATTAAAAAATTAAAATAATTTAACACAACTGCTTCATACGGATTGGCAATCCGTAAGCCCCATACGGATTGCCAATCCATATGTTACATATGGATTTCCATGTATAATTTCACTTACGGATTGCAAATCCATACCCATGAATGCCCTTTCATTTCTCAAATCAGCATAGATGACAATGTAAAACACAAAGGCAAGAACTTACGTGGATAATGGTGGAACTCTTCACTAATCAACAAACCACGAATGGGGGCGCGGAGAAATCAATGGTGGAATTGGGGCGCAGAGAAGATAGACGGCAAACGGAAGCAGGGAGAACGAAGGCCTTTGTTGTGTTGGGTGTATCAGAAAAAGAAAGAGCATCCATAATTAACCATTTTAACCGTGGGCATTTTTGGAATTACACCATTAAACACTGGGTGTATAAGCAAATATACTAGTGTAGGAAGCACAACTCTTAGTTTAGGTGCTAGTGAAGTGAGTGAGCGAGCAAGTGAGGCTCCATAGCCATTTTCCCAACCCAAAACCTCTCTTCAACCCTTTCTTTCTCCAATTCCAAACCATTATGTATCTTCCCCGCCACCACATCCTCACCAGACTCTCTCCCCTTACCGCCGCCGCCGTCCTCTGCTGATAGAGGGCTACTTAAGGATCAAGCCAAAGGTCTAGAAGGAGAGCTTGAAGCACTTCCCTTGGTGAACTTTGAAGGACCCATGACAAGAGCTAGAACCCAAGCCATTCAAGATCAAGTCAAAAGTCTTGTCTGTTGTAATAAGCAAGTGCTATCTGTATTAATCGATTACACAAGCAAATCCTGTCTGTATAGCAAATCCTATCTATTTTAATAGATTACAAGCATTTTTGACTGTTTTAATCGATTACAACGTTGTTGTAATCAATTACACATTACTGAAACACTCTGTTTTAATCGATTACGCTTCGTTTTAATCGATTATTTTCATTTAAAATGGTAATACTTCTATAGATTTTTGTTGTTTTGTAATGGGCTTTGATATTTCCGCAAATAAGCCTAAACTTACGTTTTTAGGTGTTTATTAGAGGCCTAGCCATATAAATACTCAGACTTTGCTATTTTTGGTTAACTTTGATTAATGAAATTAAGCATTTTGCTTGCATTGAGAGCTTAGCCTCTTGTTGGTTCTTGAGTGAAACCAAATTGATTCTTATCAATGAAGCTTTCCTTTGTGGCGAATCCTCCTCCGACTTATTGCTCCATTACGAATCGTGGCGTCATTCTTAATCATTCCTTAATCTTCTCCATTTTTCTATTTGAGTTTCAAACCTCAATTCATGGAGTCTTGAAGTTTGCAATCCGAAAATGATCATGTCTTGGTAGTCATCATGTGGTAATCAGAGCTTAATTCCAGAAAGCATTTCGTTAAGATTGCTACCTATGTTATTTTGCATTTTTGTTTTTATTTTTTTTCCGGAAAATGAAAATTGAAAATTCTTGATTCTTGCTTGTTTGTTGTTCTTTGTGTGTTTCTTGTGTGATTTTTGAATTTATCTTGCAATTGCCTTCATTTCCCCTTTCGTTTTGTTGAATTTGGAGTTGTTTTGAATATGGGTTGTTCTTCATGTTCTTGGTGTTCTTCATGAAACTCATAGCACTACTGGAAATTTACTGAGTTTGATTCATAAAATTCTGTCTAGAGAGTTTTGGGGCGTTTGTGCAAATATCAAAAGTTTCAGGTCCTAAAAGAGAAATTACGAAGGACCAAAAGGAAATTATTAAAAAGTATATTGGGGTCAAAATGAAAATATCAAAAAATATGAGGACCCAAGTATAAAAAATAAAAAAAAAAGTGGACAGCCAAATTTTAAAATTAATAGCCCTCTATCTTAGTGTGTGCTTTTGATTGTTTTATAGCACTATCTTTTTGCATAATTATAGATGTTTATGTTTAGTCAATATTGCTTTTATCTTCATAATTGCCTTTTTTAACATTCCTTTTGAGTTGTGTTTTTCTTGTTGAGCTTTTATTGTTTGTCTTCTAAATTTCCAAGGTTTTGTCTTAGAGTTTTCTTTCTTCCTTGACATCTTAAGTTGATTTTGGATTTGTTTCATCTTTCACATTGGATATTCTTTGAATTGAAATCTTTGGTTGCTTTCAAGAGTTGAAGAAGAGTTAGAGAGTGGAAAAAGACAAGAGTGAACCTTATAGAAAAAGTCTTGCAAGTGTGAAACACGAGTGTTGAAGAGTGTAAACACTTAGTGAGTAGTAAGGTCCATTGTTGTTTTTGTTTTACTAACCTTTTCTTGTAGCAATGGTGTCTGATGTTGATAGTGATCCACCTTCACCAAGGACCGCTATGCTAATGACTTCATTGGCTAAGCAAATGGATAGGTTGCAAAGAAATGTTGAAAGAAGGATGGACGAACGTTTTGATGAGATACAAAGAAGTACTAATGAGTTGAGTGGAAGAATGAAGGATATGGAGAGAAGGAGACATCATAGGTCACCTCATTCGTCTCTAGGGAGTGATGATGGATACGATGATGGTAGAAGGCATAGGCCTAGGAGGAATAGGGATGGAATGGAAGATGTGAAATTCAAACTTCCTAAGTTTCTAGGTACTAATGATCTGGAAGCTTACCTTGATTAGGAAATCAAAGTCGACCAAATTTTTTATTGTCACAATTTTAGTGAAGAAAAGAAAATGAAGTTGGCTAGTTTAGAATTTGAAGGGTATGCCATGGCTTGGTGGACTCAAGTACAAATGGAAAGAGGAAGATTGAGGAGACATAGACCGGACACATGGTTGATAATGAAAGGTATCATGAGGGAGATATTTGTCCCACCTCAATACATAAGGGATTTGCATAACAAATTACAAAGGCTTTATCAAGGAAATAGATGTGTTGATGACTATTACAAGGAGATGAAGATTTCTTTGGTAAGAGCAAACATTGAGGAGACTAATGAGGCTACAATGGCTAGATTTTTGAATGGCTTGAATAGAGACATTCAAGATGTTGTAGAGCTTCAAATCTACAACACCATGGATAAACTTATACATAGGGCTATGAAAGTGGAGCAACAACTGAAGAGAAAGCAAGCTTACAAGAAGTCCTCTTATGGTCATTCATCTTGGAAGGATAAGGATACTTCCAAGAAGGAGGGTCCTTCTTCCAAACATATTGAAAGGAAGTCTTCAAGAGGTAATCCTACTTCTCCTACTCAAACTCTTTCCAATAAATCTAGTTAAATTAAATATTTTAAATGTATGGGTAAGGGTCATATTGCATCCCAATGTCCAAATAAAAGGACCATGATTGTATTGGAAAATGGAGAGGTGGATAGTGAGTCATCTAGGAGTTCTCATAGTTCCTCTAGTGAAGGTGAGGATGATTGTTTTCTTAAATCGGAAGAGGGAGATCTTTTAATGGTAAGACGCCTCATGGGAAGCTTGTGCAAAGATAGAGATGATACACAAAGAGAAAACATTTTCCATTCTAGATGCTTGGTGAGTGGGAAGGTTTGTTCTCTAATCATTGATGGAGGAAGTTGCACCAATGTTGCAAGCACTAGACTAGTGGAGATGCTTGGTTTAAAAACTGCCCCTCATCCTAAACCTTATAAATTGCAATGGTTGAGTGACAATGGTGAGTTGGTGGTGGATAAGCAAGTGTTGCTTACATTCTCTATTAGCAAATATGTGGATGAAGTGCTTTGTGATATGGTTCCCATGGAAGTCGGCCATGTGTTGCTTGGTAGACCTTGGCAATATGATAAAGATGTGGTACACAATGTGGTCACTAATCGATACTCTTTCCTTCATAAAGGTAAAAAGGTAGTACTCTCACCTTTGTCTCTAAGTGAGGTGTGTGAGAATCAAATAAAAATGAGATTGAAGAGAGAAAAAGAAAAGAAAATCAAAGAAGAAAAGAGTGCTTTGAGAGAGAAAAGTCAAAAAGAAAAAGATGGCAAAAAGAGTGAAAAGAGAGAACAAAAGAAGAGAGACAAAAAGAGTGAAAAAAAATTAGAAATAAAAGAAAGTTTGTTCATCAAACCTAAGGAGGTTAAAAGAGTGATGCTAGCTAGACAAAAAATGTATTTACTCATTCCCAATTATATGTGCTTGTCTTCTAGTTCCCTTGAGTTGCCTCAAGGTTTTGATACACTTTTAAAGGAGTTTGAGGATGTCTTTCCACATGACATACCTCATGGCTTGCCTCCTTCAAGAGGAATTGAGCATCAAATTGATCTTGTTCCGGGAGCTTCACTTCCTAATAGGGCAGCCTATAGGAGTAATTGGGATGAGACCAAGGAGATTCAAAAGCCAGTTGAAGGGTTGATGGAAAAAGGATGGGTGAAGGAAAGCTTGAGCCCATGTGCAATGCTGGTCATCCTAGTCCCCAAGAAAGATGGCAAATGGAGGATGTGCACGGATTGTAGACCCATCAACAACATCACCGTGAGGTATAGACATCTTATCCCTAGACTTGATGATATGTTGGATGAACTTCATGGTTCTTATGTTTTCTCCAAAATAGATTTGAAAAGTGGTTACCATCAAATTAGAATGAGAGAAGGTGATGAATGGAAAATCGCTTTCAAAACTAAGTTTGGACTTTATGAGTGGTTGGTCATGCCTTTTGGCTTAACCAATGCACCAAGCACTTTCATGCGACTCATGAACCATGTTTTGAGACACTTTATTGGGAAATTTGTGGTTGTTTACTTTGATGATATCTTGATTTATAGCTTAACAATGGATGACCACTTTGACCATGTTAGGAGTGTCTTGGAAGTGCTTAGACATGAAAACTTGTTTGCTAATAGGGATAAATGCACATTTTGCACCAATCAAGTAATGTTTTTAGGTTTTGTTGTGAGTGCTAAGGGGGTCCAAGTGGATGATCAGAAAATTAAAGCTATTAGAGATTGGCCAACACCCAAAAATGCGAGTGATGTGAGAAGTTTCATGGGTTGGCTAGTTTTTATAGGAGATTTGTCAAAGAGTTTAGCACCATAGCATCTCCTTTGAATGACATTGTTAAGAAAAATGTGGTATTGAAGTGGGAGGGTGAACAAGAAAATGCCTTCAATGAATTGAAGGAGAAGTTGACAAATGCACCCATTCTTGCCTTACCAAATTTTTCTAAATCTTTTGAAATTGAATGTGATGCATCCAATGTGGGGCAAAAGAACCAAAATAATACACTTTTAATAAAAAATTACGAATTTGGGGCTGTTCTGAAACATATTACCAATCTGGGGCTGTTGGTCACGCCCAGAACCAGGCGTGACTGGGGGGGTAGTCACGCCTGGGTCTGGGCGTGACCAGTCATGCCCAATTCTGGGCGTGACCTACCTCTTTATAAGCCCCCCGTTTTCACTTTTCCTTCACTTTTTCCATTTACGCCTTCTCTCTAAAAGCTCCTCCTTCTCTCTAAAGCTTCTGAGGGATTTTTCTCTGCACCGAACCTCTGCCGAAACTCTACCAACAAGTAAGCTAATTTATTAATTATGAGTTTTATTTAATATATTATTTCGTTGATTTTTAAATTTGTTAGACCCACACAATTTATTTAATGTTGTAGAAAAATGTTAGGTTTTAGCTTATAGGATTTAGTTAGTTATTAGGGTTTAGTTAGTGATTAGGGGTTAGTTAGGGCTTAGTTATTGTTTAGGGTTTAGTTAGTGTTGTGGGTGGAGTTAGTGATTAGGGGTTAGTTAGTGATTAGGGTTTAGTTAGTGATTAGGGGTTAGTTAGGGCTTAGTTATTGTTTA
>CM023943.1:18240550-18250687 GCA_013407115.1 Glycine latifolia
ATGGACCTTTCAAGGTTCTTGAGAGGATTAATGACAATGCCTACAAGATTGACTTACCAAGTGAGTATGGGGTGAGTTCTAGTTTTAATACCACTGATCTTTCTCCTTGTGATGTAGGTGTTTTGAATGCAAATCCGTGGACGGATTCTTTTCAAGAAGGAGGGGATGATAGAGGGCTATCTAAGGATCAAGCCAAAGGTCTAGAAGGAGAGCTTGAAGCACTTCCCTTGGCGAACTTTGAAGGACCCATGACAAGAGCTAGAACCCAAGCCATTCAAGATCAAGTCAAAAGTCTTGTCTGTTGTAATAAGCAAGTGCTGTCTGTATTAATCGATTACAACGTATATGTAATCGATTACACAAGCAAATCCTGTCTGTATAGCAAATTAAATCCTGTCTGTTTTAATCGATTACAACATATCTGTAATCGATTACGAGCATTTCTGACTGGTTTAATTGATTACAACGTTGTTGTAATCGGTTATACAGTACTGAAACACTCTGTTTTAATCGATTACGCTTCGTTTTAATCGATTATTTTCATTTAAAATGGTAGTACTTCTATAGATTTTTGTTGTTTTTGTAATGGGATTTGATATTTCCGCAAATAGGCCTAAACTTACGTTTTTAGGTGTTTATTAGAGGCCTAGCCATATAAATACTTAGACTTTGCTATTTTTGGTTAACTTTGATTAATGAAATTAAGCATTTTGCTTGCATTGAGAGCTTAGCCTCTTGTTGGTTCTTGAGTGAAACCAAATTGATTCTTATCAAGGAAGCTTTCCTTTGTGGTAAATCCTCCTCCGACTGATCGCTCCATTACGGATCGTGGTGTCATTCTTAATCATTCCTTAATCTTCTCCATTTTTCTATTTGAGTTTCAAACCTCAATTAATGGAATCTTGAAGTTTGCAATCCGGAAACGATCCAAGCCAAGCATTCATGTCTTGGTAGTCATCATCTGCCCTCCGGAGCCGAAGCCCCTCACCTACCTGGGCGGCTTCCCCCGCCTCGATCCCAAGCACGATGAGATGATCCTCGCCATCCCTTGCGCCAACTCCGGCTAGAACATCTCCGCCAAGGAGCACCGCACCGGGCGGCTTCCGAGCATCGTGTTCGAGCAAGAAGACGGCCAGCACGGCGGCAACAAGCGCCTCATCTCCCTCCGCACCGACCAGATCAGAAAACTCGTCAACCACCTCGACCGCTCCTTCTTCCTCTTCCGCCTCTTCCACCTCCAAGTCCGCGCTCACTTCGACTCCGAGGACGACTTCGTCGAGACCGTTCGCATCTTGCCCCGCGCGGTTCGCTCTTTCTCATTAGTTATATACTTATATTATATGTATCGTTTTGGTTTGATACCTGATCATGTGCCTGTGAATTTCCTGTGAATTTGATGATTGTTGTGATGCAATGCACGTGTTGAAATTGATGATGATGGTTAATATTGAACTTTTGAAGATCCTCTCCCTCATTTCGCAGATTCATTTGAAAGCTGGGACGGATGCCCCGTTGAATGTGACTTTTATTAGGGCTCCGTCGAACGCTCTGTTGAAGGTTGATGTTCCTCTTGTGTTTAGAGGAGAAGATGTATCGCCTGGACTCAAGAAAGGTTAGCACTATTGGAGTCTCACTTTAATTTTCTATGTAATGTTAAGGCATGTTTGGAGAAAAATGAATTGTGATTCTTCTAAAGTTAGGATTTGTTTGGATAAATTACTCCATAATTGCACTTCTAGGAGAAGAAATTAAGAAGATAAAATGAATTGAGTTTATTCTACAAGTTAAAATCAACTCATACACTTAATTTTTATAGAAGTTGGCTCATTTAATTTCTCCAAAAGTGGAGGAGCATAAGTTGATTTTAGCTTATAAAAATATCTTGATGCATTTTACGTTCGTATTTTCTTCTCTTTTAAGTGTCTGTGGAGAAGTTTATCCAAATAGGACCAAAATCAACTTATGCACTTAGTATAGAAACTTTCTTATCTAACTCCTTCAAAAGCTGAGGTGAATAAGTTGATTTTCACCTATGGGAGAAACTTAGTACATTTGACCTTGTTTTCTTCTCTTATCAAGTGTTTATGGAGAAGTGTATCCGAACATGGCCTAAATTTATGATATTCACTTGCTGCATGATGCCATCTCTTCCTCATTTCTCTCTACTTTTTATGGTGTGAAAATGTGTATGTTATTGTAAATTTTCTGTTTGAAATTCACATATTTTTTATATAAATTTTGGAGGCAAGGAGAGAAGCTTGAGCTTAAAGTTTCATTAGATACTTATAAACTCAGTTATCATTGGCGTAGTCTATCAACTTGATGGAAGTCTTGAGGTCTGGATAGGTTGAATATAATGCTTGTAGGCTCCATGTGAAGTTGCGAATGCAATGGATTTTGTTTTTTTGTGTGAGAATTTCGAGTTCTGATTTCTGTTTCATTTGGGGGACTATGCACACCAAAATGTGGCTTAGTGGTATGGAATACGAATAATCTTTTTGATGATGATAATTGGTAGATAAATAGGTCTAAGGCTTTGAGTTTTATTAACTGAGTGAAAAGGCTCTATGGAAAGAGGGATGGTCAAGTGCATGAGGCTCCCACAATTGTAAGGTCTGAGTGTAGTGGCTGTGTCTGTCACTGAAACGCATGACTACTAGGTTGCTAGGTTTTGAATGACCTTACTATTATTGATGTAACGCTGTTTAAGAATGATCTCCTATTAATATGCCAGTTTCTGAAGTTTATCCTGTATAATGTTTATATAAGGTAAAATGGATGATCTTTAAGTCATTTAGTTCTTTGTAGTATGTGCTACTGTTAATCTGATGGCAAATTGTTTACAGTAAAGATATTGCCATTTGGTATTTTAAAATATGCAATTTTTTTTTCCTAATAGTTTCAACTAGGGTCAAGTTTATTTTGAGTAGCACTAGTAGACATGTCCAATATTTCCTTTTTAATAATTTGATTGATTTGTTTTCTTACTAAATATCTATTAATTATCTGTTGTTTCTAAAGCAAAACTGGTCTTCTGTTCTTCTGGTATGTATACTCAGATTAAGAACTATTTGAATTCTCTGGGCAATTATAAGCATTTATTCTAAATTTTAGAAGGCTGATCTGCATTTAAAAGACTACGGTTGAGAATATTATTTGGCAACTCACAAGATGCTTGTGTAACTAGTAGATTTATAAAACAAATTAGAGTATAGTCGTATTTAGGTGCCTGATGTAGGATAGTTACTATTACAAGGATAGAAGATTAGTTCTGTAAAATAATTGGAATTTAAGATTATGTTAAAGCTAATATGCATGGGAGTTATTTTGCTGCAGGCTATATGCTTATGTTTGATCATGCAAAGTCTGATAACTCATTATTGAACATTTCTCTGTTCTGCATGGCACCTACTTCTCTAACCGATTACATCTGTGCTGCCTGGATGTATGGATATTAATGCCTTTAACATTATTAAAATAACTTTATGACAAAACATTCTGTTTTGCTCATTGTTTTATGCGTATAATGTTTTACTTTCTTGAGCATTATTCAACACGTTAGAAATTTTCAGGTGCTTCTTTGAATACCATCAAAAGGACTGTCAAGTACTTATGCCCTGCTGACATTATTCCCCCATACATTGACGTTGATCTAAGTGAGTTGGATGTGAGCCAGAAGTTGGTCATGGTCTATGTAGCACCGACACCGACACGTGACACGTGATATGACACGACTCGACTTTCCAACACGTCAATCTTAAAAAATTATGAATTTCGACACGTTGGAACACATTTTAATATTAAATAATATTTTTAATTTATATAGTGTATATTTCATTTAAAATTCAATAATTTAACAAAAATTAAACTAAACTAATAATATCCATCAATGTAACCCAAAAAAATTCATAGAGGCTGCATTTCAATCTTCAAAACAGAATATTCAATATTAAAACAGATTTTGAACCCAAAAAACAATCAAATAGGCATAAATTATCATTTATCATGTATTAAAAAAATAAAAATATCAGGTATTAAAAAAAATAAACATGGAGTTTCAAATAACACAAGCCCATACATAAACAAGGTATTACACAAGCAAGGTATTATAAAATACTGTAATCCAATAGTCCATAAATGATTTTTTTTTTTTAAAAAACCTACAAAAACTAAGCAATTAAAAAAAGGCAAAAGCACTCAGCCACCCCACAAAGGCCCAATCGCCTAGACCCGCAGCACTTACCTTACCCCCAGGAGTGAGATAGCGGCGCCGCGTGAGAAGTTGAAGGAGACGAGTCACAGCGGCGAGGTGCGAGCAGAGAGGAGACGCGAGCAGCGGACTATGACGGGAGCAGCGGCGTGAGCGACGATGGTGCACCGGCAGTGATGCGAGTGGCGGCGCGAACGGTGACGCACGGCACTGACATGAACAGTGCACGAATGGCAGTCGGAGGAGCGAACAGCGTGAGTGTTGTGAAGGAGGAGAAACAAGGACAGGCTGAAAGCTCAACAAGTAAGGATTTTATTTTTTTTTATTTTACATAAAATGTCATTTGATCGTGTCGGACACGGTCAAATTCGCGTGTCCGCGACGGTCAATGTGCCGGAGATGTTGACCGCGTGTCCAATACCGTGTCGGAGTGTCGGGTCGCGTCCGACACGATTCAGCTGGTATTTTGCCGTGTCCGTGCTTCCTAGGTCATGGTTGATCTCAAAGTTCATCCTGCTTTAAAACTTCTTCTGTCAAGAGATGAAGCCGTTGTTAAAATTATAGGCCAAAGAGTTTCTGAATTACAAAAGAAAAAGTAACTGCTCTTTGTATCTTTAGGGGTTATTGCTGCTGCGCTGAAGGCATTTTACAGCTAACATGTATCGTTCATGGTCATTTTATTAGTTGATTCATGGCAGCAGTGAGGGACACAGTGGTAGAATTCCAATGTTAGTCTTTTGTTAGCTTCCTTTTCTGTGCCTATTCAGTTCCTTCCCATATTTCAATTCTTTGCTTCTGCCGTTTCTTTTGGCAAAAATGAATACCTAGGGGATGAGAATATGAAGTTGATGCGTTGAGTTTTGCATGCAATATCGATTATTCTGTTTTGGGTTATTGGGTACAAGCAGAGAGGGTTACTACCACTGATGTCCTCATGTCCTTGATAAATAAATACTTCACACCGCCTTTCTAGAACTCCAGTTTGAATTTAAAGTATCTGACAGTTAATATATGAAGTTATAAATTTATTTACATTTAGTCAATGTTTGCCCTAATATTAGTTTTAGTTTTTTTGTCCTTATTCTATAAAATGTGCTTGTAGATAAATTGTTCATAATGATCTGAAATTCAATTACTGCAAAGTGTCTTGTAGTTTACAAAATTAGTTCTCTTGCATTCAAAGTTGACCTTGGTGTTGAAGTAATCTATCAAGGTAACTCGAGTTGGCGCAGAAGCAAATGTCCTAAAATAAAGGAATGGATGCGCTGTAGTGACATTTCCACTGCAAAAAATCTTTACCTTTAATTAAATTTTATTAATATAATATCTTTTATTATGAAATAAAAGTTTTAAAAATCAATGGTGAGATTTTAACACTGCA
Organism: Glycine latifolia; assembly: GCA_013407115.1. NCBI lineage: Eukaryota > Viridiplantae > Streptophyta > Magnoliopsida > Fabales > Fabaceae > Glycine > Glycine latifolia. The sequence goes on from CM023943.1 coordinate 18,246,142, forward strand.
GAGGATCATGTTTATCATGTTTTTTCCCCATTGCACGGGATCTACTCCCACTAAACCAGCTATTGTCCTAACAAGTATACGAACATCTATGTTTGGTACGGGTTTTATGTTTACCTTCGATCGTGTCATGGGCATGTTTGTGTGTGCTCATTTATTATGCCTTTTATTAGATTAGATCCAACCCTACACGGCAAGACATGCATGCCCATGATTAAGGTTCTAGTTCATCCAAGTTAGTAATTAATAAGCATATCGGTCTTATTGTTCCAAAGGAGGAAGAACCTATGCTTAATTAGTTTTTCAGAAAATTTCCAAACGAATAATTTTAACGAAAATTTTCAATTTCTTATTTTTACCAGTTCAACTTTAAGTTCAAACAATGTAGGTAAAAGAAGTAATAATGTTGTGAGCATAAAAATTGGGGGATATCAAATTCTCATGTTTTGTGTCAAAATCTAGACATGTAGACACAGAAATTTATTGTAACAATATGCTCAAAGGCCTTTGTATTCAACAAATACTGATAGTATGACCAAGCTTAATGAATGAGTTAAGAAATATGTCAGTATGAATATATAATAAAATTACAATTTCGTATTTCTATTACGTTAACTTTAATTTATCTTTAACAATATATAAAGGATATAATTGAAATCAAAATGAAAAATTATTTATGAACCATCTCATGGAAATACATAGAGAGAAGGAAGTGAAATGTATAAATATGATAAATGATACGATGTAATTAAAAAAAGAAATATAAAAAAATAGTGTATATATGATTTGCTTACACCGCACAAGTATCTAAAAATCACAACTCAATCAAAATATAATCTCCATTCATTTATGTGTTTCAAGTTTTAATAGTGATAACCTTTTGGGAAATTTGTTTTCTTTCTTTGAGCCATGTAAAAATTACAAGTCAACTATTATTGAAGATGAAAAGCTTTGGCTTTTTTTATATATCTTCCATTTAATTTGAAAATGAATTAAGGAGAACCAATGCACTGCAACTGATCAAGTACACACTGTATACAAAAGATAAACAATTGGGAATCAAAATACTATTATGGCCTGTATAAAATACAACACTATATAAAAATCATATACATACAATAAAGAAAAAAATACTAAGAAACATTAGAATAAAAAAAGGTGTTCTGGTCTAAATAGTGAAGAAACAATTGATTGAAAACAAAGCTCTAATTAAGTCTCTAACAACTCTATCTTGATTTGCATCAAATAACTCGGTATATAGATTCATGGATGATGCACAACCACCACGCAATATTTTGTCATTAAATGTTCAGAAATAACAGCCGAATGTGCCGGTAGAAAAAAAAAACAACTGATAGCATCTCCAAATGGGAGGTGCTTACTGCTTAGTGGGTTTCTAAAGATAAGAAATTGTTTCTTAGAATAAATTATACATTAGAAAATATCTAGGTGCCATGAAAGTTCCTTATTTGATTACAAAAAAATTGGGTTTCTAATATAACAAACTCTTTCTAGAATTTCTTATTTTTTAAACATCATCAATCAAAGAGATTTTTTGAAATTTCTTGTAATTTTTTGTATTTAAGCAAAATTTAGTCAGAGTTCTTATGAGTGACATGATAATGTAGGGACCAAAAAAAATGAGTAAATGATTTTAAGAAACTCATATAAGCACTCTCCATTGTAGATGAATGTGCTGTTATGAATTTGACCTACGCTTGTTCCATCACTTCTGTAGACTTATCCTTCTCAAAGCTATTAAACCACCTATTTATCTCAGGTTTCAAAATTGAACCTTTCATGCTGCATGAGTAAAAATGTAAAAAATGTTTCAGAAACGTACAATAAAAAATTTAAAGAAATAAAAACATTTGGTTCATTTGGAATAGGATTAGGAAAAGGGGGAAAGACAGTTTTAGTCTTTATAGTATCCTATTTGCCCTTCTAGTACTATCTACAGTGAAAGATAAACTTGCATTTGATATGATCCATTTAGTCAGTAAAGAATGGTTTCAACACATCAAACGGAAATGCTCGTGATGCTGCATTGGTGCCTCTCCACTAGTGAACTGACCAATTTCCAGTGAGAAGAACTATATAAAATATATATAAGGAACTACCTCCGATTTTTATCCTCGTAAAAAAAGCATCTTTTATGAATTTATGAAACAACCTCATACAACGTACGCAACAACAAAAAATAATTAATGATTACAGTGCTTGTGTATTCAGATTTTGGAGTCGTGGCTTTGGTGCCGCTCTGCCTTCGTTGTTCATAGTCAAACAACAAATAAGGTCCATGCTTAACTGGAATAGAGACAGTGCCTCAAACTTGAGGCAGAACTTTATCCAAGTGATGAATCTCAACAGTTCTTTCATTGTGAGATATAAATTGCGCTAACTACTTTTATCACGCTAAATAAATAAATTTGATGAGATAAAATCTTACTTAGTACTTTTTTTTATATCAAAAAGTATAAAAACTTATAAGAGAATGCTTGATTTATATTAAAATATTATAGGAAAAATATTTTTATTGTATGGGTTCGAATCTGGAAACAGATTCTTTGCATATACAAGGGTAAGATTGAGTACAATATCCCTTCCCCTTACTTACGCATGGAATGGAGCCTCCGGGTAATAAGATTACGTGGTTTAAGCATTTGATAGTCGTAAAAACTTATAATCACATGAATAAGAAAAGTGTTATTATTCAAAGTTATAGACAGAACTATACCAAAGATTATATCCTATTGAGCTTTTTATTTGAAATGGGAAATACAATTAAGAATATCACAGGTACAATTTAAGAGATATGGACAAAAGCAAATTTCTGGTTCAATCAATAAGCAAAATTTGATTTTGTAACGAGAAATACTCCACATTTTCTTAATTCTCTCTTGGATCCCCTGCGACAATTATTATTTCTTATTGCAACAGAAAATAAAGAAAATAATAATAACCAATCAAGAGAAAAAGAAATAAATGTTATAAACCCCACTCAAATAAGAATGTAACTGCCCATTAAATAGTGCAAAAACATTTCTCTGGAATATATCATACATATAATACTATAGGCATAGTAGGAAACATATGTAAAGAAAGTTTAACTCAATATATTAATTGAGTAAAATGTGTGAATTATTTTAAATTTCTGATATATTTTTTATTATCAGATAAAAAAAAACATATTTAGGCAAAGACTACAATTACATAGGATACAGAAAATTGCACAAACAATTTATACTAATTTCATCTCAAATAAACTCTACATCCATATTGGTCCAAAATAACCTAAGTTTGGAATATCAACTAAACAATATCAATGGTTTACATACAAATGCACATCCACATGAAACCACACATGCACAACTTTTCAAAAATCTATCAAGAAAAACTCTAACATGTAGAAATCCTCTACACAAACCTAAACCTTGAGTGTAACCATCTCAAGAACAAACTTATATGCAAAGAAATAGGAAATAATGATAAGTGAAAGATATGACAATGATGCATTTCCTATACAATTTTAGCTTCTCTTCATGACTTCATGACAAAGATCAATTGGTTCTTCAAGGTAAGAAAAAAATGAATTAAGGGTGATGACACACAAGGTCTCTAAGCTCTCTAAGTGAAAATTCTATGTGTAATGAAAAAAATGAGTGTCACACAAGAAAGTCTTCAAAATTTTCATTTTTATAGACCTTGAACATAAATAATCAATTATGTACTAGAAATAATTGATTAATTTGTTCTTATCAACACCCGAGCCGAGTATTAGAAAAAACATTACAATCGATTATTTCCCCATACAATCAATTAACAACAATAGTTTGATTCTGCTTCAAAATCAAATAATCGATTATCTTAAATTAATAATTGAATATTATCTGTGAGCCTTAAGCAATTATAAAAATTAGAGTCCCAAAATAATCAATTAATATATTATTCTTAGATTGAAAACTTAATTTTTCAAAACAGTTTTCGTCTTGATTCAATCCTTAACAATATATAGCCATGGATCTTTACTAAAATATCAATATGGAAAAACTGAAATGCATTTCTAACCTATGATGCACGAGTCACACATATTCGAACATATAAAGTGATAATCATATATCCGAGTTAGGCTAGAATTCATTCTAACTTTGAGGTTTTACAAATTACATAACATATCATTGAAACTAAAGCATAACATATATATTCATTCTCTACACTGTAAAAAAAGATATTTAAAAAGTATACATACACAATTCAATCCCTTTTTTGTTTGTGCTTTCTTTATTAAAAAAAAATTAAACACACACTAAGTCAATTAAGAAGGAAACTTGTGAAGCGAAGGTTCTCTCAATAGCTATAATTTAGTATTTTTTTTTTACATATCATATATATATATATATATATATATATATATATATATATATATATACATACACAATTCAATCCCTTTTTTGTTTGTGCTTTCTTTATTAAAAAAAAAATTAAACACACACTAAGTCAACTAAGAAGGAAACTTGTGAAGCGAAGGTTCTCTCAATAGCTATAATTT
>CM023943.1:18250787-18276264 GCA_013407115.1 Glycine latifolia
TATACATACACAATTCAATCCCTTTTTTGTTTGTGCTTTCTTTATTAAAAAAAAATTAAACACACACTAAGTCAATTAAGAAGGAAACTTGTGAAGCGAATGTTCTCTCAATAGCTATAATTTAGTATTTTTTTTTACATATCATATATGTATATATATATATATTTTCATACACAGTTCTATTCAAATTTGAATTATTAGGTTGGAAAATTCTTCTCTAAATATTTAATACAGTAAAAAAAAACAAGATTGTTAGGAAAAATAAAAACAAAAAAATACTACTAAAGAAAAAAATATAACATGTCAAGTAATAATACTAAATAATATATAATATCGACCTTAACAGTTTATTAAATTGTTACATTATCAAAGAGTTTAACAAATAATCATATGTATATTTTTTTGATAAATTATATTTTAAATTTTTTTATTAACTAGTCTAATGTTATTCTTGAAAAAATAAAGATTTAAAATATACAAAAACTAAAAAATCTATTTTATGGAACCAAAAAATTATTTAAGTTCATGTATATTTTATTTGTCTATCTTGTGTGAGGGCACCATATGACCTAGAAGTTGGAGATAATTTTTGGGATGAAAATCAATTATCTAATGTTGAATGCTAAGATTGAAAATGAGTCTAGCTTGGTAGCTTGAAATTCAACTTAAATTTGATATGAATCTTTAGTTTCAATTTAAACTGTGTTTGATTCAAGTTTGTAAACAACTCGATTTAACTTGATATAATTTTAAATTAAAGTTATTTTACATATTTTTATTTATTTATTTTATCCAAAATTAAAATTGATATGAAGTTAATTAAAAAAATTAATTATATCAACTTAATAATATGAAGTATATTAATTAATATACGTTAAATTTATAGTTATTTTACATGTTTTTATTTATTTCAATAAAAAATAATATTAAATTAATTAAAAAATAATTATATCAATTTAATAATATAAAACATTTAATATATAAATAAATAGATATAAATTTTAGTTTATGAATCAATCAAATTATATATAACTCAAATTTAACTAATTTATTTAATGAATATAATTTTAATTCATTTAATTCTAGTTCAACGAACCAATTATAGTTTCGAATTAAGTTGAAATTGGTTCGATTCATCGATCTATCCAGTGCCCATGGAACATTCAAGAATCAAGATCATATCAAACTAATAAATAAAAAGAAAAAAAATCCTTCAAATCATTAGTTTCGTTTCATTTCAAGTAAAAAAAAAAGTTGAAGTAAAGCCAGAACTACATTAGATTCGAACCAAACCAACAACACCACAACAATAAATCATCTATCTATCTCCAGAGGCGGATCCAGAAAATTAATGAAGGGTGAGGACTCAATATTATGAACCACAGTCCACAGCAGTTCATGGTCTTCTAAATTCTAGCACCCTATGAAATTTCACAAGATACCTGCAATTTTTGGCTTTGACCTCACCGCAGAAAGATACTATCAAATGATCCATCATCCATATATTAGCCAGCAAAGCCAAACTAGAGTGACAAAGTAGAATGAGCAAAATTTGATCCAAAAACAAAACAGAGCAAAATTTGACCCAAAAACAAAACAGAGCAAAATTTGACAAAGTAGAACATAACATAGCATTATCATTCAACGAAGTATACCCAACTCAGAAAAATTTAAACCCTAATTAACCATTATCAAAAGCAGAAATCCAATCCTGGGAACATAACTCGAAATCGAAATATGCTTTTGACAATTACAGAGCATTATTATTTATCAACGAAACCAAGTATTGAAGTATACCCAACCGAATCTCAAAAAACATAACTCAAATACGGAAGGTCGGAGGCCCGGAAAGGTACCTGTCTGCTGTCTCTTCCATCAATGGAGTCTGGAGCAGAGGCAGAACCACTGGTTTGGAGAACGCTCGAAGCCTCAGACCACGCTTCCGAGGACGCCGACGCCATAGCCCGTAGCCGTGACGGTCTGACGGATGCAGGCCCGCGATGACGCCGATCACCAGAGATGGAGAACGAGAGAGGAAGGGGCAAAGGGCACAATATTACCTTACTGTTGTTGGTGCTTCTTGCAAATGGAAGAATGAGAGAGGAAGGGTCTTGTTTGTACGGCTGTGCCTGTGCGGTGCCCCCTTCTCACAACAGCTGGTTAATTTTGTGAAAAATTTAAAGCAAGAATATTTTGATAATTTCACTTCAAATTTTAAGGGTGAACACTTACCCTCCTTCTCTTCTACGTGGATCCGCCTATGCCAAAAGGGAATTGCACTCACCCACAAACATCAAACCCTACCCAAAAAATTGATTTGACTAACACTTTGCTTACGTTTCACGGACACATTTTTTTCCTATTGCTCATTCCTATAGACAGGATGTCCTACACGAATACCATGCTACCCAAATGGTAGGCCACTCTGGCATCAAAGGCACACTTGCTCGAGTTGCTGCTTCATTTTATTGGGCTGACATGTATAAAGATGTCAAGTTCTTCATCACCAATTGCTTACCTGCCAACAGAACAAAACGTTAACAACCAAAAAGAACGACCTCCTCCAACCTCTTCTTCCTGTTCCAACCCAGGTTTGGGAAGATATAAGTATGGATTTCATCACCAACTTACCTTCCTTTCATGACCACTCTGTTATCTGGGTCGTGGTTGACCGCTTGTCAAAATATGTTCATTTCATAGCTCTTTATGGTCGTTTTTCTTGGTTGTTAACAAATACAAAAACTAGTATATCATATATCTAACATCAACCAAATAGATTATTACATTATACAAAAACAAAACTATTATCATGCTGTTTAAAAAAAAGCTATTATCATAAATATTTTTAAAATAATGACACAAGTCTTTAAAACATTTATTATATCTAAAAATAAAAAAAATAAAAAAAATACCTGTCTAACTGTTAAGACTTTAATATATATCACTTACATTCCTATATCTAAAATTTGATTATTTTCATTTAGTTCACGTCTCTTCAAACTTTCAACTTCGACTCAGATACCCATGGAAGAGTAGAAGAGATGTAGATTTTGTGTTATGGTGAGAATGACCAAGAGGATATGGTGTCCCCATGCGCTTGCAAGGGATCAATGAAGGAAAACATGCTCACGCACAATGTAGGAGTTTAACATTGCTTTGAACTTTTCTTTTATGTTTCTTTCAAATTAACTATAAAGAACGAGTGTCTCTTATAATTAGTCTTTTTCGGTATTATCAAATATAAAGTTTGAAATACATAATCTTTGTGACAAATTCAACATAAATGTATTTAATATACTATTTAATATTTTTAAAATTGATAAATTGTATTTATGTACAGATACTTTCTTAAAAATATACTAAATACAATAATAAAAAATATATAACTTCAAATAAATTTTAATTTTACAATAAATATATTTAAAAATTATTAATTGCAAATAAACAATAATAAAAATGAACACTCAAATTTAAATGATTATATATTATGTGTTCAAATTTAATTTTTATATATATTTTAAAAGTTTTACTTTTAATATAGGTATTATTCATTATCGTTACTCGGAGAAAGTACAAAATCATAATACATTTTAAAAACTTAATATTTTTTTAATAAAATGTGTTCAATTAAAAATATAATCAATCAAATTTCTTAAATTTAATGTAATTATATTTAATAGATTATTAAATATTCAAAAACCTGATAATTTTATTTATGTGGATATTTTTTAAAATATGTTAAATACAATTTTAAAAATATGTATATTTTCGTGTTGATAGCCTATGAGTGCTAAATGTGAAAAAAAAAACAATCCATTTCATTGTCATAGGTATTTAATTAAAGATAAGGAAAGATAAAAGTAATTAAAAAAAATGAGGGAAATTTGTTTATATATTTCTACAAACAAGAATTGTACAATTAGATTTTGTACGAACAAGAAATCATTGTAGCGAGTGGAGACACTAGATTGTGGTGACATGTACATTTACATTTCAAAATTTCTAACTTGAGAAGATCTTATTAAGTCAAAATAATTTCCTATTAGACAATTTATACATTTTTACATATTTGATGGTACAAACTAAGGTGTTTTGCAATAAAACATAAATCTAAAAATATATGTATCATATCTCCTATCATATTTGAATGAGGTATTAAGTCTTGAGGATCTACTACCTAGTGGACTAATCTTTTGGGTAGGGAACTCTTGTATTTAAGTCCTAATAATTAGTGTTTTCGTTGAAAGTCAGGCCATGAAAAGAGCTATTTATATAGGTTAAATTAAGGTGCAAATCGAATACTAACAATTGAGTGAAGCTATCCAAGAGAAAATAATTATCCCTGAGTCAGTGTTGATAGAGTAAAAGTTGTCATGAACATCAACTCTTAAAAAGGGGCGGTAATGTTAGGAATCTAACATTGAATAGAATAAACTATTTGATGTGTTACTTAAGATTTGAGGCTCTCCCACCTAATTGTTTAATCTTTTGGGTTGGATTCTCCTCTTGTATTTAAGTCTTAACAATTTATAAAAGTAACCTCTTTTAATTATTTAACTTGAAGTGTATTATAAATACAAAATTTATATAACAGAGGATGTGACACATAACCTTTTCTATTTTATTTGACCAAATTAATGGCTCATTCATTCTAATTGTATTAGATTTTGATATACTAAGTCAAATTAGGTAGACTAATATAAGGGACAAAATTTTGAGTATCTAAAAAAAATCTAAAACCTTTAGTGATGTGAACTATACATAATATTTGATAAAATATTCACATAAATATATTAATAATATTTATTCATATTTGGTAACATTTTTTAAATGTTGTTAAAAGCTCTTAACAACATTTTTACTAAACAACATTTTTACTAAGTGTTAAACAAAAAAAATGTTGCTAAAGATTACATGTGTTGTAGTGATGTCATATATATGTATTAATATAATTAAAATATATTACTTAAGTAAATAATTTATATTATATATATACTCTTCTATAAAAAATAATTATATTTTTTTCTAATTTTATGACTAACAGAACAATCTAACATAGAGGAGTGGACCCTAATTCAACAAATTTTATATTAATTTGATTCAAAATCTATTTAAGAATATTGAACTATTATATAATTTTATATATAAATTTATGAAATTGTTGACAAGTTTTTTTTAAGATTAATTTTCAATTATGAACCAATATTTTATGTTGTTTGGTGCTTCAAATTAGTACAATATATTTGTACCTACTTAATAACTTATTTTTGTAATGTTAGATGATTATTTTCGTAATGTTGCTTATTTATTTATTACTTACATTTAGACAAATCAATGTTATGTTTAGTTATTTTAATATTATGTTGGATATTTTTAAGGTTTAAATATGTTTTTGATACCTAATAAATATTTGATTTTTGTGTTTATTCCATAATAATTTTTTTTGTGTTGAGTCCCTAATTAAAACAACAATTTTCTTTTTTATTCTGGACACTTTTTTTAGTCCCTAATAAATTATTGAATTTTTATTTGATGCCTGATAATTTTTTTATTTGTAATTAGTTGGGACTAAAATAAAATTCACTAATTTGTTAGAGAGCAAACCCAAAATTCATTAATTTATCATGGACTAAAATTAAATATAAAAAGATTCTTTATTTGAAACTCAATGCAAATAATTTTTTTATTAGAGAACAAATGTAAAAATTAAGTATTTATTAATGATAAAAATATATTTAAATCTATTTTTAATGTTATGTTTATATTATTTAAGAATAAAATTTTAATTTACTTATAATAATTTTTTGATTAATATATTTTTTATTAATTTATTAACTTTATACATAAATAAAGTATAAATGGAGATAAAGATGAAATTTGTGACATACACTCGAGAATGAAAAGGAAACATTTAGTTTTTTAAAAAGCCAATATAAAGAGGGATACAATATAACCTAGCCAATCCAAATGCTACTCATTATCATCCCTTTAACAATCACAAGGCAGCAATGACAAAGCAAGGTAGTGCTTAACCTTTTATTCACATTTTTGAGATACCGTACGTACCCTCCCAATCTCATCTTCGCGTCACAGTTTCTCATTTGTTTTCTACATTTCAGACATGTCATCCCACTCTAAACTGTTACACGTTTCAAATGTGTCCTAGCATGTTTTATTTATTTACTTTTTTATCTGGATTTAATTTTCTGCCGATGTTTTTTTTTTTTTTTACTGAAACCGATGTTGTGTTTTAAATATTACATCGTATAACAGTTCTTATATAGAGAATTTTTTTTTTTTTAAAGAATTATTCTTGATTTTAAACATGTGAATGGTGAGGATCTCTTTGCACGAAAGGAGTCCCACAAACTAACACCCACACAAATCTTAATTGCTCCAGAACTCACGCTGAAACTGAAAATACTATTTATTTTATCTTTCACGTTCTGTTCATGTTTTCTTTATATAAGACCGCCTTCAAAAGGTTATTAAAACCATTTAAATCAATCAGACGCAACGTTCTAAAAGGAATCATATTTTTAAAAGCCTCATATTTAAAATAATTGATTAGACATTAAATCAAATAAAAAACTTCCGTTAAAAAATAAAATGTTCCAACGTTTCAACTCATTGATGCCGCTGCTACCCTTGAATGTTTTCATGATTGAGGAACCTAACGTGACATCTTGGTAGAATGCACCCGCTTCAACGAAGTCATAGCCACGAACAATGTTGGAGATTGTAACGTTGAGGGAGAAGTCGTAATAGAGAGTGTTGTTGGTGTAGTCAAATTATGTTAGGATAGCACCGGTCACGACCGTGACATCGTATGGTTTGTCTTTGTGAAGAGGAAAAGGTTGAGAAACAACATCAGTGTTAGTAATCCCACAGCAAGGATGAAGAGGATGATGAACGTCATGTTCTCCAAGAACCACCGTTTTAGGTCAAGATTTTGAGCCATGGCTGAGTACTCAGATCGAGCAGTCTAAGAAATCATTAAGACAAGTAAGACTATATATTATTTTGTTTTGTTGGACGCATCAAAGAGTTTAAGTTTTAAATTTGAATTATTAGTAATTTTTAGAATTAGATTTACGGATCTGTAATTTTAATTTTAGAATTATATATAAACTTGTTAGTTTTTAAGATTATTGTTACTTTTTGAATTTTATAACTTTTGTATAGATAGATTAACAGATGAAGTTAGATTAGTTAGTTTTCAGATTTTTGAATCTTGTAAATTAGTCCATATATACATAACAAATCAATAAATAAACAATGAAATTCATCAATTAATTCTTCTCTCGCTTGATTTTTACATGATATGTGTCCAACATGTATTTTTTATAGAAGAGACGATTGTTTTGTTGGGGATAATATTAATAGGATATTTTTTATTAACGCTCTTAGGACATTAATTAAAAAAATAAAAAAAAAATATTTATTATAGAGATAATAATAGAACGTAAAAAATGTCACAAATAATATAATTTTATATACCCTAATAATTTTTTTCCTTAATTTCTTACCCAATCTCACTGATTAAATTTTTCATATAGTATGCCCAGAAAATTTGTATTTATACATTTATTAAACATGTCCCTTGCTTTCCACTGCTTGCTATATTATTGTAATAATGTTGTACTGAATTAATGAATTCGAAGAATTATTGAATGTGACCCGAGGCACAACAATTATATTTGATGTGGCTTTAATCATTAATTAGATGTGCGTGGCTTGTAGCAGGCACAACAATAATTAATGTACTACTATCAGAAGTTGTATTAGAAAACGACTGCTGCCAACGGTGGTAGAATAGAGCCAACAATGGAAAGATAATTATATCTGTTATTCTTTTTCAACAATTAAATATTTAGAAAATTTTTATTGCATGTAATAATTTAATAATTAATTATATAAAACTATATAGAATTTTGCAATATTAAAAATAGATAGATAATAACTTGAAAATTAACAATTTACCTTACACTATAGACTTTATCAAATATTAAAAGAATGACATAACTTAATCGATGTGGCGATGGCTTAAAATTACACTGCGACTTTAATCAGGGCAGTTTAGTTTATTAAAATTTAAAAAATTAAACCAATGTCTTGACTACTTTAATGCTTATTAATCTTTTATAATAAAAAAAATGCTTACGTGAGTTCGTATGATAGAATCATGCAAATATTTTCGTAATACGGTGTGTCATATGTTAACATTTTTGTAATCCAACTAAAACGCAAGATTTACATATTACAATTTAGATTACATTATAATTTTTTTTCCTTCTAATTTCTCGAATCTATAATTTTAATTCTGTGATTTTTAGTTGTAATATTTAATCTTCTAATTCTTATTAATAGAGTTATTCAATTAATTATAAATAATTCAAAATCATTATTTGTTAAAAATTGAATAAAAAATATTAACTCTAATCCTCCAAAAATATTAGCCTCCTCCTCTTCTCCGCAAACATATCTTTCATCAATGTGGCATGCGACTCCATTGATAACAACACCACATTAAGATTAATAATCTTTTATTAAATTTTTAATGATTAATATTTTTAATTAATTTAATAACTCTAGTAATCATAATTTAAATATTAATTAATAATCTATTAGGATGACCAAAATCATCAATTTATAAAACTAGAGAGGTCAGTTATGATTAAAAATTAAAAGGACCAAAATCATGAATTTGGAAAACTATGAAATCAAAATTATAATTTAGTCTAAAACTTATAAAAAAAGTAATAGGGGACACATTCATTTGGGATCCATCCCATTCGGGTTGTTACTCAGTCAAATCTGATTTTAGGTGATTTTGTCTCACACCTATCATTCTAAATACATGTGAAGAAAGCTCGACTTAGACATAGGTTTGGAGACTACCATAAAATATGAAACATTTTTTTGATAGTCTTCCTACTAATATTTTTTGTTGGAGGAGACATTTGTCTTCCTCTTCTCTTTGTTGCAGGTGCAATGGAGTGGAGGACACATAGATTCACACGTTGCCCTAGAGCTAAATTCATTTGGCATCATCTCCATTTTCTTTCCTTTCTTAATCACTTCAGCTGAGATGATGCTCTATGGTTGTGTCACAATGCCATAAGGAGTAATTTTCAACTGAGACTCACGCTGGATCATTTGGAAAACCCAGAACCATTGATGAAAAAATTCAATGGAATTCATGGTTTACTACAGTTTTAATAGACCTCTATTATATAGACATCTTTGATGAAAAATTCATTGGAGTTTACTTTTCTGAGTGTTAATGAAGTCACGTGCCTCAATGTTCCTTAAGTTCATTACCTTGTTAATTATGATCATGATCGGTTTATTTCTTATCCCGTATGAAGTATTGTAGCAGGAATATTTTGGCCCATGACATTTATTATTGTGGGCTCTTGCCTGTTTGTCATCCACCAGTCCATGGAATGCTTGGGATTTGGAAAGCTGAAAATGAGTATTCCCTTATCTCAAATACAAGAAAAAAAATATGATTCATTAATTTAAGAAAGTTAGTTAATTATATGTAATTGCATAAAATTCAATTAAAAAGTAATTTTTTAACCTTATTTTTCATTGGAATTTGATATTAAAGATAAGAAAGAGTCATTATAACTAACATCTCAATTAAATGAAAAGTATTTTAAAGATAATAACATTAAATAATATAAAATTAGTTAAAAAAATATATAAATTTGATACCAAGAAAAATATTTTTTTTCCTTATAGTTGAGACCACGTGGAGTATTAATCTGGTCTTAAATATAAGAAAAAAATTATTTACGCTAATTAAGAAAATTAATTAACCACATTTAATTATATCAATCTCAAATAAAAATTAATTTTTCTCCAATTTATATTTTATTAAAATTTGGTATTAGACATAAAAAAAAGTCATTGGAATTAAGACCTCAATTAAATAAAGTATAATTTAGAGATAATATCATTAAATAAGATAAAGTTAGTTAAAAAATTATATTTAAGACAAAAAAGAGTATTTTTTTCTTCTTATTTATATTTGAGATCAGAGAGTATATATAAAATTATTTTACAAATATTTTATAGGCTGTTGGAAGATGGTGGACCTATTATGACACGATGATGCATTAGTACGTAGGCAACAGCTTCCTACACCATTCTCTATTTCTCATACACCATTTTTCACAGTGAAATTCCCATTATACCCCTGTAATTTAAATATAATTATATAATTTTTTTGAAAAATTCTCTTCTTCCCTCTTCTTCTCCCTGTCAACGATAGCGCTTCCTTCTCGCCTCCCTGTCTCCGGCAAGCACAGCATTGAATTCAGTCTTCCCCGGCAAGCACAGCATTGGAGTGGGATAGTTCCCGTTGCACGTCCTTCGTCTCCGTTCACTCCGCCGCAGCTTGTTCGAGCTTTGTTCGTGGATACTTGATTGGGGGTGGTTGTTTGTGCGTCTGGTGACCCTGGTGAGTGGTTTCTTTCGCAATTCGTGCTTATGGTGGTGTTTGGATGCTGTTGCAGGTCGTTAATGGCGGAAATGGATCCGGGAATCCGTTGGATAGTGTCATACGGATTGACCAATCCGTATGACTCATACGGATTGACCAATCCGTATGCTAGTTTTATGGCTTTAAAATTGCTTTTTTTAAAATTAAATGAATAATAATGGAGTATTATTGAAATCTATGTGCCTGTGGGTGAAAATACATGGTTTCATGAGCTGATTTGATTTAAAATGGACCATGGTTGTGAATGTCGCTTGTTTAAAAGATTTATAGGTTGGTTTTGATTGAAGTTGATTATATGGTCCATTGTGCAAGGCAGGTCTGGAACCCATAAATAGTTTGGTTTTGATTATATGCTTGTAAAGCGTTGTTTTGAAATCATTATTGGTTGGTTTTGATTGGGATTGGACTTTATTATATGGTAAGCTTGTGAGTTGCACTTGTTCAACCCATTATAGGTTGGTTTGCATTAGTATTGGACTTCTTTGTATGGTAAGCTTGTGTAGCGTTGTTTTCAAATCATTATTGGTTGATTGTGATTAAGTTTGTAGATGAGTATATGGTAAGGTTGTCAATTAGACTTGTTGAACCCATTATAGGGTGATTTTCATTAGAATTGAAGTTTATTGTATGGTCTATTGTGCAAGGCAGTTCCGGAACCCATAAATAGTTTGGTTTTGATTATATGCTTGTGGAGCGTTGTTTTGAAATCATTATTGGTTGGTTTTGCTTGTGAATTGGACTTCATTAATTGGTATGGTTGTGAATGACACTAGTATAGATAACCATGCTTGTCAATATGTATCCAATGATGTTGTTTTTTAAGCAGATTATGGCTAAGACGAGAGGAGGAGTGCGTCGGGGTGTTGGTCGCAGTCCCGACCGTTCTGCGGTTAGACATCCTAGAGGTCATCCTGAAGATGCCCCTGAGCGGCGGCGTAGGCCTACCGCATCTGTCCGTCGTCATAGGGCAGGTGTTGCTATTGATGATGAGCCTCCTGTGCCTGAGCCTGATGCGGAGATTACTGAGCCGGTGATGGAGGATATGGACACAGCGTCTGAATCTTTTCCCGGAGGGCCGGAAGATTCTTCAGTGCTGACTCAGTTTGCTGATCATGTGGCGCTACGAGTCTGGGCAGGAGAGGTATTGAGATGTTCAACTACATAGTCCAATGTCAAAGTCATTCGTTTATCCGTACATGATTAACCGTAAATTATGTCTTCTCTGCAGGAACGTCCAGAGTTGAAGCTTGCTTCCCATGGCCGTAAGGTCATTAAATTCGGGAAGCCTGTACCTGAGATTGAAGGTTTCATCGCAGCTACTGGCCTGACTCCATTGATTGGATGCTCGGTGGAGACCGGAGATAGGGGGTTGCTATCTGCATTTGTTGAGCGATGGCACCCCGAGACATGTTCATTTCATCTGCCCGTGGGAGAGATGACACTCACTTTGGACGACGTGTCATCACTGCTGCATCTCCCTGTCATGGGCACATTCGACACGTACGACCAGTTAGACATCGGAGAGGCGATCACATTGCTGGTGGAGCTACTCGATGTCACTGTACAGGAGGCATCTGCTGAGACGACACAGTGTCACGGTGCTTATGTTAGACTATCATGGCTCCGTGAACTGTATTACGCGAAGGTGGAGGCGAGACAGTGGATATTGGCCGCCAGGGCATATCTACTTCACCTTGTTGGATGCACGCTGTTTGCCAACAAGAGTGCCACACATATAGCTGTGGCATTCTTAGAGGCGTTCAGAGACTTCGACCGGTGTGCGGGTCTTGCATGGGGTGCGGGTGCTCTTATACACATGTATGAGAACCTGAGCTACGCCTGCAAGCACCACGGGAAACATCTTGCAGGGTACATCACATTGTTACAGGTAATGATTTCCATTCTCAAATGCATAACGATTAAAGTTTATTGTATCAGTATGTTTTGTTTGCATTCTTTCCTGACTTTTATTGTTTGAAATTTGTAGTGCTGGATATACGAGCATTTCCCTAGTATAGGAAATGTCGATGCCGATGACCAGTACGACGAGAGGCAACCTCGTGCCTGCAGGTGGAAGACCGCGAAGGCCTTACCGGTGGCAACCTATCGGAAACGTCTAGATAGGTTGACACCGTCTGATATAGATTGGACACCGTATGGGGAGCATCGTACCCACAGGGAGTTTGAGGTCATCTCCATGTTCTCTGGATTCCTCAGATGGGGTCCACAGCTGACTAGGTATTTACCCGAGAGGGTGGTCCGACAGTTCGGGTATGTTCAGCACATTCCACCACCGCCTATGTCAGATGTTCCTTCACTTGATGACCTTGAAGACAGGTGGACCCACTTCCTAGACTTCATGGTGCCGACCGGAGACTTGGTTGAGTATCCAGGTCACTGTGGTGCTGCATACATGGGGTGGTTCTTCCGCATCTCCCATCCATTCATGACCCCATCTCGGTATGAGGAGGCGGCTTCCCAGATTCCACTCGTGCCTGAGCCTGCACCATCGCAGAGTCATTCCCATGGTGCCGCTACTGATGCATCCACTGATAGAGATGAGCAGAGACCAGTTCATGCCGTGGTAAATACCTCAGTTAGACTATCAAACCTAGTTGACGTTCAATACACACTTTATCCATTTGTTAACCATTTGAGTTGTTTTCTTGTAGCATGTGTGCCAACGTGTTGCTGATGGCCTCCAGCATATGCTTGATATGAGGATGGTGACAGAAGGCACGGATGCATACTCGATGACTGAGCAGCTCCTGCATCTGGTTCGAGGCGTGACTGACGATGGCATTGTCTACACCCGAGCTAGACGAAGTTTCAGACCGCAGAGGAGACCTTCCCGTGCCCGTGATTGATATTTATGTTTTGTTTGACATTGCTTATTAGATATTAAAGAAATTTATTTGTAAATATTGTTTAGTCACTTAGAACATTGATATGACAGAACATGGTTTTACTCATTGAACATTTTATATCACAGAAGAAATACATTTGCACTGTTAGCTAAACGTCTACACATCTCTTAAGTCAACATATTGTGTGCGCAACTGCATCGACTTAATATACAATTGCATTCGATCAATGTAATGATACGGCCACTGCTGAGCTTCGGTGCTAGCGTGACTAGCCCACAAACATGCCGTCCACGGTAAAGGACAATTGTCTGCCAAGGTTACCTGTTTAGCACAAACAACATACATAAATTATGAATACAAGTAAAAAAAAAAGTTTGCATGAAAATGAAACACGATTGAATTTACCTGAACAAAATGGTTTCCAAACACATGACCAATGCACAATATGCGATGAACTCGGGGATCGCTAGGTGGTTGACTTCTTAGAGGGAAGAACGTCATACTTTGCTTGAGGGACAGTGAAACTACAATGATATTATATCTTGAGGCAATTACATGACCCATATCTGTGATATCCATCCACTTATCCATGGTAACCTGCAAATTATCCATTAATCATATATATTATATGCATGTTTGTTCGTGCTTAGGTTATGCCAAGGCATATGATGTAAAAGAAACCCGATTTAAACATACCTTTGAGAATCCATCAACTAGTAGGGACCGCTTTAACATTTCAAACCTCTGTATCCCACCAAACAATGATATATATTGATCGGTCCATTGTGCAAGTTCTTTAAGCAGGTCATTGCGGACCAAAGACCAAGCCTCTTCACCGTAACCTACCAAGGCAGCAACAACTCGATATCCACAATTACCATCAGCTTTTACATCAGTTATGTCAACAATAAAGTTCTGCATAAATGGATGAAATTGATCGAGCATTGGAACCCTCCGATTTTTCATTACAACATCGGAAGATGAACTGGACTGTTTCGGGGTAGAACAACTATTTTGTACAGAATGAAAGTCATCCACATACTCGAAGTAAGACGGGTCCCTTTTTGTAGACCGTTCGTGCTTTCTAACGTTCTTCTTCTGAGCACCTTTTGTTTTCACCTTATCAGGGGGAGGACACATGGAATTCTTATCAGGGTATGCAATTTCAGACAGCTTTGACTTTAGTGTCATTTTTCCACACAAATCAAGTATTTCAAAACGGTTAGATATGGCTTCTATCTCATCCGTTATGCTTACTTGGCATGCAGTTGCATCATTGTCCCAGTAGTTTAATCGCCGCCAAAACATATGAACAGTGGTAATTGGAATGCTCCCAATAACATACTTTGACAGCTCACATGCACAAGGCAAACCATAAGTTGTTCTCAACACACATCCACAACGAGATGGATTTTTTCCAACATAATGCACCCGGTCATACTCTTCGGCAATTTCATTTAACGCATACCTAGACACCATGCCAATAAGTCTCTTATATAACGTAACTTTAAAAACATGTCCAACCACATGTGTACTTCTTTCCAAAGATGCCTTGATTTCAGTATGTTGCAAGGTGATCATATTGTTCATCGCATCCCAAACCGTACACAAATTACCAACACTATTTTGTAGTAGCCGCTTTAAAGTCCAATGGGCAGACTCAACCCTGCAAGGTACGATACAAACATAGTTTACTTGAAAGACTTGAAACCTATGCAAATGATAATTTATATGATAAATTAACCAATGTATTAAGCAGAAGTTTACCTGTTTGTGGTTGTATTTCCAAGATGCATGACTTTGTTTGTCCATGCTGTGACAAATTTTTCTTTGTGAGGGTTCAACCAAGTGTCCTTTACGTAATCAATAAATGTTGGCCACGGAGCACATGCAACCTCAAACTTCATAAGACAATCATCAAATTTCTTCTCACTATCACAGTCAACCACACTTCCCCATGCATCCATGATATAATCCCACGCATTCTGCTGCCGAATATAAGTTTTACATTTTGCCTTCACATTCTTGTCAATGTGAAACCTACACAATAAATTGGTTGCCTCTGGGAATACCGTTTCGACAGCACTCATCAATGCTAAATCTCTATCTGTAACAATCACCTTAGGGAAAAATTCACTTTTAAGAAATATCCCTCTAAACCGTTCAAGGGCCCACACAACATTGCTTATACGTTCTGCCTCTAAATAGGCAAATGCAGCTGAAAATGTTTGCCCAGTAGGTGTCACACCAACAATGTCAAGTAAAGGTAGTCTATACCTGTTTGTTTTGTATGTACTGTCAATCAAGAACACCATATGATATGCATTACTCAATTGTACTGCATTCGGATGTGCCCAAAACAAGTCACGTACAACATTTTCCTCCTTCAATCTATGCCAATGAATATACATGTCACGTTGAAGAAGTTTCATTAGTTGTTGCATTTCAGTGTTATCGCCTCTTGTACGTGTGCGGTATGCATATCTTGCATTGTATACTTGCTTCAAGCTTGTGACATTATTGGCATTGTGCTCCTTCAAAGTAAGCAGAATATTCTTTGGTTTCACCATTGACCTTGTCATATCTGCAACAATGATCTTTTCCTCTTCAGTTAGTCGACCAGCGTATGGATGTCCACAGAATGACTTAGCCAAAACATGATTATGATTACCACATATTAGCTTCACCATCCACCCTTGACCTCCCGGAATTGGTTTGGCCCGCAGCTTAAAAGGACACTCGCATTTTCTAGTGCTTGTGGTCAATTGATTGAAACCTTTTCTCCATTGTCTATATTTTCCACCCCTTTCACAACCAATTAACACAAATGACGTCCTTCCTATTTTCCCGGTTTTTGTGTCACTCCTCATTATAACGGCTACAAAACCATTCTCAAATGCAACCGCACGAGCCCATTTCAATACCGCATCACGAGATTCAAACACCTACACAAATAGATAATTCATCTTTAATATTCTTAATTTAATCATTTAACAACAACAACTACATTCAAAATCACATAAATACCTCAGTCGTGTTGAATGCTGCGGAACAATCAACTACACAATCATTGTCTTCAAACGCATCAGGGTCCGCTCTCATGTCTTCCTCCATATAATTTTCTTCCGACAAAATACTTTCATATATCCACTCATCGCTGTCCATCCTTACAACTACCCATGAAATTTTCATTACCAGAAACACACACCAATAAATCACTATTTCCTTAGCATTTCCATAAAATAACATTTTTAAAATTATTCATTAAAGTCTTAATAATCATTTACATACATAAACAATCCACAAATTTCAAAATTGTACTTACTCACTCAAATAATTTTAGAAATTAAACTCAATTCTAATTGAATCCAAAAATTGACTTTCCGTATTTAGTCACTCAAATAATTATTAAAACTAAGCTATATTTTCCTTAAATATATGTTTTAACCATTTTTTTTTTTAAATTTTCTGCTCAAACTGCTGATTTCATTCAATACGGATTAGCCAATCCGTAAATTCTATACGGATTACCTAATCCGTACGAAACCAAAAAACCCACACCAGATACCTCTGCAGCTCCGACGACCGTTCAACGCTCCGACGACCACCACCACGCTCAAACTCCGACGAAATCGACACAATGCCACTGAAAACCACCAATGCACAGCTTTTCCACCAACCAAATGGCACAAAAATGAACGGAATGCACAGTGAACAAAAGAGGAAAGCGCAACTACGTTAACTGTGACGGAAATATAAGAGGAAAGCTGCCAGGGGTATTTTTGGAATTTTAAAAAAAATAATGGTGTATTAGAAGTGATGAATGGTGTAGGAAGCTGTTGCCTAGTACGTATTTGTGGGTATAGTGTTTATATGCGAGTATGCACACGAGAGAATTGAATATATCGGCTCAAATAAATCATGTTAAATGGGCCATACACCCAGCAGATTGCAACGGGCAATCCAAGCCCAAATAATCCTCACATGCCATTCTTTAAAGAAAGAAGAAAATAAAGACTTACTATCCACACCTCCAAGACTATTCAAACCACCATCTTTTTCAAAAATGTGTTATTTCATAAAGGAAATAATACTCTAATGTTTGACACCCTCACAACACAACAGAAACAAGTTTTTATTGTGTATATGATCAAGTTACATGACAAAAATTTGTTTTTGTTATCTCGACCACGTGTTCAACAAAAAATTATTTATGGTGTGTTACAAAATTGAAATACACCACAAAAATAAGCCACGTAATGTGGAAGCATCCTGTTAAGGCAAAAACAGCCCCACAAAAAAAAAGTGAATGCAGCGTAATGTGGAAGGCAAACTACCCCCCCCCCTAAAGAAAATCCTCTTTACAGCAACCCCCCTGCAGCGGAAGCCGTTACTCCCCGGTGGAAACCAAACCCACCAACAAAAACCCATTGGCTAGGCACAAATAAATGAAATAATACCTCGAGTGGGAGTTGTGACGCGATTGTTAGGCGTGGACGAACAAGGTGTAAGCGGCGCAGACGAACAAGACGGAAGCAGCACAAACTTGGAAGGAACTTTGGAACTGCTAGGCACAGTCGAAGAAAGCCAGGTAGTTTTGAAAACCTAGTGGAGAAACGACATCATTCATGTGTCTGCAGCATTTTTTTTAAATAGCGACCTGGTCCCAGTTGATGGGTCGTCGGTTTGATCGTTGACCCGACTGGGTTGTACTGGATTTAAAGTATGACCGATCCATTGACAAATTCGACCCGATCCAGCCACCGAGTCAGTTCGATTTTTAAAACACCGCTCATAGGGCACCCTTGGGCGCAAGCGGTACTCAAAGCGGAGAAGTAATAATGTAGTCAGGCTAGTGCTATTACTAGAATTGAGCAAACAGACTTGGGTCCATAGTTCATTTACGAAACTTGTAATCCACACCGTATATAAGTGTCTTTTTAGAATTCATTTAAAATGCAAGCTTTTTAGCCCAGTTTATTTACTCGCATGTTAAAGAGGTTTTACTTGTAGGCTTTTTATAATTTAATATACAATATATAAACTAATAAATAAGGGGCATAAATTGAGAAAAAAATATTTTTAAAAAAAATATAGAATTTAAGTACTTTATATATGATTCAATGGTAAATGATGATAATTTTGATTTAGTATAGAATTATAGATTAAATAAATATGATATGAAAAAATATTTTTTAGGTGGCTTAAGATGCAAATTATATTATCATTTTGAACAAATAATTTTTTTATTTGACAATTCATAGTTAGTTTTTAAAATGGTTTAAAATGGATCCAACTTTATATTTTAAAATTTAATTTTTAATTTTTTTTTCTAATGTGGGTTATCCCGCTAATCCTGTGGGCTATGTAGGGTAAGTACGAGCTTGCTAAAATTGAGTCTGTTTGGAATGCAGACTTCGCATGACAGGCTTCGTGGTTGTAGGTTTTACAGGCGGACTTAGCCATGTCCAACTCTAGTTATTAATATTCATCAACTGCCTTGTTAAAGGGCACATGCCCTGCAATTAAACAAAGGTATCGATGAATCCCCTATATGTGACCAAATTGACATACGACTATCTCTGGTAGATATGCACAAAAGTGGTTGCCAAGTCAAAGGAAGCCAGAAAAGTATGACATCTCGTGAAACACATACAACAATTTATGATCCTCAAATGGCGTCAAATGACATCATCTAGTGGGAGAGAGTACATGATCTCGCTCGAAGGACTCAAAATGTCAAAATCCCTTGACTTCCATCTTTGTGTTCAGTGTATGTTTTGTCTGCCTCATTGCCTATCGACAGTAGAAAAATCCTCAAACTCTTATGCCTACTAAGCATATTAACATAAATATCTATAGTAAAACAAAATAAAAAACTAGAATTGCGAAACAAAATAATGTACACATTTTTTACTTGAATAAGGGCTATACATCTAAAAATTGGTGTGTGTTATGCATGCTAGTATCACTTAGCTGCTTGTACATTAATTAAACATAGGGTTGATTTTGTTTTTTCAATTGGCAAACGTTAATGTTAATTTTTATTAGTGTTACGGATAAAGATAGGCCCATTTATCTTATTAATTCAAATATTCAAACTCTCAACAACCCAATATCAAAACCACCAAAGAACAGAAGATATAATATCACAACCGCCATTGTTTAGTTATTTAGATAATCAGTTATCCAAATATCTCGGCCAAAGATAGTGGGCTTCAACCACTACTCCACCAGGGTCCAGGTCAATATCCTATAAATAGAGTATCCTCCATGGAGAAAAGTACATACATTCTGACTCTCTTCTTTCCATTCACACAGAGCACACACTGTACGCCACTCGTGTTGTGTATTCATTCTGTAGTTATCTTCTTTCTTAAGGTACTTCTACACCATAAGCATATTCAGAGAGAGAGTCTGATCTCATATTAATTATCCAGCAATCTTGTTGGACATGTCCTGTTCATCTTGAGCAAAACATTGGCGCCGTCTGTGGGGACGTTAAATTTCTAATCCCACGTTCCCGATGGTAAACACAAGAAGTCACAGTTAGGCCGCACACCCACGCTCTGATACGGGTACAAGAGAGAGAAAAAAGAGAGGAGAAAGAGAGTATCTAAATTCGCATTTTGAGAAGGACAGACATTGTCATCCTTCAATCTTCACTATCTCATTTTTTAACCGTCAGATTTTCATGAAACTTTTACAACAAGTTTTTGGCTCATCACTCTTCACATCCAAAGGTTGGTTTCTTAAATAGAGGCTTGTAGAATCTCCAGAAATTCCCAAACCGAGCTGGTTCGGAATCCATTTTCTGAAGCAGACAGCAGTATGGCGAGGGACATTTCTCTCAAACTATCCGTTGGATCACGTTCAAACTTTGAGAAAAGATTAATCAAATCTGTTTCTGAATTTTGACCGTTCGGATCATTTATTAAAACATTTTCAAGATGGAATGTTTTAACTCCAAACAGAAGTTATCAGAATTTCTGTTCTGTTTTATCTTGTTTCGGACAGTGATATTGAGAAAGGATTATCTCTTTTATAAACCGTTGGATTATTCTTAAATTTGGTCAGTATGTTCTTATCTTGCAATAAATCAAATGACCGTTGGGATCTGTTAATTATTATTTCTGGTGGTAGGAATGAATTTCGTACATAATCCTATTTTGTATGCCTACCTCTTGTGATGTTTTGGTACAATTTTTGTTGAAATTGTTTGTTGATCGTAATGATTGCCGGAACCATCTCATTTTATTGATAGTGAAGAATTTGGGTGGATTCCGAAATAGGTCCCATAATTTTTACTTATCACATTGAGAAGGTTTTCTAAGCTTATAGAGCAGCGCTTCAAATGGAGGAACATGGAGAATCCGGCTCATAATGAGAATCGAGGAATGTTGCACAAATAGAAGCAAATCCGGACATATAGTTGCGAGGCAATGAGTCCAGTTGAGACTTCATCCACACCGCTAAATCAGATGATGGGCCCATGGGAAACGATAAAATCCGATTCCCACCCAATAATGGTGAAAGCATAACAACTGCAAATCAAAATCCTAATATGATGGGTGCAGAGCATAAGAAGGAAACCTCATCAATATAGAATGCAGCATCATCAATATAGAATGTGAGATTCACCAACAAGGAAGCCAGGTTGGCATATGCGCAATATCACTTTATGAGGGTGGATTTTGTCTCACGAGCGACAACACAGATTAGATTAAGCAAAAGCTAAGTCTTCTCCCCCCCTTTTCTAACATGAAGCGTCATAAATCATTCTTTATAGTATTTTTATAATAATATATGTGTAAAATATTATTATTTTTGCATGTCAAATATAATTACCATAAGAAATTGATTAATCAATTAATGTTGGTAATACATTTATGTTTATTAAATGAATGAATTGTCGAAGTCAATTAATGTGATCAAGAGTGCTAGGGTTATGAAACTGACATTAATTCCTAATTACCCTTATTGCACCAAGAAAATGATCTATGCTGGATGCACCGTGATGTTAAGAATTATGGAGATAATTTATAGTTTTGAGTTTATATACGAAGCCAACCCATGAATCAAGTTCTGTACTATTGAAGTTTTCATAATAACTATTATAATGCACCATGATGTGAATGGTGCCTTTCATCAATTATACAATACTTCCCATTACAGTTTTGAAACAATTGGTTTTATTTAGGATATATAGGAACATAATCTTTATGATAGATTTATGATAACTATTCAAACCAGTTATTTTTCACAATACATTTATGGAAAATATGCTTTTAATCATCTACAGTATTGTGATCAATCACCGGATATTCTTCACAGGGATAATGATACTCGAGCCATTGAATCGGACAATTTCCTTTACCTAGCTAGTGTAACTTGTACGTGGAAAATTGTTTGGAAGATGCTGGAAGATAATGATATGAATAGGGGTGATCGTCATTGATTGGAAATAAAGCGTTCATATATCACTTTTCCACCATAATATAGCCTGGCAAAATCAAGAAAAAGAGGCAAAGAAAAAGAAATTGTCGGATTATATGCGATATCATTCAGAAGAGTAAAGGAATCCGAAAGAAAACAAATGTTGATCTCCATAGTGGCGGGAACCCGATTAAATATTTGCAGGAATCCGGAAGAGTTCTCCCTAGCCAGGATTAAAAGAGAGCAATTTTATGCTCGATTTCAAGGGCGGTACTAAACTATTTGTTGTTATTACCATCATTATCCATGTTATTGTTATTGTTTGGATTTGCAGTTTTAGAACAAAATGCCAATTAACATGGAGAGGACATGATACATGCGAAACTTCTTCATATATTCAACAAGTCGGTCCAATCGAATTTGAAGTACAAGCTGACAAACTTTTTCTAGCCTCCTGCAGCATTGTTTGCACAACAACTATGTTTGGACAAAATATGAAACCACTTAATACACGAATGTCAAATAATGAAGGGAAATGAAGGAAAGACTATCGTTACCTTTCCAACAAAATGAAGATTGTTCAAGTCACAATTCAACACAAGGAAAAGAAAGTGTTAAGAAAATTAAGAAGGAGGAAAATTCATTTGGTGGCTACAAATGAAAGACAAATAAACCCTGCCGATCCGGGGTAGCTAAATCGGATGATGGGCTCCGTTCAAGTGAATCATGATAAAAAGATAAGTGAATTATATCCCAAGTTATTTTGTATATGTTATCCATGTATATGCATATGGAAGTTATGAAGCTTGATATTAATTTGTTGCATTATGGCATATGATTATTGAGCGTTCTAATGTCCCTGCGGAATAATATTATTAAACTTGCACCGATGAAGAAAGTAAAGTGAAAAAAGCAATTGATGATTTCAGTAGTTACGGAAGTAATGCATATTCCTTGGCGGGACAATTGTGGACGTAAAATTAGTTTCCGTAACCATAAAAATTTGAAAAAAGTCAAAATGTTGTACCGGCCCTCTGGGATATAAATGGTTAAGTTGTAAGAGATCTTGAGGGTAAAGCTCAAAAGAGGGTCAAAAACTCAAGAATTGATTGCTTAAGGGTAAAACTTGAACAGTTTAAATCCTTCAGCTAATGATAAAATGGGGGTATAAAAATAAACCTTCATGTATATGATACGTACATACCAGCCGACATCCTGTGAACTTCCACACTGCTCGACCTCCAAGAAATGTTCCTAACCCCGGCTTCAAGTCTAGAAAGTATGAAACGAAATTCGATAAGTATGCTCCATTGAACACTTCCCGAGCATAGATATGGAGAGAAGTTGCTTCAACGGACATGAGGAAAGTAGATCGTCCTCGTCCAGTCTTCAAAAAGGAAGGATTAGACTATTCTCAGTTCTGCGAGTTTCACAATGGACCGGGTCATACGACTGATCAATGTTGGGATCTCTGCGATGCAATAGAGAAATTCATTTGTGAAGGCAAACTACGATAATATGTCATCAGGACCCAGGGGCAACAAGGCAAGAGGAGAAGCCAACAGAATAATAATGACCGAGATGAGAAGAAGAGCAAGAAGGATGATTTTCCCGGGTCTGAATTCGAATGCAATGTCATTTCGGAGGGTATAGGAGGTGGAGGCGACACTGCTAATCAGCGAAGGAAATATCTCAAAGAAGTCATGTCGGTGAGAGCTCAACCTAAATTCAAATAAAACAGTAAGAAAACCACACCCCCATTAATTTATTTTACTGAAGACGACATGAGAGGGGTGGTTCCCAGTCACGAGGACGGCCTCGTAATAATGGGGACAGTAGCGAACTACCGAGTTAAAAGAATATTCATTGATAACGATAGTTCAGCCGACATCATTACTTGGAGTGCATTCAAAAAGATGAACTTGGATGAGGAAGATTTGAAACCATGCAAAACCATGTTGATAGGTTTTAATGGTGGAGGCATGGGTCTCAAGGGCTCTATTGACCTCCGACTCACGCTAGGAACAAAGAGGGTTTCAAGTCAGAAAGGGTTACATTTATTGTCGCCGAGTTCTCTTCACCATATAACATCGTCTTGGGCAGACCAACTCTTCATAAGTGGGACATATTGATGTCCACGAAACATCAGAAGATGAAGATGGTTGGACACCACGGCCGAGTCATCACCATATGTGGTGATCAAAAGAAATCCAGGCAGTGTTATTACAATACAATAAGGGAAAGTGAAGGCAGTCCCTCCTCCCTACCTCGGATAAGGCAAGGAGATCCGACAGAGCAACAAATCGAGAAACATTCATCTCAAAAGCCGGTCAACCTGGTGGAGCTGGATATGCGGGATATCGAAGAATGGAGACCAGAACCGGTAGATGAACTTGAAGATACAAATCGGAAGTTCCCCAGAGCAAATCACAAAGATAGGTAAGCAGAACAATCCAGAAACAAAAGGCAAATTAATCCAATGCCTTCGAAAAAATCAAGATGTGTTTGCTTGGAAAGCTTTCGAGATTCCCGGAATCAAGCCTACCTTTTGTTGCCACAAATTAGCTATGTACCCCGGTTCTAAGCCAGTGGCACAGAAGAATAGGAAGCTCGGCCCGGATAGAAGGCAAGCTTTGGAGAAGCATATTAAGGAGCTGTTGGAGGTCGGATTCATAAGAGAGATACAATACACCACGTGGCTCTCCAATGTGGTGATGGTGAAAAAGTCCAATGGGAAATGGCGAGTTTGTGTTGAATAAAGTTTGTCCCAAGGACTCATACCCGATGCCGAGTATCGACCAACTCGCAGATAACTCTGCCGGTTTCCAATTGTTATCATTCATGGACGCCTACTCTGGATACAATCAGATATCCATGTACCCGAATGATCAAGAAAAGACGGCATTCCAGGGTGTCGAAACAAATTATTGCTATGACGTAATGCCTTTCGGATTAAAAAATGCCGGGGCGACTTATCAACAGTTGATGAACAAAGTTTTCGCCGATCAGATTGGGCGCAATATTGAGGTATACATCGATGACATGATCACGAAGACAGATGCAAGTGGAGATCATATCCGGGATCTAAAAGAAACTTTCCACAAATTAAGGCAGCACAACATACGCTTAAATCCGTTGAAGTGCGCCTTCGGAGTAAAGGCCGGGAAGTTCTTAGGATTCATGCTTACCCACAGGGGAATAGAAGCAAATCCAGACAAATGCAAGGCTATCCTGGACATGAAATTCCCAAGCCAGCAAGCGAGAAGTCCAACAGCCACTACTACAACAGCTACTTTTAACGTCGTCTATTTTAAGTCGGTTGTAAGAAAACCGACTTGATAGATAGGACAGTGGCAATTTTGTAAATAAATGAATTGGTTTTGCATTTCGAAGTCGGTTTTTTTTAACCGTCGTTGTATAAGCCTCTACAAAGTCGGTTTCTATAATAACCGACTTTGAATCCCATATTTCAAAAAAAAAAAACGGTGTATGGGCTTTCCAAGTCGGTTTTTTAAATAACCGACTTGGAATCTAATTTTTTGAAAAAAAAATAAAAAAACAAAAATCGGTGTAGGGGCTTTCCAAGTCGATTTTTTAAATAACCGACTTGGAATCTAATTTTTCGAAAAAAAAATAAAAAAACAAAAACCGGTGTAGGGGC
>CM023943.1:18281264-18344216 GCA_013407115.1 Glycine latifolia
CTAAGGCATTTGAGAATCCATTTCGGTCATAAAACTTGGTAACTGGCAGATGTGAAAAGACACGCAGGGGCAAAAGTGTCATTTCTGCAAAAAGGAAATGATTAAAGTGTGCAAAGAAATGACAAAGCATTAAATAATCGGGATACATGTCATTTACCTGGACGAGGACGCTTCACTTCCCGATGGCCATAGCTGATCAAGCTACCATTGAAAAGACAAGAAATAGCTCGGCCATGGTTGGAAAATCGCCCTATACGAGCCTCCGGAGATGGGCTAATTATCTCGGCATGGAGCAAGCAAGAGTAATCCACCTCGGCACGAAATTTCTAGATTGAATATAGCACGGGCCTATCTACTGATACATCTCGGTCATCCAGAGTGCTTGATAACCAGGCTGGGGAGCATCTGTTACGGATAAAGATAGGCCCATTTATCTTATTAATTCAAAATTCAAACTCTCAACAACCCAATATCATAACCACCAAAGAACAGAAGATATAATATCACAACCGCCATTGTTCAGTTATTTAGATAATCAGTTATCCAAATATCTCGGCCAAAGATAGTGGGCTTCAACCACCACTCCACCAGGGTCCAGGTCAGTATCCTATAAATAGAGTATCCTCCATGGAGAAAGGTACACACATTCTGACTCTCTTCTTTCCATTCACACAAAGCACATATTGCACGTCACTCGTGTTGTGTATTCATTCTGTAGTGATCTTCTTCCTTGAGGTGCTTCTACACCATAAGCATCTTCAGATAGAGAAAATCTAATCTCATATTAATTATCCAGCAATCTTATTGAACATGTCCTGTTCATCTTAAGCAGAACAATTAGTAAAAATGATTGAACCTTCGACTTTCCTTCATTTTTCTTCTTAATCATCTACCCCACCTTTTATATCCTACATTAAACAGAAGGTAATAACTCCCTATGCATATCAGCTAAGATCTTAAATGACCAACAAGTGGCAAGTACCGACTAATGCATAGGATGAGCTCTTCTAGCTAATATCAAGCAACCAACAGATACACAAGGTAAGCATGTGTTGCATACATCGTCTCTCCTACTAACAAGTCCTACTCATATAAGTTGCTCAGTTAGGAGAAGGTCGCACGTAAGCCCTTGGAGGTAGCTGAGTCCAATTAATGATTATAACATCTTTTTACAGTTTATAATTATTATTGTTATTACATTTTATTCATTATTTTTCTCGCAATTAGAAATACATAAAAAGAGAGAGGATGTTACAATGACTATAGACACTCGTAGATATAACCATATATCGATAAGTTTTGTAGGTATATGCTTAAGAAATACTTATGGCAAGTATGAAATAAACATAGGACACATTTTTATCTTAAAGGGTGGGTGATTTGGGACTACTACTTGTACGTGTCCCACCTCATTATGATCCTTATTAATATTTTTAGACATAATATTTTTGGAAATATAATTCCTAAGAACTCAATATTATATATTTAAAAATCTCTCTCTAAAAACAATCAGATAATAATATATATAAAAAAGTAAAACTCATGCCAAAAGAAGAAACTACTCAAATATTAATAGTTTGAATGATAGTTTGTGATGATATTGATAAGATGAAAACAAATTAATGAAGAAGAGATTAAAGATTCTAAAAATGATTAAAGTAAATAAAAATTAATTAAAGACTAAAAATTGCAATTTCAATATTTGGGGACTAAAATCAAAGAATAAAAATTGAAAGGTGTAAATCTTGTAGGCATTAAAATCTAAATTTTAGAATTTATTATATAAAAACTATAAAATATTTCAAAAAATTATGTCAGATGATATATTTATGTGATAATACAATATAAAATGAGGTTGTCATATGACATCTATGTCACATGACTCTCATGTGATATCTATGTCAACATGAATTTTTATTTAACATCAATATTTAACAATGTTAGTTTAACATCATGGATTAAAAATACTGATGAAAAGTTAATGAGGGATTCAAATTTGTCAAACTTTTTCTTAAACAAAACTGTCAGTTTTTTTAAAAGAACCTAAAAATCGAAATAATTAAAAGACTAAAAGTTTATTTAATGTTATAAAAAATTATATATAAATTAAACACTTTCAAAACCATAACTAAGAAAAAATAAATTCTTTAACGCGTTAACTCACCAGAATCAACAAACTACTTACTGTGCCAAAGAACATAAAGAGTTTCTGAATGAAATGCATGTGAGACCATCATATCATCTAAATATATACTTTCGTACGTCTTCATAAGTGACAATTAATTTGAATTCTGAAAGTGTATAGGTAATATAATCAATTTAACGATAAATGGTTCGTGTTATATTGACCAAATGCAAACATACAGAAATCAAATCAACACATGCTAAGTCTTTTTATGCTTTGCTTAAATTAGGAACAAGATAGAAACAAAAGAAATAGAAATAAAGTGATTTATTAATTTTACCAATGTGTTGTGGTTCAATTGAAACATAGATTTGGATTTCTTAAATAAGATTTGAAGTATGAGCCTCATAATTATTTTTTTATAAAAACATGCTTGGAAAGGAAAAATAAATATAAAACTTTGTATCAATAATCTTATAACAAAATTGAAAGATATGTTGCAACAAGAACATAACAACACCAAAAAATGACCTTAATTATTTTGTTTTATTTTCACCGAAATATTTATATGATTTTATATACATATTTAATGTACTTTTTTTTTACTAAGAGTGTTTAGTAATTAATTGGTTGAATAATATATATAAATTATTATAACTTTTTAATATTGTAAGTTTAATTTTTATGAATAAAAAATATATTTTTCTTTCACTTCTTTCGAGGTATTTGCTAATGCGAATAATTTATGAATTTGACCTGATGCAACATGTAATATGTTATTAATATACGGATTGGATAACAAGTTTTATTATTTTTAATCTAATCAACCCATCACATATAATTAGATTTATTATTATTATTATTATTATTATATAAATTAATTATTAAATATAAAATACATTAATTTTTAGCTAACATATTTTATTAAATTATTAAATTAAATTAACCATGATTTTTTTCTTTTCAAGTTATTATTTTTATCTTTATTTTGATTTTGTTTATGCTTTTTCATATCAATAAAATATTTTATTTTTATCTAAAAAATATTATATTAACATCGAAACCATTAAGTTTATTAATTAAATATTATCAAAATTTAGTCTCTTTTGAATGCAATTAATTATTATATACTTATAAAATTTTATATAAAATAAATTATTATTTTTAAAATTCAATTTTATAAAATAAAAAATATTCTTTAAATATTCAGTTCCTACTAATCAAACTCGATCCACTTCAATTATTATCAAGTTAATTTGAATTAAATCTATTAATAAAATAACACAACCCAATCCAATAAGTTTAGCGAAATTCAATCTGCAAGCACCTATAAATTCCTTTCTCTTGCTTCTCTAAACCTAACATACCACAATTACTTCATTTCTGCCTAAACAATCAGAGGAGAAGACCAAATGTATACTACTACTATCAATTCAATTATCAAGTTGATTTTTTATATTTTTGCGAGCCACGTTGCAATTTGCAATGACTGTCTGGGTT
The DNA here is from genome assembly GCA_013407115.1 of Glycine latifolia. Taxonomy (NCBI): domain Eukaryota; kingdom Viridiplantae; phylum Streptophyta; class Magnoliopsida; order Fabales; family Fabaceae; genus Glycine; species Glycine latifolia. The sequence continues at coordinate 18,284,890 of CM023943.1, forward strand.
CGCAAGTGAAGGGAGCGCACGTGCAAGGGGCAGCAGGGGTAGTGGCTGACCGCGATGCACGGGCAGCTGTTGTGGGTCCGCACGACAAGGACAGGTGAATAGAAGCGCCAGCAAGACCATGTGTCAGGTGGGTCCCACTTTGATGGTTATTGTCGCCTTCTCGTTCATTGTGGGTCCCTTGCCCCGTCAGCTCCATGTTTGCTTTTTTCAACTTTTTTCCTCCTCTCTCTCTCATCGCTATTTCATTTCATTGTATAAAAATTCTCATTATTATTATTATTATTATTATTATTATTATTCAAAAGAAATGAAAAAGTGAATATTTTTAATATAAATAAAAATATTAGCAATATATTTTTATTCATTAAATATTATTTTTTTAAAAATAAAACTCACATAAATTAATTAATAAAAAATTATTTGAAATAAAATGTTAAACAATGACCTTTGTATTACTAATATTCTTTTAAGCACAAATTCTCTTTATATTGAAGGTGAAATGACCTTTCTCATATCACGGCTTTTAAAGACTCTAATTAACATTTATTTTGTTTTAGTTTTGAAAATAATTAAATAAAAGGTTTGTACTTTATAGTGAGCCGAACATTGCATGAAAGACATTAAGTTGGATACGTAACGAGAACTATTTATCAATAATAACATTAATACCTTATTTGAATAAATAATTGCAATGGTTAGTTATTCTTAGCGCTATAAATGATACTTTTTTCGGGTATCATTTATTTATATTAGGGTATCAATACTCTTAGCAACTAATGATTATATTTCTTAATAAAAGCAACTAAAAATACATGACCCACTAATTTGATTTAAAAAATAAAATTTATTATATATTATATTTTGATAGAAAAGCACATAATTTAATATAATAATTTTATCTATCGAAAAAATATTAATCTTTTTTATAAAAGTGTTGATATTTATCACAAAAGAGAAAGATGACGCACGAACTTTTTTTAAAAAAAATATTCACTTATTTAGTATATTATAAAATTAACATTATAAAATTAAGGAAAATTGTAAATTAGTTAGTTTATTATTTATATAAAGCATAGATTATCATTTTGGTATGTAAAAATTATACTACTTTTAAACAAAATCTTTTTATGTAAGTAGTGCCGTAAATTTCAATCACAATACAAATCTTTTTATTTCAAAATTAAAAGTCTTTCCTTTTTCTGGAAAATTCACCATTCCCACTATCAAATTTCTCTTACATTATTTTATAATTGTTCTAGAATTGTGGGAAGTGACGGGCTTTGTAAAGCAACAGCCATAAGTGGTAGCTGGGGCCATGCACAGCATATATATCATGAGTTTGTTTGATTTTGATGCGATGGGAGTGACACAATTACCTCTATGCCCTTTCACTTACATGAATTTCTGAACTTTTTTTGGGAAGCAAAAACGTTTCCTATACTCCTAGAATTATAAAACGTCTAAAAAATGTCATGCGCATTTTTAAAAGTTCTCGAGCTTTATTGAATTTCATTTCAAAATGTATGTAACTCCTCTATCATGCTTATTGTAATTAGAAATAATATGAATAAAAGAGTTAATTGATAAATTATATGTTAAAAATACAAATTAAAAAAATTCAAGCATACGTCACTTTTTAAAACTCCATAAGATTAAAACAATGATACAAGAATGTGTTTACACGTGAATGGATGATATATTTAATATAAAAAATTGATATTTAATCATTATTATTTATTAAATTTTATTAAACCAATAACAATTATGAAATGCGAATGAAATTAATTTTTAATTCAATAAATTACAAGATCCATGTAATCTTTAATCTAGAAAAAAAAATACGCCATTTCCTTTTGAATTAACCCTCTAATATAACCATGTGTCATATGTAGAGCATAGACCTCACATGCAACTTGTATCTTAGGAAGACATACCAAGCAAAAGAAAGATTCTCATTTCATAGGTCATGAGACATTTGCTATGACACACAAAATCTTAAAATTTGATCATCCTCGTTGTGGCTTTTAATTACTTGACATCGCATCATTTCCCAAGTGCCACGTTCCGTTCATTCCAGCAAGCACAGTATCGACAAATTGTTAAAAAGAATTGAATATAAAAGTAAAAGGATTCCCTTGCTCAAGGAACAGTCCAAGTGAAGAGAACCTGGTTGAAGACATGATTTATTTATTTATCTTTCTTTTTTGGTCTTTTTGCCATTAGTCGAGACATGATTCAATTAGAGAGTGAAAAAGCAACCCATTTAGGAGTGTAGTACAAATACTCAACAGAGAAATGACCAAATTTTAAAAAGGTTATTTTAAAGTGGAAAGGTCTTTTTGGGAAAAGTACATGTAGTGCAAGAAACTGGTCCCAAAGATTTCGAGTTTCAACTTCATGACGTCCAAAAACCACCATTGCTTTTTTATTTATTTATTTTTAATTAATATGTGGCCCATCATTCAAATGGGGGCTATTCTGGTACACCAATTGCACGTACTCGGACGGTCCCTACCCATCAAGTTCTCTCTCTAACACATCACACATGATTGATTTAATTATATTGATCAAAATTATTTAACGTAAATTGTTTAATTTAGTTAATAATAACAAAATTATGTTAAATTTATAATTTTTAAAATTATTTTTATCATTAATATTTTTTTCTTCTAATGATTTATGTATATATTCTTTTTCAATAAAAGATATTTTTATTTCAAAAATAATTAATGTAAGAAATATTATAAATTAAATTTTATAAAAAATAAAATAAACATCATTTTAAATTTGAGTCTTATAAATAAAATTATAAGGAATATCAATTAATCTTTTTTTAGAGAATATCAATTAAAAAGATATCTTAAAAAAATAATTAAAAAGTTATTGTAATATTAATTATTATTTTTAATTATATTTAATAGAAGCATATATGATAAAGAATGTCCTGCTTTATAGTAGATTTATTTTTCAAATTACTTTTAATTTCAAAAAATAGAAATAATTTTTTTTGTCACCATGACATTAATATAAGAATATCTATCTATTTTGTTGATAATTAATATTCGTTAATGAATCTGAGATCATCATTAGTGAGATTTTCTCTTTTAATCACATTTTTGTCATCTATATGACTCCAATTCAATACATTACTTAAAGAAGTCAAATCTAGTATAACTCAAATTAATGACTTGGTGGTAAAAAAATAGAAATAATAGTTAAATTTTTAAAAGAAAAAACATGTTAATTGTAATAATGTAAACTATTTATAATGGCGGTAAAACTAAGTGTAAATAGATGTTTATCTATAAAAAAATTAATTTTGCAAAAAAACAAAAGAAGAGAGAGAACATAATTTAAAAGAATTGACGCTCTTGTCATTTTAAAACAACACCAAAATGAAATACCTATTATTAAAGCATAAAAAATAACTATTAAAAAAATTAGATGTTAAAGAATTTCTTACGGAAAGGGATTTCTTTATACTAAAACAAATATAAGTAGATAATAATATAATTGAAGTAATAGTTATATTTTTAAAAGAAAAAACTTTAAAACAGAAAACCGAATTTAGAAGTGGACCAATATCTAACGTTTTTTTTGCAACTTAAAAGAAACTTCAAGAAGGTTATTAACATTTCTGTAAGAGCAGAAAAATACAAAATAGGCCTAAGAAGCTAAAGTATAATATAAACATAGTATTAATATAATATTAAAACCTCATGATTGGTGAAGAGCAGGAGCATACTCTGCAATGCGCTCTACCTTATATAATCTAATGCATGTGAGCCTCTCATTATATAATAGCCATTTTTCTAAGGTTCCATTCCCTGCATTTTTCTAGCTCCTTCTCTAAACACTCATCTATGACTACCTTTCCCTCCCCTCCTTCACCATCTTCTTCTTCAATTCCTTCTCCAAGATCTAGCATGTTTTACTATGCTGGAAGTGAAGATCACTATGAGGAGCGTCACTTCCTCCAAGCTTGTTTTCTTTGCAGAAAACCACTCGGCCAAAACCGTGACATCTTCATGTACAGGTATTAGCTCAATTTTAATTCAATTCATATCACTCAAACCACTTTCATCTCTTTATGAGCCACCTAGTGGTACCCCAGGTTCTGATTCTTGTTGATTTGATAAACTTTTTATGTTAAAAAAAATAAATTACACTGAAGTTTCATATGGGGCATAAGAAGTTTTGTTTTCTTTTTCTATGTTCTAGACCTTAGTTTTTTCAGATCTAGAATAAAGTTACATAATTCTTTGATTAGTTTGAGAATTTTGTTGATTTTTTTTTCTCTATTACTGTCTAGATTAATTTTTTTAACATTTTATTGTTACGGGTATTCATCTATTTTGGTTGACAATTAATCTTTATTGAAGAATTTAATTGATTATTTTTAATAAAATTCCTTTTATTTAATAATATTTTTTTCATCCACATGACTCAGAACCTTATTTAAGAAAATTGAATTCAATTCAATATCACTTGAACCAATAATTTATTAGTATTTTCCAGATTAACTTTTTTGTGATTCATGTAGTCGATTTTATTTATTCATTGTGTAATCCATGCAGTAGATTTCAATTAATGAAAAAGAAAGATCTATTATTGTATTCTGGATTAATTGAAAACTTTATCTAATTGTTTAGATTTCTAATTTCTAATAAGTATTTTGGAATTTTTGCTATGCAGAGGAAACACACCATTTTGTAGCAAAGAGTGCAGACAGGAGCAAATAGAGATTGATGAGTCAAAGGAGAAAAGTTGGAAGCTTTCTTCCAAAAGGGGTGTGAGACAATCAGAGACCAATCAAAATTCCACACCCAATAAGGCTGTAAGAACAGGCACAGTTGCAGTGGCCTAATCAAAGAATAATCCATGACATGATGATGAGTGGGGAAAGTGTCCAATTTTTGAACAAAAAAAAGATGGAATATTGGAATGGAAAAAATTCCAAATGAAGAAGTGCAATAATCAATAATCCATGAAGATTCTGATAACCCGGGATGAATCTTCAATTCGCCGCCTTTGTAAAGAAAAAAGTTGGGTTTTCCATTGGGAGAAAAAAAAAAACAACAAAGAATTTTGGCTCCTTTTGCTTCTGTTTTTGATAATATTGATTTGACCTTTTTTTATCACTATTTTACTCTACCTGCTTTGAGTGTTCTATAAGAAAACAACATGGATATTCATATTAAGGTGCCGTTTTGTTTTCCTGAAAATCGAGGCAATGGAAAAAAGTATCAAAGACACTTCATCGAAGATCTAGATGAGTGGAATCTTTGTTATGGTCTTCCAACATCATGTGTTGATTATGCAAAATTTTGTTTTCCTTTCAATGAAAATATCCGTTAGTCACTAAAAATTCATTCTCGTAGCAACTCAAAATCTCAATTGAACCAACGATTAGTTGTCCAAATAGGAAGAGTTTGGATCCTTAAACAGGTAAGTTCAGATTTTTGGTTACAGGGTAACTTTAAATTAGATTTGGGAATTCTGGCATATGAAAAAAATATTAATTGGAAGTGTGTCAAATTTTGCATCTTTATTTTCACTATAAATATTCTTAGAAACCAAAATATATCTCTCAATTTAGAAATTCTTGCATTTATTCCAACCAAAATATTCACAAATTGAAAATAATATATATATATATATATATATATTGATTTAGCTAAAAGTTTGAGTTTAATACGAATCTTTATTTATTCGAAAGAAATAATTTATTTGATTTATGCTTACAAATAACTTGTTTCAAATCATTAACTCCAGGTATAGATTCAGGAAATCAGTGAAGGTTAGGCTGGAATTTTTTTTTGGAAAAATATGATTATAGTTTCTATATTTTTACTTTAACTTGTTTTTAATTACTAAAATTTCATATCATCTGATTTATTCCTTGCAGTACTTTCACAAGGACCAAATTAAAAGATATAGAATTTAGAGGACTAAAAACAAGAAAACACGGAAGTACAAGGACTAAATATATATTTATCTTTTTTTTTTTTTTTTTTACTTTAGGTGAGTTTGATTTGAAGGGATGAAAAAGGTGTGACAATGAATTGAGATGAAAAAGATGAAATATTTGAATTAGAGTGTAGAGGTATGTGACTTACCAATTTTTTCTAACTTAATTAATTACGAAAATATTTAACTTATGACAAAAAAATATTTAATAAACAATGAATTTTATAAGCTTATTTATTATTTTTACATATAAAAGTAAAATTGATTTTTATTCAAATGATATAAGAAGGAAATACGTGTACTTATAATTCATATTAATTTTTATTTCAAGTTTTGAAAGAATTTTTGTCTCAAAATCACAATAACAATTAAATAAATAATAATTTCAGTCTCACAATAAAAAAAAGAACAAATTCAATAAATATAATAATAACTAAAGTCATTAATTTTTATAACAAATATATATAATATAATCTTAATAATAATTATATATATATATATATAACTTATAATAATACGCAAAACATAATAAGCCAAGATACTAACAATTAATTAAAAAATTCATATAAATATCATTATTATTATATCTATTACTTAATATACTCTTTTGGTTAAATTATAATTAGTGATAATAAATATTATTAAAAGATACTATTAAAAAACTTAGTATAAAATTAATGATAACATATATATTATTAGATTTATTAATTTTTGTTTTTTATTAATAATATTAGTAGTTTATATTATTATTATTATTATCATATACAATTTTGGGGGTGGGGGAGGGGGAGCTGAAACCCCTGCCAGCCTCTGTAAATCCGTCACTGCTTGAATCAAATGAACGGTAACTCAAAATAAGGCTAAAATTTCAAAAACAAATTATAGAGCTTCATATAAGAAATTTTGTTTAATTGTCACTATAATAAAATTACCATACACAATTTATTGTTTTATTAATATAATGAAGTATTTTAACTGACTTTTATACTTAAAGTTATTTTAAGTTATATATATGTTACTTATTATTTATTTATTTTCTTATTTATTAACTTCATACAAAAAAATTAATATGAAGCATAACTAGAAAATTAATTAAATGAATTTAATAATATAAATATATTATTTAATGTATATTATTGAGAACTAACAAATTAATTTGGTTTCTAGTCTTCTATAAACTCAAAATATGTAATATATACAGAAGAAAAAAAAGTGAAGGGGGAGAAAGCAGAAGAAAAAAAAAACACCAATTTTTTATGTGTGGAAAACCTTGTATTGTAAGTAAGAAAAAAATTATGGAACCTAGTCTAGTAAAAACAATTCACTCTGAAAATAGAATTACAAAATTTGTTTTGCTTTTCTAAGAGGATCACTAATAAATCTCTCCCTCTTTGATGGAATACAGAAACTCTCATTCTTCTCAACAACAAAAGTAAAAATATCTCTCTAATTAGAATTTTTGGGATGAGATCCTTAAACTCTTCACAGGCCTCCCCTTTACATAGTGAAGGGATATAACCCCATTAATGAATGTAACTTTTCGTAAGACAGTGAATTTTATTTTTTCATCATCAAAATACATTAACCACCTAAACTGTAGTGCGGTCCTCAAGTATTGCATATCTTGGTATACAAATGGTTAATTACCACTTGTTTATGGTACTTTATCAATTAGGAAAGAATTCCAACAAATGTCTTCATTATTGGCTTAATTTGTTATGCACTACATCTTGACAGTAATTTTAAATCTTAGTTTGCATGGACTTAATAATTATATTAGACCAACTGAAGTTTATATGTATCTTTCTCAATCTTCAATTTCTTTCCATCTAATGCTTCTCATGTCTAATGATATCTGATATCAATATGTTCCAAGCATGAATGGAAGTATGAAACATGAGGTTCTTGTCTAAATAAATGGTATTTTGATTATCATAGATCACGACATAATCATTTTGATGTCGTAACACACTTAAGAAGTTCTTCATTATAGTATCTCTTTTCAAGCTTTTGTTACAATGATATATTTCTTCAATGGTTGATAATATAACACATTTTTGAAGTTTAAGTTCCCAAGAAACAACTTTCCTACAAACCTTATGTAGACTTTCTTGAATCCACATCACTTGCAATATCTACATATGCACATCCAATGAGCATTAAATTTCAATTGCCAAAACATAAGACCTTTTACCAGTTCTTCTAGAATACATTAATATCCATTTCATAGCTTCAAATGCTCTCTTTTTTTGGGTTCTATAGGAATTGTCTCAAAACTTTTACGACATAAGCAACAATTGACCTTATACAAGTCATTACATATATAAGACTCCCCATAGTAGATGGATATGGTACTCCTTTAGTTCTTCTTTCACTTCTACATTCTTTGGACATTGAGGCTTAGTTTGAAATGTCCAACTAATGGAACAATTGTGCATTTTTTATCTTTCAATAATTTTTTTCAATATAATCTTTTTAAGATGTCCATAACATTCTTCTAAAATTATGTGTTTGAATAACAATATTATTTATAATTTAGGTAATTATTCAATTATCTCCAATTAAGTTGATTGATAAAATTAGGAGATAATTGATTGTATAGATTGATTACAATTTCTATAATTTAGAATAGTTTCTTGTTTTATATAAATGTCTAATTTATATAAATACATGTGGTAATATGAGGAATACATGTGAATAAACTACAATCTTCTCTTACTGGTACCTCTGTTTGACATGGCACCCGAGCTTTGGTTTCTTTGATTTTTTTTTTTGAATTTGCTTTGTGTTGTTTCCATACAATTGGAATTTGTATTTGTCTCATTCTAAATTTCCTAAACCATAAAGACTGAAACCTTGCATAGTCTGAAACGTCGTTCTGATCTCCACCTTTCTCTCTTCCTTTTCTCTCAAAATCGTGTTTGGTCACCATGGAAAATCCACCTGCAAATGAATCAAACACCCTCATACCTATACCCCTTGCCAACCCCAACATCGTGATTCAACAGGATTCAGTTTCACTTCCAGTAAACGTGATCCCACCTACAAATGAATCAAACACCCTCATACCTACACCTTTTGCCAAACCCAACATCGTGATTCAACAGGATTCAGTTTCACGTCCGGTAAACGTGATTGTTGATGAATCAAACTATCATCTTTGGTCACAATTGATGGAGTTACGAATTGGAACTCAGAATAAAGGTGGGTACCTTACTGGAGTTGCGAAAGAGCCAATGATTAGTGATCCCAACTATGAAACATAAGTCATCGAGAATCAGAAAGTGAAAAGTTGGCTCATTGATGCAATGAAACCACATCTGATGCAACGATTTATTAGGCTTCAGACTGCAAAAGAAATATGGGAAGCTATTTTAAAAAAATTCTACGATGGATCAAATGAAACAATATTGTTTGAATTGAATCAGAAATCATTCACAATCAATCAACAGAATCGACCTCTCTCCACATATTATAATGAATTGGTGGGTTTGTTTCAGGAAATCGATCATCACATGGGAACATAAGCCAGAACTGTTGATGGGGTTGTTAATCTTAATCTACAATGTCACGCGTTCGAGTTCACATTTTTTTGAGCGGGTTAGATTCCAAATTCAATCAAGTCAGGGGAGAAATCCTCAGGAAGGACCCTAAACTCGATCTAGAAAGCACATATGTGTATCTTCGCAGAGAATATCAATAATATCTAACCATGCAAGGAAATTAAATTGCATCTGAACCTTCTACCTTTATAATTAGTTAGTCAAACTAGGGACCTATGATTGGTACCAATAGGCCTCGAAAGGATTAGACCTTAGGTAAGAATGCTAACTATGTGTGCACTCATTGTGGGAAACAGGTCACACGAAATAAAGATGTTTTGAGGTGATAGGCTACCCTGATTGGTGGGATTTTACTAAGCGACCAAGAAAGAAAATCACAAGCAAAGCCATGATCACAATGAGTGACAAGCATGAGGAACTGCTCAAGGCTAATGTTATGTAGCAAGGTAAGAGTGGTAAGACCACTGTTTTCTCTGTTAATTCACAAATAGATACATGGATTATTGATATTGGCGCTTCTGAACATATGGTTTATGATTCTAAACACTTGCACTCAATCACTCCACACACACATCCAATTATCACCACTGCTAATGGAAACACTTCACAAATTACAGGCAAACGTTCTATTAGCTTGACAAAATCACTTAATTTAAACTTTGTGTTAATTGTTCCCTCCTTGGAGTATAACCTACTACAGGTCAGCCAGATCACTACCCAATTAAACTATATCGTGACCTTTTATCCTAACTTCTTTGTTTTTCAGGACATTCCATCTAGGATGACTCTTAGCTATGGTGTTAAAAGAAACAACTTGTATTATTTGGAAGCCACGACACATGGAACTCAATAGCTTGGACGTGCTTGCCACACCACTACTTTGTATAAGAACCACGATCAAATTTGATTGTGGCATAAACGCTTATGACACTTTTCTTTTGGCTATCTTCAAAAAATAAAACCTAAATTGTTTTCAAATTGTAGTCTTTTGGATTTTAAATGTTATGTGTGTGATTTGGCCAAAAGCCATAAAATTTCCTACTTTCCTAGTTCAAATAAAAGTTCTAGTCCGTTTTCTGTTATACGCTATGATGTTTGAGGTCCTACAAAGGTTCCCACTTTATCTAACACACAATATTTTGTAACTTTTATAGTTGAATGTACCCGGATGACCTGGGTTACTTTCATTCATACGAAAAGTGAAGTGTTTGAAGCCTTCAAAGTTTTTTATAATATGGTCCAAACACAATTTCAATAGCAAATCCAAACCCTTCAATTTGATAATGGCTTAAAATATATGGACCACATGTTTAGTCTCTTCTTAGAACAGAATGGCATTAGGCATCAAACTTCCTGCCCTTACACACCCCAACATAATGATCTTACGGAACGCAAAAATAGGCAACTTATGGAGGTTGTCCTATCCTCTATCTTTGCATGAATGTCCCTAAATTCTATTTGGGCGAGGCTGTTAAAGCAACAACCTATATCATCAACAGAACTCCCTCCCGAGTCTTGGGTTTTTTAACCCCTAAACATAAACTTGAAAGTCTCTGTCCCACAACCCATGCTCCCAATCTTGAACCTCAAGTCTTTGGATGTTCTGTCTATGTTCACATTCCTAAGGCCCTTCGGACTAAGCTAGATCCGTGTGCGAAGAAATGTATCTTCGTGGCATATTCTAAGAACCAAAAAAGATATAGATGTTATAATCCAATTCAACATGAATTACATGTGACTCTAGATGCCTCTTTTTATGAAACAGAAGTATTTTACTAAGGGGGAGTGATGGAGTGCCTTTAGTTAAATATTTTTATATCATTCTTAGCTTATTTGACTTCTCTTGGACTTTTATTTTCTCATTCTAATTCAGTTTTTGTCTTAGGTAAGTTAGTGGGCTTAATTGCTAATTGTTGCGTATTTTCGGATTTTATGCTCACTTGACGTATTTGCCTTATACAGGACCTACAGAGCTCTACGGAAATCTGAATTGAGAGTTCTTGTAGTCCTTGGAAAGATAACAAAAAGATCTACAAGTTTGCTAGAAATAAGCAGAGGCCAATTCTGCCATTTGGAGGGTCATTTAAGGCTTTAAAGTCAGAATCACTGCACTTGTATTTTGGGCTACGAGTTAGACTTTTATTGGTGTAAATAGCATAAATAATTAGAATTGATGGGTTGTTCATGGCCCATTCTTTTCTTCAGACTTAGTCACTATATATTAGTGACATTAGGAGGAATTAATACTTTGCATTTCATTTTGCAAAAAAATAGTTTTACATTTCTCTTTTTAAGTTTTTAGAATCAAAACCCTTTCTCTTATTTTCTCTCAACTGTTCTTCCTTGTTCTTCATTTTCGTTTTCCCTTCTTCCATTTTCGTGCACTTATTTCATGGGGCTTTCATTGATGATGATCATGGAAGGCTAAATAATCAATCAATCCAAGGATCCAACCCAAGCAAGAGAAAAATTTGAGTTCTGGTTTGGTATTTCGAATTCTGTGTGAATGTTCACTTTCTTCTTCAATTGCTATTTTGTTTTCATGATTATGAATGCGTTTAGGATTGAAAGCGGATTAGGTTATGGATTCATTTCCTAATTTCGAATATAAATCACAGATTAATTGGATGATATTTCAATTAGGGTTGTGGTTTCAATTAACTTAGGAGTTAATTTGATTGAACTGCTTCTAATGAAATTGAATGAACTTTCACAATAAGATAAATTTCTAAGAATGATGATGATTCGAATAGCTTGGTTTGGTGAATTGGATTGATGCTCTTTAATCTGTTTTACATTACTTGTTATCAATTTTGTTAGTTTCGGCATTGATCTTTAATCGTAGTTTGTGTTTTTGCAATTTTTACTTCGCGCCTGCAAACTGTTCGACAAAAATCCCCTTTACTGTTAGTAGTGAATTGAAGATAGAACAATATTGATAGTGTCTTTGAGTTGACCTAGGTTAATCTTGTGCTACATAATTAGCGTAGTTTAATTGTTTTGAAGCAACACGATAAACACTTATCAGGGAGACACAAAGTCTTCTCTTCAGGGGGAGAGATATGGTGAAGAGCAAGACCTTATACTTTAAGGAACTTTTATAACACCACAAATGAAAAAATCACCAACAGCTAAATCACGTATGAATTCCTATAACTCGACTGAAACTTCTTTTCCTCAAAATGATCTACATTTGAATGACGAAGAATATCATCAAGCAGAACCTTTCTCGTCTGAGTCCCCTGTCAATCATAACACATGTAACTTAATTGAAGTAAGCCATGTTGACAATAAAAATATAGATGAATATAAATGCAGAGATGAAGTATAAAATGAAAGTGAAAAAAATAATGTTTAACAATTGAGAAGATCTAGTTGGACAACCAAAGGGATCCCAAGTAAATACTATGAAACTTATATGAGCACAAAAGTAAAATACCCAATTGGTAATTATGTCTCGTATCAACAACTTTCTGAATCTTATGCAATGAATATTAACCAATTGTCTAGTATTGCAGTACCTAATAATGTGGACGCCCTAAAGGACTCAAAGTGGCAAGCAATGAATGAAGAAATTGAGGCCTTACAAAGGAACTGCACTTGGGACGTGGTACCCCTACCAGTCTACCACAAGGTAAGAAGACTATCAAATATAGGTGGGTCTATACAATCAAACTGAAGGCTGATGGGAACATAGACCATTATAAAGCAAAGTTAGTGGCAAAGGGCTACACCCAAAGGTATGGAATAGATTACCAATAAACTTTTGCTCATGTTGCAAAATTGAATACCATTCAAATTTTAATATCACTTATAGTTGATAGGGATTGACCTTTACGCCAATTTGATGTCAAAAATGTGTTTCTTAATGGTGACTTGGAGGAATAAATATACATGAAAATTCCTTCAGGTGTCACCAAAGGAACTAACAACTCAAAACAAGTGTGCAAGTTAAAGAAGGTGTTGTATGGTTTGAAACAATCTCCAAAAGCTTGGTTCGGAAGATTCTTAGTAGCTATGAAAGCCTTCAGGTATACTCAAAGCAATGCAGATCACACGTTGTTCATGAAACATAAACAAGGTAAATTAAACAACATTAATTGTATACGTGGATGATATAGTCCCGACAGGAGATGGCAACAATGACATGAAACTATTAAAGGAACATCTAGCTTCAGAATTCGATATGAAAGATTTGGGGCAACTGAAGTATTTTCTTAGTATTGAAGTGGCTCGATCTAAACAAGGTATTTCTCTATCACAAAGAAAATATGTTTTATATCTGCTAACTAAAACATGGATGTTGGCTTGCAAACCTCATGAAACTCCTATAGAGATGAATCACACTCTTGGAATTCGTCCAGAACAAAACCCAACGGATATCAACAGATATTGGAGACTTGTGGGAAGACTAATTTACCTCTCACACACTTGACCTGATATAGCATATGCAGTAAGTGTTGTAAGTAGATTCATGCACAATCCTAGCACGGAGCACATAGAGGCAGTACTTTGGATTCTCAAATACCTGAAAGGAACACCTGACAAATGACTATTATTTTCAAAAAATGGCATGACTAAAGTAATGGTTTACACAGACTCAGAATGGGTAGGAGATCAAACTACCAGACAATCAACCTCCGGATACTTTACTTTTGTAAGAGGAAATCTGGTCACATGGAAGAGCAAAAAACAACAAGTGGTGGCCAGGTCAAGCGTAGAAGCTGAATATAGGGGAATGTCGGAATGTCACATGGTGTCTGTGAACTCTTATGGATCAAGAAGGTACCCTCAAATTTGAAAATAGATTATGGAGAACCAATGAATCTCCATTGTGACAACAAAGCTGCAATTGAGATTGCTCATAATCCTATTCAACACCACCACACAAAACATGTGGAGATAGATAGACACTTCATCAAGGAAAAGCTTAATCAAAAAATAATTAACTTTCCTTTTGTAAAATCACAAGATCAGCTAGCATACATCTTGACAAAGGCTATTTCCTCTAAAAAATTTCAAGACATAGTTGACAAGTTAGGTATGCTTGACATTCACGCACCAACTTGAAGGAGAGTGTTGAATAACAATATCATTTATAATTTAGGTAATTATTCAATTATCTCCAATTAAGCTGATTGATAAAATTAGGAGATAATTGATTGTATAGATTGATTACAATTTCTATAATTTAGGATAGTTTCTTGTTTTATATAAATGTCTGATGTATATAAATACATGTTGTAATATGAGGAAAACATATTAATAAATTACATTCTTCTCTTACTAGTATATTTGTTGGACACTATGTATCTCTATTTGATCTTCAATCTTAGAATCTTCTTTATTACACCCAAATCTTTCATGCTAAAAAGTTTGTTGAATGCCTTCTTTAAAACAATTAGACTTAAATATATTTTAAGTATCTGATAAATTAAATTTTTTTTTTATTTAAGTCCTTCACAAATTGGCATTTTTCTTCCTCTTCCAAGCAAACCTCCATGACCACCTCTTCCCTAAACCTCCATAAACACTACACCCCACCTCCACCCAACATCACTATTGTCCACCGCAACCAGAGGCGGACCTACACTGGGGCAAGTGTCCGCACGTGCGGACACTAAACTTTACATTTTTTTTAAAAAACAAAATACAAAATGCATTCTCTCTCTCTCGTTCACGGTTCACCACTGCGCATCTTCTCTCTCTCGCTCACGCAGACCCAGGACAGGGCAGCAGCTCTTCTCTCTGGCTCTCTCGTTCACTCACTGCACATCCTCCTCGAAGCAGGCCCGTCGCGCCTCGCCTTCGCCTGGCCGCGCCTCACCTCACCACAGTGAGTCATCTCCTCACAAGCTTCATTTATTGTTGTACTTCCCTTGATCTATGATATCCTTCCAACTTAATCTAATATGCTTTCAGTTCAATTGTTCAAGGTTTCTTCATTATGTTTTCTTTCTTTTCAAATTAATTTTCCTTTCAAATTTGTCGGAATTGATTTGATTTGTAAATGAAATTTTTTGTTTGGAAATTTATGAAATACAAAATGATCTGAATTAGCCAGAAATGGTATCATCAACGCTGCTGAATTAGCCAGCTATGATCAAGTGAAACAGGTGATTTAAAAGTGACTGGAGGCTAGCATTGTGGACCAAACATTTCTCCTTTATATTTGTAAATAACTTGGTCTTTGTTACGCAGACTATTTTGAAAATTCCTGGATTCACAGACAATGTTGTAACTCATGTCCTTGCTGGTCTTGGGGCAGGGTTTTTTGCTGTCTGTATTGGCTCCCCAGTTGATGTGGTAATGTTTTAGAATTTACTAATGAATATCCATTGTTGATTTGGCTTTTATTTGGAAAAGGCATTTGAATAATTTTTTTGTGAAAATAATGGCTAATTCAAGTTTAGTTGAGCCACTTCAAATAAAATGCTCCCCACTTTGTTCCTGAAAGTAGTAATTTTGCGATGAAAAAATCAAATATAATTGATGTTTTGTCAACATGTTTTGATATATGGTGGTTCAGTGGATGTTTAGTACTGAAAGCCAATAAAATCGGTTACTTCCCAAATGGAATTGTGGTTTGCAGCTGACAGGCTATGTAAATTTCAGCTCCATTTGTTGCCACTGCACCAAGCACAGTATTTAGAGGCAGTTCACCTTTGCCTATAATTACTTCTGAATCAATGTCTGTTTCTTATATGTGTGAAACTGTGAATTGTTATGTCAAAGCACCTTTCATAATTATGCACAATTTCAACTGCAGGTGAGCTGTCTTTGTACAAATGTTAGTTAATTGCACTCAGTCATTTCCCTTTTTTACTTAATTTCCTCAACTTCTTAATTGTTACTAACCTGAATGCAACTTGTTGCCTTGTTACTACTTTATTCTTGATTATTTTCTGCTTTACGCTAATTTTGATTCCACGTTCCTGTTGATTTTTTTTTTAATTTGTGTTTTGGTCACCAACTGTTTGATAAAATGCTTTACTTGAAGATATTGCGTATGTGGTGTTTGGTTTATTGCTTAAGTTAGTGAGTAGTGAGCTGGTTGCTGGCCCTTTTCCCATCTTGCAATTAGCTATTGTTGATTTTGTGAATGCATTCATTGGGTTTGTGTTTGTATTGTATGTTTAAAGGATGTTGATTTGATTGTTGGTTGTAATATAAGCACAACTACCACACTAGTAGCACCATTCTCTGTGAAGTCAATGACATTGCCGACAACAGTATTGGGTCACGTGTTCTCATCGTGTGTTTAGACCATGTTCACTTTTTCGCTCCTACTGAGTGCCACGTTGGTGCTCTCATAGGACAAGCTTTGTTCGATGATGGTGAAGAGGAAGATGGAAAGAATAAGAGAGTGAGCAACATGAGAAGGGTAAGATGGAAACTTTACAAATTTGGGGGTGCATTAAGTAATTTCCCACCAAAAATCTTACTTGGAAACCTTCTCAACGTGATCAAGAAAAAATTGTGGGACCTAATCTAGTAAATGAGTCTATGTTTCTTAATTGTTTTAAAAAAATTTTTAAGAAATTCATTATTTGGTTGTGAAAAAATAATAATTGTTTCTTTAATCAATTAAAAATTAATATTTTTAACCTATCCAAAAGCGTGAATATACAAATGAAAATAATTCCCCACCAAGATTAGGACGTGATAATTAATAACACATTAAAATTGGATCTGTCCAACTAACTCAAAAAATGAGTCAATGATTCTATACTCACCTGATGGAGGCTGAGGGTGAACGCAGTTGAAAAGAGGTGGCGTTGATTTGGTTGACCCAATATTATTTTTAAGGATCGTTGACCCAATTTTTAATGCGTGCATGTAAATTTAGCAGTAGGGAACAAAAAGAAAAAGTGACAGGTCATTTAATTTTATAAAAATGTTTGTATAGGTGTCAATTATTAATTCAAGTTGATGAAGCTGCTTACCTAATAAATATTATAGTCAATGAGGTATAGCGTGTAAGCTTCTTAACTATGAATGCTTAACAATGGCATAGTAAGTCACAGAAACGTACGAAACAATAAATTCATTTTAACTTGTCATCTATTCATATGATAGAGAGATATGATCAGTGCCCAAATGATTAATATATTTTAGGAGGAAGTTGTCAATTTATCATGAAATTGACCGTTGATGAAAATACATCATGGTTTCGAAATCTTATCATGTGTTTAATCATTTATTAAACTGTAGTCAGTTTTGGTTTCACGTTCAATTATTGTTAAATAAATTTTAAGAATCTAATTGGAATGTAACCACAACATAAATTTTTATATTTTGTTTTTACAGATAAAAGTTTAGATTATTTTTTTGGAAATAAAAGTTTAAATTATTATTATTCGATCATATATTAACATATATGAAAAATATTAATTTTTAGGTTAAAATGTTAGTTTTTTTATTTTCTAAATTCATTATTTGAGTCTTTTTATTTTTTAATTGAGACATTTTATCTTTTATTTTTAAAAAATTTACAATTTTAATATCTCATTTTTTAATTGAGACATTTTGTCTTACACTTTATAAAAATTCATGATTTTAGTCCCTCTTGCTAATTTCAAATATTATGTGTATTTCATAAAAAAAAAGGATAATCTGGATTTAGTATCATATAAATATAAGTTAACGAATCCCATATATATATATATATATATATGAATATTCTAAATAAAAAATAAATTCCCACTTTCCTCTCCCTTTTCGTCCAACTTGGAGGAAAGATAAAGTTAACAAGGTATATGAAACTCTTTTCTTTCATAAATCGTTCCTCTAGGTATCCGGTGAAAGAAACAAACCATAAATTCGTTCATCTATCAAGTTATTCTTTAAGGTTCTTCAAATAAATACTAATTTGCGCGAGAATTACACGTTCAAGAATCAGCATAATTCATTTTAGTTAGGAACTAATATGGTTAACGTTTTGACTTTTTTATTAATTTCATTGTTTTTTTTAAAAACACTATTATATGCTCTTCAAACTTAGTCAAAAAAATGATATGCTCTTCAAACAAGTAGATCTGCCCATTTTGCTTATATACCGCTGGCTGGATTAATCGAACTTTCAACATTACAATAACAAATAAACCGTGTCCGTGCTAGTAGTTGTGAAATCTATTGAACGGAATGATGATATATAGAGAACAAGATATGATGGATCAAATACCTTTGAAAAGAAAAAGAAAAAAAATTTCACAAGCTATATACCATAGAATCACTTTCTAGTTTCTATATTAACAATACAAAGGCCACTAATATATTTATATCTCTCATTCATACCAAACAAAAATATATGGCCAATCAAAAGATCATTAGCAATGTAGTGCTGTTAGTGTGCTCCATTCTATACATCAACCACATAGAACTTTGCCTGCTTTGTCTATCCATCATCATTGGCCGAGAATGAGAGAAATTATTACATGATCTAAAACTATGCGGTGAATGAGAGAAATTATTACATGATCTAGAACTATGCAGTCTCGGCGAATCTATACATGACACATAACCATATTCTTCAATTTATGAAAAAAAGTTAATAGCATATCATGTAAAGATTGACCAAGATCACAGACACATAACAATTTCTCCTAGGATGGAACTAGTTCCCAGTTAGTTACACCGAGGCCAAACGAAATTTTGCTAGGGAAGTAACTATGAAGACACATTGGCTCTCTGAAGGATCATAAATCTTCTTCTACCAGCACTCTCCACACTTTCACCAAGTTTTGCAAGATGTTCCATCCTCTTTCTCCATAACTCTGTAGAGCCTGATTGATTTGCCTTATCTTCAGCTTCAACTGGATCATTTTCAGATACCTTGATACTTTTATCATCTGCAGGCTGCTGCTCTTCATCAGAATCTAGGATTATCTGCTTCAATCTCTCTACCACCTGACTCATTAATGGCCGATCATTCGCACTCTTACGCAGGCAATGCTCTGCAAGTTTGGCGATTTTTTGTGCTCCTTTAATGGAATATTCTCCTTGAAGTCGTGGATCCATTATCATGTCAAACCTTTTGCTGTCAGGAGGATATTGCTTCACCCACTCCAGTAGTTTCTTCTCCGTTTTTGGCCTGTTTCTTTCCATTGAACGCCTGCCAGTAAGTATTTCATATAGCACCACCCCAAAACTCCACACATCACTCTTGGCAGTGAGATGGCCTGTCTCAATGTAATCTGGGGCAGCATAACCATATGTCCCCATCACCTATCATAAAAAAAAAAAAAATTACATTAACTCAGAATAATCTTGATGATCATGTATTTAAACTTTAAACTTTTGTGTTTTTTGGATTATATTTGGTAAGTCATGTGTAGCTACATAAGATATTTGGTGTGACATGACTTTGATTGAGAAAAAAATGACATAAAATTTGTTAAGGTGGTTTTGGACATGCGCAAAGGTCACTAGAAACACCTGTATGGATAGTAGATTGCATGGTTCTTAAACTTATGAAAAGGGGGAGAGAAAGATCAAGGACATTAGAGAAAATTATTAAGAGGGATCTTATGGTGAATAATATCTGAGAATGTAATTTTTAGTCGAGCTCAATGACGTTATGTGATCCATATAATTGACTTCACCTATTGGGACAAAGCTTTAGTTGTATATTTGGTTAAGTCATATTTATTAGTAGTAAAATTAAGTTTAGAATCTATGTAGAAGAATATTTATGTAGTAAACACGGGAAGCTCTATCACCAACAATAGTGGTAACAATAAAGTTTGTCATTTGTAACGAAATTATATCCACAGAAAATCCAACATAATAGTCTCCAGTACTAAAATTCCCTGAGATCAACCAATAAAATATACCAATGTAATATGCAAATGCTACTGAATAAGGCGTGGCACTTACAGCTGTTGAAACATGAGTATCACCAGCTACTGGTCCCTCCCTTGCAAGTCCGAAATCAGAAAGCTTTGGCTTAAAGTTTTCATCCAGTAATACATTTGAAGCTTTAAAATCTCGATATATCACCTAGAGCAGTAGCATACTAATTGTTAAAAGTAGAGGAATAAAACTTTAGAAGAAAAAAACAAAAAATAGTAAAAAATAATGCAAAATCCAAGAGTATGTTATTACTCCATTGAATTGCCACTGTTAGTTAATCATCTAAATTTTATGTATTGAAATTGCAGTATATAGTTTACTATATTGACAAAATAAAATGGACAAACTATACAATGGCTGCTTGCTCCCTTTTCTTAAGGAGTAATCTCATCTCCAATTAGTATAGATAGTTTACACCTCGAAAACATTAAATTCTTAAGGGGGTTGAGACTTTCATGTATATTCAACATACGTTTGCACCTTAACTATGGCATTAAGCTTTAAATGTTGAAAAGTCCCACAGCGCCTCAATTCTTGGAGTGTAGCTTATATATTTGTTGAGCAACTTCACTTCACTTAATGCCAATAGGATTTAAGATGGAATCTAACACAATGAACATTCAAATTCTTATGTTGTTGCCCATCATCATCTAAAGAATATAAGTTCCAGTGAGAGCCTACTTTTCAAAGGAATGAGATTTAAACCACTCATGGCTAAGCTGGAAGAGAACCCTAGGTTAGAGGTTTCATCAACAGATTAAACTACTGTGTTATGTGTGCAACATTTCATTTATCAAAATGGATGGATTATCTAAGCTAATAAAAGAAGCATATTAAAATTAGTGGTCCTCATCCTGCAAAAGATATTCTAAACTTTATGACTCCCAGCTTTTCAGCACAATTAATCTAAAACAAACGCAAAGACCAACATTTGAATAGCCAAAACACAGGCCATGGACTGGATCATCATGAGACAAAGGGAAAGAAAGAAAAAATCTGTCAGCGACACAGTTGACAGATAGTAAGCATCACTTCCCCAAAAGAGATTTTCTAAAAGCTATGGAAAAGAAGCATATATTCTTGAAGTGAAAGTTTCCCTCTTATATCAAAGTTATTAGTTAAGAAACTTAACAATCTAATGTCTATGCATAAGTATTTTGTCAAAATTTAGAAGATGTAACTTATTTATTTCTTTTTGTTTATCTTACTCTTATTAAGGAGCAACTCTCTTAAAAGCTTAATCTGTTCAATTTATGCAACATATTAATGGTTTTAATTTCTAACATGTCTCATCATGTGAAATACTATCGGGCTTGAAACACGGACAACAAACGTGCTCCCTACCTTGTGCTAAAATCATAATTCAATCAGAAGAATGGGGCAATGAGGATCATACTCTAGACCATGTGGTCATAGAGGCACCAATATAATGTTATGGACCATTTCTCCAAAGAACTTATAATGTTAAGTGATGGCACATGAATGATCATATATATATATATATATAACTCCACTTAGTGAGAGAAGCTGGAATAGTATATAAACATGTTGCTAAAAATGGAACCTGAATTTCTAATTCTTCATGCAGATAAGACAACCCTTGAGCTGCTCCAAGAATTATTTCAAGTCTTGTTTTCCAAGGAAGAGGATCATATGCTTTATTGAAAAGATGAAATTCTAAGCTTTTGTTCGGCATGTATTCATACACTAGTAGTCTCTGGATCCCTCTTTCATCATCCAAAGCACAGTATCCAATAAGCTTGACAAGATTTGGGTGTTCCACAATACCAAGAAACTGAACTTCAGTCAACCATTGCTTATGACCCTACATCACAGAAGGAAACACAATCAAAGGAATATCCTAATATCACCATATTGAATGCAAAAAGGAAAAAAAGAGAACATTTTAGCTCTTCTAAGATAAGGATTACACACAAATATGTGCATGTATAAACAACAAAAATGTAATGTAATTGATATTTCAGGATAGTAACTTAGAAACAGAGAAATATTTTCTATTACATAATTAACTCATTAAAGTAAAAGATCCATTAATACATCATAGTCCCTTTGTACTTTTCAATAAGAATAATATATGGCTTCTTTATTAATCAGTGGCAAACTACACCTAAAAAAATTATACCAGACATGCAGAATTCCAATTATGAAATTACGTTACAGTATAATGTATGTAGATGTAAACTATGCCTTAACACATGAAATATTCAATTCAATCAGATAAATTTTCGAGTAGAAAATTGGCTATAAAGCATAAATACAGCGGGAAAAGTATCTAATTAATAATTGTAATAGAGGATTTGTGTCTGAATTGCCTGAAGAAATCCTCAGCAGAACTATATATATAGCACATAATTTCAATCTATAACTACTGGAAGTGGAAACTAGAAAACTAGGAGATAAGTCCGGAAAAGTCAGAAAATATACAAATCAACTACCATTTATTAGCAGTAAATATACAGCTCCTAAGTAAGAGATCTTTTCCCCTAAAAAGTAGATTATTTCCAACACTCACTATCTTATTTTTGAAGCTAAGGTCAAAGGATGAAAGAAGTAACTATAATGCATAATTATAGATGTCATTTTTTAACTCGACTCACTTACTTATGCATAGATTAACATGGACTAATGTAATGAGGTACTACTAGTCATTTCTGAGATAACTGAACAACAGAAAATAAGTATCGTCTCGGTCTGCCAGTAACCAATATACATGTTTTTACCAATGTTAGAGAGTAGATAGGTAGCAAAGAGGATGACATAACTCTATTGGGTAAGGCAAATGTCTGATCCATTCAGGACGAGGAATATCAGTTTAGAGCAAGGGAAGGATAAAAAAGGGTTGACCATCCTTTGCACAGCTTTCAGTAGATTGGTATATGTTGGGGATATCGGGGTGCGCAAGCCTCTCTTCCCACTAACAGCAAACAGGGAGTCTCACAGACTCAACCCTCTCTAACAATCAAACAGTGTAATGTGCAGAAACGTATATAAACAAATGCGAGAAAGAGCAGGAGAGAAAACAACACAATATAGCTTAACGTGGGAGAAAACCTCAATGAGGAAAACCCACGGGACCTTGTCCAGAAACAATCCACTATATTAATAATGGTTACAAACACTCCACGGCCTCTCGCTGGAGTTACGCTCAACCTCACCAACAATGGAGGGAACACACTCTACAAGGGTCACTCTCAACCTCTCGGAGTCACTCACTCTCAACTGCCTTATGCCGGAGAACCTCACAGAAAGCTCACTCTTTCTGCACTCAAACGAGAATCCTCTCCTTCTCTGTGGAATTCTGAATTCTGCTGCCTCCATCTATAAATGCAGTATTTATAGAGAGAAATTAGGTTTAGGGATTTCACCACCCTAAAGCCAATGGGCCGAGGTTAACACCCTCGGGAATTGGGCCCAAGTCAAAATTCCCCTTTCCAGCGCCTGGGGATTTGGGCCAAACATTAAACGGAAACTTATCCAACAGTATATGAGGTAACATAGACAGCAATACCATTAATATTGATCTTAAAAGCTATCTAAAGGAAAAAGAAAATCACCTCTGTAGTCAAAATGCTGATCAAAGAGCCAAGGCTAGGAATACTGATGACAAAAATACATTTAGTATTGGCTACTATTGCATCAAGGATTTAACAGCTAAATACTAAATACCATAGATAACCTGGCATTGGCTCATTGCTTTGCGCAGATCTTTAGACAGAGGATACAACATTAAAGCAGAAAAGTGAAAACTCTAATATCCACAATAGTTCAAAAGCCTAATTAATAACAAACAATTTCTTTTTTCCTCATTCCTAACACTGGACTAAGGAGTGCATGGACAGTGATTGTCAATTTGTACAAATAGCAAACATATAAAACAGCAATAAGCTACCAAAACTAAATTTTCTATTTTGATCCACTATTTCTATCAGTGTAACTTTACACCAATAGTGAACAAGAAAATGCCACAATCACTGTAGTAACTGAGGTTTTCAACTTGTAGTAAAAAGTTTAGACTGGTTCCACCTAACATCTGGTGGGATAAGGATTTTGTTGTTTATGTTGTAGACTTGTAGTTTAGACTGGTTCTATGCACATGGTTCACCAATGGTGTAGAAGTATTTGCACAGAATTAAACCATTTTTTGGTTATTTTATCTATGTTTGACCTGATCTTATAGGCACAAGAATTAAAAATAGTATGATACAATCTTAAGGAATTTGGAAATTTACTTTTTCTTTTTCCCATTGACCGTACATGCATCTTTAGATCAACTTTCATATCAATTGAGACCAAATCTCTCCCTAAGCAAATCTTAAGGTAGGAATCCTCACATTGGCTTGGTGAATTTAAGGCAATTAATTCCCCTAAGTATTGGAAAAAGGTTCGAGTTTGAGTAGTCAAGATAGGGAATGGATCCTCTCATATATGATATCCATATGACCTTGTCATGTAAAGACCATGCGTCTAGTTTTGTGAAAAATCCATCAAGAGATAGACTAACCAAAAATTCTGCATGACAAAAACAAGAAATTTTTTTACAGGAAAGAGTCCATTGCCATCAAGATAGAGAGCACATCTCACTAACCGATAATTGACATTGAAAATTACTAAAATAAAATTTGAAGGTACATCAAGTAATGGATTCTGTATTCTTACCTGTGAGGATTCCAAGTCCATGGGCTACGAATATTGACATTGAAAATTACTAAAATAAAATGAAAAACTCTAAATAGTCAAGTATAACATAAAAGCTGGGTGATATTTCTGTGATGGACCACATTACATGAATAAAAACAACATCAAAGAAAATAGAGGTAACAACTAAGAAATTCTACCTTAACCATTTTATCTAAACTGAATTTATGCTCTTTATATTTACTCATCTGGAAATGTGGACCAAGGAACTCTAAATGCTCTCTAAATTTTAAACATAAAAAAGTTTATATGCCATTCTCTGACAAATTACTTCTCAAGCAATTTGTTGAGTTTCATACCTGTAATGCATTCTTGTTAAGCCTTTTGATGGCAACTAAAACAGAATTCCCATTCCCGTCAACAGGCCTGATTGAACCTTTAAACACACTTCCAAATCCACCTTCTCCTATCTTAAGAAGCCTGCTGAAATCACTCGTTGCACGCTTGAGCTCTGTGAAGGAGAAATCCCTCAAATTGTGACCCTTCTCCTCATACAGTTCCGGTATACCGCGAGGCGATGCAGATGAGCACGAAGACTTGGTGACCCTTCCAGGTCCTGAAAACTCGAGTTTTTCTTGGTCTTTAAGTTCAGGTGCTGACCTTTGCTTACTGCTCCTAGATTTGTCTCTGAAATAGTAAAAGCACTTCATTGCATAAACAATCAGCTATGATTCTTATGCAGAGTCTCTGATCAACCTGTTATCAATTAAACAAATCACCAAAAACAATGATTGTCAAGAATAAAACCCCATCATATAATTACTACCTAGAAAGAAGAAAAACACAACCATGTAGTGAATAGTAAAAGCATTTCATAGCACAAACAATTATGCTATAATTCTTCTACACAGTCTCTGATCAACCTGCTATCAATTCAACAAAACCAATGATTGTCAACAATAAATCCCAATAATACTATTACCATCTAGAAAGAAGAAAAACACAACTATGTAGTGAATAGTAATACCCCAGATGCATCTGCAAACTAAAGATGCATAAAGTTTCAAAATTTAAGCAACCCAATTGAACAAATAGATTAAGCAACAACAGAGAAAACCCAGAAAAGAATTCACCCTACATTCAACTTTGAAGGCAAATAGCACATGCAAAATGAACCAGAATCAGCTAAGCAACACAAATAAGCCTCACAAGGAAAAAAAAAAAAAAAAAAACTATTCAACAAAGAGCAAAATGGTTGAAAAATTGAAGGTATGTAATTGAATTGAATCCTCACAGGCAAGAACACAGAAGGATGGCTAGGCTACAGTACACGTTCGTGAAACTTGAATTTTTGCAACTTCAAATATGTTAATTTTCTTTTGCTTCTTTCTCTCTCTCTCACGGATATCGAAGATGGAGATGGAAGTATAATAAAGAGAGTTCTCTGAAAGTTGTCCTTTTTCATTGATTGGTTGACCAAAGGCTAGCCAGCCAGCTTGCTCAGTTTCTGTTTTTTGAACTTTGAAGAGAAAAAGATGAATGCATTGACTAAACTTTGGAGGGATAGGTATTTTTTTTTTCTGCTTCAAAGTATCAAATTCACATTCGCCGACTTATCTATTCATTTAAATTTTAATAGAGATAAAAAAAAGTGTAATAAACATGTATTATAAAACCATCAAAGCCTTATAGGAGACCGATTGTATAAATCACATGTCATCATTTTACACCATTAATAATCAAGATTTCAGAAATAATATGATTTAGTTTAAAATCTTTCTTAATGATTTTTTAATGGT
Source organism: Glycine latifolia (assembly GCA_013407115.1). NCBI lineage: Eukaryota > Viridiplantae > Streptophyta > Magnoliopsida > Fabales > Fabaceae > Glycine > Glycine latifolia. The sequence goes on from CM023943.1 coordinate 18,311,732, forward strand.
TTTTTTATTGTCTCTCTTTTCTTTTTTCCTCAAAACTAAAAATCATGAATTCATTCTTCTAAGTGATGTCTGTTGTGATCTTTTCCGTATATGTTAATATCACCTTAATCAAATTTTTGTAATTTTTTCCTTGATAGTTGCTACCCCAAACTTCTCTCATTAAATTTCATTTCATATTTTATCTTTTCTTATATAATCATATATTTATCTTTCTTTTTTTATTGCAACCACACATTTATTTTAATATTCTCATTTTTGTTACTTTTTTTTATCCTCATGCTCTGTAAAGCTCAACATTCATTATCAAACGCATCCAAGATCGCATAAAAGGGGGTGAATTTTAATAAATAATAAATTTAAAAATATTTATTATTAATTTTATGGATAAAATTAAAGGTATGATTTACTATTAAAAAATTTAAATAAATATTAACTCAAAAATCTATTTTTCGTGTATATTTTCTGTTCAGTATTTTTTAATTTTAATTTTTCTTTTTTTTTTGCCTCCCTTGAATCTCACTATCATATAGTATAGTATAGTAGTTTGACATATAATTGTTGGATAATTTTTTTCTAACTTTGTTCGGTACTTTGTAATTATATATAATTTTATTATTTTTTCATATATGTCTGATCCTATGTATAATATCCTCGTTTATTTAACCACAACTATAAATCTGAGTTTTGGGTCCACATCAAGTATAATAGACATGTATTATAAATGTTAAAAACTAAGGTTAAATTATCTAATAGGTTTCTGAATTTTTTTTTAACTATTTATGAATTTTTAAATAGGTTGTTAAATTATTATTTTTAATTGCATCCCTGAATTTTAAAAAAAAGGTCTATGGGATTACTTTTGGCGATTTAAAATTGATACGAATTAACAATCGTGATGATTTTAGAAATCTTAAGGACCCAAATATATATAAAACAAAAATACATCATCCAAGACTTATTTAATAAAAATAATTTGGAGATCTATTTAAAATGTCGTGAATAGTTGAGAAATTATTGACTAATTTAACTAAAAATTAATTAGAAGTATTAAGAACACATTTTTTATTACACGTTTTCAGGGCAGTGCCGGACATAAATGGCTCAGGGGGTCAATTATAAATTTAAATTTCATCAATCAAATATGTATAAATTAAAATTTATATAATATTAGTTTTAACAATTCCCATACATAAACTAAATTACTAATCTATCAGAATGAAAATAAAAAATATATTTACATATAAGAAAAATTAACTATAAAAAAAACAAAGATTATAATACATGTCACCAAGAACTTTTACAAATTTATACTCAAAATTAGTATCTCTATTGACCACAATTTTTTTTTTTAAAAAAGGTCCTATAGTACTCCTATTAATTATGTTATAAAACTCTACTAAATCAAAATAGATTATACTACGACCAACTTATCTTTTAAAACAACTACGTGTAAATACTAACATGTGCATTTGAAGCTGAAAGTCTCGAAAACAATGCTGAGAACAATAGAAAGGAGAGGAGATAAACAAAGAAAATAAACTATAAATAGCATTAAGAAGAGATAATATTTGTTTGCATGTATAAAAATTCAACATGTCAATTGTTTATATAGTTCTTTAAGCTCGTCTTATTGGTAAATTAAATATTCTCTAATACTTAAATTCATTATAAATAAATCAATAAATTTATATCAAATAAATATAATTAAATAAAAATTATAAAATAAAATATATTAATAAAAAGGAAAATAATTATACTTGAATACTTGGTTTTAAAAAGGAACACTACAAAAAAAAATCATTTTTCCGACTGCCATAATTCGTCGCTAAATTAAAAATCTGTCACTAATATGAAATTTTCGACGGACACAAATTTGTCGGTAAATTGGTAGTAAGAAATATCTGTTGGAAATTTTCTGTCGATAATTTCCGACAGACACATTCGTCGGAAATTTTCTGTCGATAATTTTCGACAAACACATCGTCGGTAATTACCGATAGATCTATCCGTCAAGAATTACTGAAGTAACAAATCTGTTGAAAAACATATATGTGACATTACCAATGGATATTTCTGTTGAAAAAATCTGTCGGTAACTTATTTTTTATTATTATTTTACGTCGGTTATTTATGAATATATTTTTTCATTTATATTATTTAATGCAATATTGAAAGTAAAACATACATGTAATTAATGAAATATTTAAATTCATAAATCGAAACCTAATGTTAAAACAAATTAACTAAAATTCATAATAAATCTAAAATAAAAAGCACAATGTGTAATATGTCAATAGTAATTTTGTGTTGCTAACTCAGTAATCAAAATAGTCATTTCCAAAGTGTCTTTGTTGTTCATCATGTTGTTGTTGCTGGTCATCTACCTGTTGGTCATTATGTTGTGTTGTTGGTCATCTACTTGTTGGTCATTTTGTTGTTGTTGCTGGTCATGTTATTGGTCATTGTGTTGTTGTTGTTGCTAGTCGAGTTGCTACTATTGAGGTTGTTGATGTTGTTAAATAATGTTTTGCGCTTCAGGAGGTAGAAACTGAAGTACAACTGACTGAAATACACGCATCTCCTCCTTTGATTAACGAAGCACGTCCCTCAGTCGATTAATCTCCACAGATTCAATAGCATGGCTGAAAGATCCTTGCATATGTTGCATGAATGTGTCATCTCCACATTTATAACTATAAGCAAGAACTTCATTACCGTAAATACGTCCCTTATGCTTTGTTCCCGTAGTTGTAACCCAACACTGAGTCCTTAGTCTTTGTTCTTCAACAGGGTCTAAAGGAGTTATTTCTAATTCACCGACACTTTATGCAACATCAGATCTAGCTTAAGATAGTCTAGCTTCAAAATTTTTCTGTCATTCATAAAGTTATTATTTAATAAATATAATAAACATTGTAAAAAAAAAATATAGCATGCCAGATAATGGTCTCACATATGTTTGCCTAGATCTATCATTGACAAATTGACCAGTATCCTTTCGTAAATGAGTTTTCTGAAAAACCTCATCAACGTATCTAGATCGACCAAGTTCCTCAGACTATTTACAAACATTATAAAATAAATAAAACATAATCAAAGAATGAAACAAGTACAAAAAATGACAGTATTATAATTTTAAGATGATCTTACCAAGCGAATGGCGTGATCATACAAGCTAATAGAACCACATGTGTGCCCACAACCACCCTTTTCAGATGCCCAACTTTTTTTTTCTTGTTGACACTTGGAACGATACTCAGGTGCATTCCAATGTGCTAACAGATCGTTCCAAACACAATCTCCAATCCAATATGACTTTTTATTTTCATTTCAAGCATCCCTAAACATCTTACAAAGTCTATAAGATGCTTTCGAGTTAAAAGTTTTTTAAGTTTATCCTCTTCCTCCAGTCTCCATACCAATTTTTTTTAAAGTATCAGAATGATATGAAAAGTTTCATAGTTAGCAAAATACCAATTTTACTAAATTAAATTAAATAAAACAAAATCAGCATTAATTGGAATTGATTTTAAGACCCCAAATGATGGATGTTTAATATAGAAAACATATTGGAAGTCCAAATTTTTCTTCCCACATAAAAAAACATTACTCAATTTACAAATAAAAGAAATTCCTAATCATCAACTATATGTTTCAGGCATTGAAGTAATTCAATAAGAGTTGAATAAGTTACCTTAAATCGCTGGAAAAAAGTTCTTGATGATCTTTTGGAATTGCTCCCTTTGTTGGCCATTGGTTAACAAATTGTTGTCTAATGGACAATGTGACAGCCTTTTTCGCAATCTTAGATGGATGAAACCTTAATACAAAAAATAATGCATGAAAAATTAAAAGATAAAATGATGTATGATATATAATGATAATTATTTAAATTTTTAATACTTACCCTCCATTTATCAGTGTAATCATAGGACAATCATTCAGGGGGGTCTTTCATGGCCAAATTTGGAACGTCTGAGTCAGTAGCCATGTGCCCTATAGCCGGGGATGGGGATGGTGTGAATGTAGGCACCTGAGATGGTCTTGCTTCATTAATTGGAGATGGAGATGGTATGCCTTTAGTTAGAGGTGGAGATGGTGTAGGTACAACATCCGCAGATGTATTTGACACCTTTTATTTCTGTGCAATTCAAACGCATAACTTACAAAAAATATAGCTTCATCATTGTAACATGAATGAAGTTAATATTATACTATTTTCATTGATGGAAACAACAGAGGTTCTAAATAAAACTGTTGTATATATACATATCATTCTTGTTGGCCATTCTTAAGAATTAAAAATAATACATGAAAGACAAGAGCAATTAATTTCAAGAATGATCATGTCATATGAATCATATTATATGTATATACTATATTTTTTATAACCACTAGTGTTGGTACCCGTGCGCACATGCACAGGTAAGTCTTATATTCAAATGAATGTTTAGGATATAAGCAGTATTTTGTGCATACAAAATAAATATGAAGGACCTGACATCAACACTATTTCTTCTATTATTTTTCTTGTAATAAAAGAAATATGAAGGACCTCATGTTCAGATGCATGTTTAGAATATAAGCAGTATTTCGTGTAAGCATCCATAAATAGAATAAAACTTTGTAATGTGTAATTTATAATAGTCTAAGTGTTGTAAGATTAGAGAGAGGATGAGTTGTTACTAACAAACAAAATTGATACTTTGTAATCTATCCAGCCTGTTGAGACAAAACAAACAAAATTCATGATTTCTATATCGGTATTTGCTAACATGAACCCTGCACATTTAGTTGGGTGCTTTATTAGCCTGAAGCACTTGTGAATTGACAATGTTAGTGGCCAAAATTTAATCCAACATTCCCTATTGAAACACTGTTTTTTATTCCTCCAATATTAGTATTCCTGCCCACCAGCACCTCGTAGAAAAATAATTGTCTTGCAAGCAACAACATTTTAACTATTACCTGTTCATGCACAATAAATCACCAGATTCTTTCTCGTAGGTTTTTATTTCAATCTACAAAATTCCTACTTGACCTGAAATTAAAGTAATGCCATCCAATCTTTAAGGAGCAGAAAAATTAGAGAAAAAGTATTAGAAATAAAAAAGGGAGATGAATATTGATTATTTTGAAAAGGTATTAGAGCTCTTAGACACATCAACTTCAAAGGCATACAATACCCTTTGTCCAATAACATCCTATTAAAATGAGAAAAAGTATTAGAAATAAATTGATGAATGTACTTTTTAATCAATAATGAAGTCATCATTAATCACAATGAAATGTTTCACACACCAAAAACTTATTAGGTTTAAAAAAACAAAAAATTAAATCATAGTCGTAACTCCCACTGTATTCATAAATGTAACAATTTAAGTGAACATCATTTTTTATATGATTTATATATAGAAAAAAAGATGTTAATTTACACATTTTTATTTCTTTGTTGAAAGAAAAAAAATATAATCAAAGGTATGAATATAATATTGTGTGCACTGCTACCTAGTAGCACTCTTTGTGTTGTGCCTATGAATTGAATTAGTATAGTAATTGTTCATATTCTATATATAATTGATCTAGAAATTTTAAGTTGCAGGATAATAAACATGTGTATAAATTTGCAGGGTTAATAATATAATATGCTACAGGAAATCAGATATCCACAAAAGATTTATAGGAAAAAACCAAATTCAATTGGGTAAACTAGACAAAAAAATAACATAGGAAATCATGCTCTAAATCATAAAATTCTTGGAACTATAATGCCCAAGTCAGTTGCTTTCTTGGAGAGAAAATGACAGCTGGGTGACTCAAGTACCAACTCATATATAGCCTTTAAATTGAATCAATTATATAGCAATTAATGTCATAGGCTTCAACTACTTCCTATTGTGTACCTAGAGTTTAATTTCATAAGACTAATGATTAGCTTGTTGTGCCTAGCTAGAAAATAATGAAGAGGAGAAAGAAACATACATGACTATATCATAGTATAATGAAAAGGAGTAACAAATTATCTTACATAGTTTTAGGTTATTTTCTAAGTTTCTATTTTACTATTGAATCAATTACATTTGGCCTAGCTAGTAAATAAATTCTTAAATTAATCTTATCCTTTTTTAAAGCTCTTAATATAGATTTACACTCACTCAATTAAATATTTCAATTTTTTATCCTTTACTCACGATATAGATACGCTTTTTGTTGACCTTATCCATTTGTGTCAGCTATTGATAAAGCTGTGGCTGATGGAGTGAATGTTCTTCCCATCTCTTTGGGTGGTGGAGTCACTTCTTATTAGCAAAAAGGTGTTGGTATGGTATGAGTCCACGCAATATTTTTAAACCAAAGAATAGAGTTCCCAAAATTCAGATAATTTGTGTTTTACAATTTTGAGAGGACACCAAACTGAGTATTTAAAAGGTGTTGGAATGGTATGAGCCCACACATCAAAAGAGAACAATATTTTCAACCCAAAGAATAGAGTTTAATAAAATAAGATAATTAGTGTTTTAAACCTTTCTTGCATTTATCTGTGAACTGCTCATAATGCAATAAATGGGATGCACAATAAAATCCAATATGATTAGTTTTACTTTTCTTTTTTCCTTATTGGTGATAATTATTGATATCGAAAAAGAGCTAATGAGAACCTAGAAAAAATAAACTTCAACTTAGATATATTTCAATTATTTGATTGTATAACTATGATACATTGGGAATAAAGTATAATGTAACAGCAACAAAATTATCAACATGAGCAGTTTTGCTGGGTAGTGAAACCTCTAAGAATTTTCAAAGGCCATCAACTCTGTCATTAGTCAATACATTTGTTGCACACATCAAAGATACATAAAATGTCCAAAAGTAAATCTTTAAAAAGCAAAAAGATGGAAGGGAATGAGATTAAAGAGCATTGGTACCTTCTGCTGATAGTATTTAGAAAATATTGTTCTTCTTTAAGGTTCCCTTGACCTCCATACTTTATTTCATATGTGATTAGAATAATCTGTGCCAGCAAAAATTAATTACCCCTTCAAAGGGCCTAAAACAAAATAATTAAAAAACTTTTCCTTCAAACAAATTAACTAACACTTACTTGATATTCCCCAACTTCTTCTACACCTAGTTTTTGTAGCCATCATAAGAATCTTTTGGATGAAAATTGAAAATTAAAGAAACATGGACCTCTGATGTAACATATGACCTGCAAAATATTGGAAGCATCTAAATTTACTACTTATATTATTAATTAATTGGCACCAGTTGGCATGGTATATCATAAAAAATATATAATACAAATATGTCAAGGGCTTGTATATATAAACAGCAGAAAGCAAAGCATGATGTCATTAGACAAATGAAGAAAAGAAGGTATACCATTGAACTGTCAATGAATATGCCAGAAAGTAACGAAGAGGAAAATTAAACATCAATTATCTTAAAGGATAAAAGAATTAAAAAAAAACTGCTAGCAGCCTATACTGATAGAGAGCACAGTTAATCACAGTAGTGAAATGAGTAACACACCAGTAGATCACGTGCAGCACGAAATTTCTAATTCTAGGGTAATATGGTAAGATCTTTGATGGTGCCAAAGACAAGCTAATCACACACAGATTGCATATTCCCATCCTCGTCAATAACCACCAATTCAATAGATGTCTCCTGAAATCACAAATGAAGAAACAGGAGCAACATAACATGTCATACTCCTAATCCTAAGCAAAATAATAGCAAGTGAAGTCATTGAGGATAAAGATGATACCTCCCAATAATCTATATGGGTGGGTGTGGCGCTGTCAAGGTCCAGATGCATTTTGATGTCATCACAAAGTTTTTCCATTTCCTTTACTATCAACCCCTGCACCATATAGTGAAATTGTTATTTAAATTGTCAAACAATTTTGAAATTTAAGGCGGAAATCTTTAATCATACTAAGGAAAAGGTTCAATAAGTTTTCAAGGACTATAATATATTACATCATAATTTATATCATTTAAAGGAAAATTAGATATGAATTGTTGTAGATCTAAATATTAACCTTGAACACCATGTATGGTTCATTTATTTGTATATCCAAATCATCAGATCCATTGAGGTGCTTGGTTAGGATATCAATCGACCTAGCACGCCCTTCACGCAATCTAATCTCAGATCTAACCTTGCTTTGATCAAAATGAAATTGCATATGAAATTGTCTTTGATTATCAGATTTCAAATAATATAATAAAAAAATAACAATAAATAAAATGAATTCAAGGAACCATACCCCCTCTTCTCTTTTTCCCTAGTTGTGGAACTCAGCTCGTCACGTTCTATAGCTAACAGTGTCTGTGAGAGAGAATAAGCAAAGGATAACATAGTTTATGCACTTATAGGGATGGGAATAATTGGCATGTCATATTAACATATAGCCAGTTAGCCACCACAAACAGACACCACCCAGAAACATGAGTGTTGCGTGGTAACATAAAACTTTCTTCCCAACAGATTAAAATGACAATTGATAACTAATTACAAATTATGAGAATGGAGTTACCATTTCTTCTTCATGTGGTGCTTTCTCAAAATAAACAACATCACGCTCAATCTTCTTCCGCCAAACAAACCTACAACACATAGTATTTTTGAGAATATGAAGACATAGGTGGGTACCACTCAACTACTAATACATTAATTTCTAATAAACCAATTAGTGACAGCTTCTAGGACATAACAATGTCAATAAATCTGTAAGGTTAATGGAACCAATTTAAAGAAGAAAAGTGGATATATCAAAGTTATGAGTTATCTAAGAAGTAAGAACAATTTCTAATTATAATAATTATATACACGTTAGGAGATCAAAGGATAAGGCAATGCTCCTTGAATAGTAGTCTCTAGCTTCCTTAAACTTTTTCTACTTGAAAAACTCATTACCCTGGAATATACAGATGGATTGCAGTATCAGCATCATACAAGACAACAATACTAAAATCAATATATTATAATTTCCTAACAGATCAATCTCCCCTATCCTGTCACCCCGAGGCCTAAATAGAGGGGGAGAAAAAACCTACCAGATCTTGCTTCATATGAGTGACAGTGCAAATTTCAGTTCACAAATGTTATAAATCTTGCTTCAAAGAGTTAATGATTACAAAAGGAATGACATCAAAACTGATAAGTGACATCATGCATCTCCTTGTGGTTTTTCCAATGTTCAATACCAAGAAAAGAAATAGCCCTGCATGCTTTGAAATCTAGTGATGATAATCTTTTGAGTTGAACCAACTTTAGGCAGATTTTGTTAGATCAATATTCTCCTACTGACTTGCTTTTAAAATAAAAATACTGAAAACATGTAAATAATATACATAACTTCACTTAAAAACTAATTTTAACTAAAATCAATTTTGCAAAACACAAAAAATGTAATAATTCCTTTGTGATCGAATCAAAGTATAAAAAAAAACCTCTGCACACATCCTAATTAAATTCTCAACATTTTAAAAAAAGAAAACACTTCAAGTTGATAATCAGTTACACTCAGGTCACAGTTCTCTTGCTAAATTTATAAATGACTTCACAGTTCTTCCTATTTTGCCAGTGTACAATCAAACAGTTACACTTCTATTTCCATAATTTCACTTGATTTCATTCCATTTCGCTAAATTTCCACACAATCAACTTAATTCCTAAAGAAAATAAAAATTGAGAACAATTTTCTGAACACGATCAATGTATTCTTATTGGTCTCACCTTTCACAACCACATCAATGTATTCATATTTAGATGAATTAATCAAAACCACAAATAATTTAAAAATAAGCCTCAAATATTTGTTAAAAAACTTGGGCGAAATAAAAGAAAAAGGAATACTGACAGGTTGGGGTTTTGTCCCATTTCGAAGTGGAAATGGAGGAATTGTAACCGAGAGAGGAAAGGCTTTTGGTGACGATCTTTCTTAAATCGTCTTTCCACTTATAAGACTTGTTGTTCTTGTCAGCGATCTTTCATCAATGTGTCGGCTAGGAGGTTTCTCTAACACTTGTGCAAGGAATCAAGCTCAGCAAAAAAATATGCAGTGTGAAGGAAAGCCAACAGCAGAAAAATACAGCGAAAAGAATTCAAGAAAAAAATAGAAGGAGAATGGAGAAAGAGAAGAAACAAAGGGTGAGTGTGAAGGAAAGCAAGAGAATGGGTCGGTGAAGAAGAAGAGAATGGAGAAGAAGAGAGAATATCATTTTCTTCTCTCACTCACGTTCTAATAAAGAGATAGAATATAGAGATGTAAATAAATTTTGTACTTTGAATTTTAAATTCTAAAAGGAGTGGATTTGCAAACATGATTTCTCCGTCCAAATGTTTGAAGCAAGGTAGCACGCTTAAGCAATGGAAGAATTCCTCTTTCAACTGCTTTCTCTTCCTAGAAGAGAAAAACATGATAAAAGTGCATGTTACAATATCCATGTACATCTTGAATAACAGAATCCAAGGTCCTTCTCACCAAACACCACACAATTTGTTTGAATTCTTAATAGAACAAATAGTGATGTAAATAAAAAAAATTAAAACGGTACACTAAATTTCTTACTTGATAATGGAAGCATGTCCTAAAGTCATGAGGGGTCACAAAGAAATGATCTGCCCCTTCTGTCCTGTTCCAATAAGGCCAGATTGAAGAAATAAGTTGTATGGCACTTCTCATAACATTTAAGTATCTACATAGTTAGGGAGCAGCCTTTATATATAGTCAATTAGTGATAGCAAATGCATATAGAATACACTTATTTTTTTCCTCATAGCTGGCTGCAAGAAAAGGACTTGATTATAAGGTTTGAATTAATGATTGTCATTCAAATCTTATCAACTATTAAAGAATAAGGTATTCTGCAGAGTTTCAAATTTTAATTTAATCTACAAAAAATTATTTTAAACACAAAAGATATTTTTATTTTATAGTAATTCTATAGCAGAAAAGAAAGGGAAATAGGGAACAAGCTTATGTTTTAATGTTTTAATTTCAGGGTCAAAATTGAAACTCAAGTCTAGGAGATAACCTTTTAAATGATTCAAGAAATCTCAACACTCAAAATCTCAAAAACTTTTCGATATATCTGATTAATCAAGTAGCATCAAACTTTTACTTCATTCACCCATACCTTTAAACATAAAGAATGCTTGAAAAATGGCATCACTTCAAGAATAAATTAAAATGACAATGACTCACTCCACTCTTTTCCAAATCAAGTAATAGATAACACACCAAAGGCTATAAGCATAACAACCTACTTATCTTCTTGGGTGAGTCTGGGTATCAGGCAAGTAGGGACCTAACAATATGTTTCTAAGATACTCTAAATATATTTTCATACATTCATAAGAAATCTATCTTCTGCAAGCAATATCTTTTAAATTATCTACTATGTACATATCTATAATGCACCTATTTTTTTCCTCCTAGCTGGTTGCAAGAAAAGGACTTGATTATAAGGTTTGAATTAATGATTGTCATTCAAATCTTATCAACCATTAAAAAATAAGGAATTCTGCAGAGTTTTAAATTTTAATTTAATCTACATAAAATTATTTTAAACACAAAAGATATTTATTATTTTATAGTAATTCTATAGCAGAAAAGAAAGGGCTAACTCTAAATAAACAAACATGATAACTCTTGCTAGTCCCCTACCTGATTTTTGTTGCAAGTCCACCATGAAGATTATTAGGTGCTATTTCAGCTATATTTATAGGCACATGTTCCATTGTGGTATTTTGTTACAACTTTGAAATATTATCATCAAGAAGCTACTTTTTGAACAAAAGCAAACAAAATTATTTATGGTTATAATGTTGTAGTTAGTTACCACTTACCACGAATGACATAACTCCAATTCCATATCCTATGAAAAATTTTCCCAAGTCAAGTGAGTAAGGATCTTGCAGTTGATAGAATGCAGTTGATAGAATAAGCTAATTTACATAAACATGTTGCACTGCATTAGTTTCCAAAAAGAGTTTATAACTTCAATCAAGAGTAGGAATATTGGCTGAACAATCAGTGGAAGATCCAATACCACTATATACCTACTAAGAAAAAACATAGCAATGATTGATGTATTAGTTTCAATACGACAATTGTCATTGTAGTCAATATAGCCTTGGCTTATAACTACATATTATACCTAATTATGATACCTATATCATGGCATAAAGAGCATCTGTCTAGTTTTATGTCTTCTTTATGAACCAATTCCTTTCCATCAGCTGAAAATGGTTAATAAAGGGTATATATGTTATCGATATTACACATCAGCACAACCATGTACAAAATGCAGTACGATAAATCATAACCACCAAAAAACTTAAAAACCAACAACTTTATTTCTTTTGACATTAGCACAACCATGTACAGAAAGCAGTATCATAAATCAGCTTTAAAATTACTTACTATGGATATTCTTCTTAGTCTGCTTGGACAAGGTCGGATAAGGTTGGGCAAGGGCGGATAAGGTTGGACGGGGCGGATAAGGTTGGAACCTTGGACTTTGTGAAGTGCCAAGGTAGGAACCCGAACAAGGTCAGATAAGGTCGGATGAGGGCGGATAAGGTCAGATGAGGTCGGAGAAGGGTGGAACCTTGGACTTTGTGAAGTGTCAAGGTAGGAACCCGAACGAGGTCGGATAAGGTCGAACGAGGTCAGAGAAGGGTGGAACCTTGGACTTTGTGAAGTGCCAAGGTAGGAACCCAAACGAGGTCAGATAAGGTCGGATGAGGGCGGATAAGGTCGGACGAGGTCAGAGAAGGGTGGAACCTTGGACTTTGTGAAATGCCAAGGTAGGAACCCGAACGAGGTTGGAGAAAGGTGAAACCTTGGACTTTGTGCAATACCAAGGTAGAAACCTGAACGACGTCAAATGAGGTCGGAAAAGGGCAGAGCTTTATGTTTTATAAAGTGCCGAGGACCGGTTCAGCATTATGCAATCGACCAAAAGCAGTTCACACTTGTGCTGATACCTTGAACCTGCACAAAGTTGTCTAGATTACTAGTACAGTGTTGCCCTAGGTAGGCTTTTGGTAAGTGATTTGAACTCGGCAACGATTGCGTATGCTGACTAAGCTATGTTTTGACATCTGGCAGTATTGGCGCGTGTGTCACGCGCTAAGGTCATTTAAATAGACCGCTACTCTCATTTTTGACGAAACACCATTGTCTTCCTCCTATCTCTATTCCTCCAGTTCCAGTGAGAGAAACTTCATAGCCACTCACTCCCAACCTAAAACCTTTGCATGCAACTGAAAAATTGAGAGGAACCACCCTATAGCTAATTCCAACCTTTGTTCCGGTTGAAACCTGTAAACGGAGAGTTCGTCTCTCCCAAGACCTCCGAGTTTTGACTTCGAAGAAGAAGAAGGCTTCTCAAGACACGTAAGCTTGGAAAAAGCTGTTTCCTAGCCTTCTTAAACATTCCTGAGGTAAGATACTTACGTCTTCCCGGTTAGTCAGAGTCTGTGTTTTGAGAGGTTAGAGACCATGTGGGCTTGAGATGGACGGCCTGCATGCAACGGTCTGTGACCGTCTTGGACTGGTTGTATGCAACTAGTGTTGACCGCTTTGCCTTCTTGCATGCTTTTGCAGAGCGAGATACAAGGAACAAAGGCGGTCACGACCTCGAGGCCGGGAAGGACCAGTGTAACTCTTAGAGCAGGTAAGCTCTCCGTTCTGGGAAGTTTTCCCTTAACCGTGTTCCACCATACTTCGAGAGAGTGATGGTTATTGTATGTCATGGTGTATGTATTGAAATTGTGTGCTGCTGCTTTTGATTGAGAACATGTATATGATTTGCACTGTTATGATATGTTGTGATGTATGAGATTCTCTGGATAATAGAATGGACTAAATATGGACTTCCCTTAGAGCCAAAGTCATGTGGAACAACTCTAAGTGGTCAATTATTATATATGAAAACCCTGAGAGAGTGTGCCCACTAGGTTGGATGATCCTCTCTTGGAAGAGTCATATACTTTCGAGTAGAAGTCCTGAGGGAATGTGCCCATTAAGTTGGATGATCTTCTCTTGTTATATCGGTGTGATTATATACATGTGATGCGTGTTATGACAGCTGAGATGGCTAGCTTGTGTAATGCATGTTTTGATGCTATGTATCGTGAAAGTGAACTCGGGGAAGGAGGAGCCTCCAAGGACCCGGAGTTTACTGAGCTTTTCGTCTCACCCCGGTTGGGGATTATATGTCTTTGCAGATAATGAGCAGGGAGAGGATGAGGGATCCCGAGGCAAAACGCCCGGGTAGTGAGGCAGTCCGAGGGATTCCAGACATGAGGCCGAGCTGGGACCGGTTCCGAGTAGACCTTAGTTTTTTTTGCGAGCGTTTTGGCTCCCTACTTTATTATGCAAATGTATATATATTCGTTTTGTACCCCGACCTGTGGGGAGAACGTAGCCTGGTGGATATTGTGTAATTTCAAGAACAATTACCATACATAATGTACAAATGTTACTTATGGACGCATTATGACGTCGTACTTGTAATTGCTTCCTAATTAATTATTGTTAATTAATTGCCGCGTTTAACGACCATAATTTAATGTTAACAATCGAATGCATACGGGGTGTTACAACTGCCAGAACAAAGCTTTTGATGATGAGATATGGCACTCATATTATACATTTTTTTAAAAAGGAGTTGATACAACTTGATACAGAGTTTTCTCTATTCAGTTTTTAAATCATCAATCTTAGGTAGCGCAGCACATGCTAAGCACTTTATAGTTCAAAAAAAAATGATTTCAATAATAATAATAATAATAATGACACACAATATCCACTTTATTTCCTTACCCATGACTAAGATCAGTTACTTTGCCCTATAACACAAGATGAAGTGCAATATACAATAAAGATTATAAACAGGGCTTGGGTGCGGCATTTTGTCAAACACTTCATAAGCAAGGGTGGAAAATTTTGTTTTCAGAAACACTTAATTATATCATAGATAACAGAACAGTAATCGATTAATTTTTTTTCCCAAAAGATTTCATGGGGTATTCTTTTTGTCAATCAGCACAAAAGTGTTGGCTTGGTATGCTCAAATCAGATAAATATGTAAAGGAAGAAACAAACCTCATCATAATGAGTTGTCAAAAAACCACTTTAATAAATATTTGAAGATGGCTTCTCGGTCGCAGGGTAGTCGTCATGGCTTGCTCATTGTTGATGCATGAACAATTATTCAACCTTTTGTAAAAAATTGAAAGTTAAAACATTAAAAGAAGACAAGGTTAGCAAAATAACACCAAAAGCACATTTGGAACTGTATCTAAGTTTTTTAACGGTTCAGAATCACAAAACAAAGGACTCTTTCTTTAATCTTCTCCCTGTATCCATCAGACAAAATGTTAGCAAGCCTCAAAGCGTCTTTCCGATTGTCGATGTTGCTCTTAATGTTCAAGTAATGGTGTGGTGCCAGAGAAAAAGAAGATAGAGAAGAGAATGTGTGGTGCGGAGAAAGAGAAGAGAGAGAGACAGTGTTGCTAAAGGTGGAAGACTGTTTGTGTAGAGAAGAAAAAAAAATAAAGAAAGAGAGAAACTTGCAAGAGAAGCTGTGGAAGGAGGACGCAACAGCCTGGCTCCAGGAGTTGAGGGAGTTTGTAGAGCTGACACGTAAGAAAAACTAACCTTTTAGTAACTATATGTAGATATATAGATATTATGTACATAGTATAAACATGCAAAGATCAATATACATACATAGGTGCTGAGTGTAGACTCAGAACTTTGTGTGCAAGTTATTGGACAAGAGTCATGGGGCAGTTTGGACCATTACAGCTCCACCAATTGGAACTTTGACTTTGAGGATGTTGTTTAGTTATGAAGAAGAGGGAGAAGAAACATGGGTTGTTCCTGTTAATAACATACCAC
The DNA here is from genome assembly GCA_013407115.1 of Glycine latifolia. NCBI lineage: Eukaryota > Viridiplantae > Streptophyta > Magnoliopsida > Fabales > Fabaceae > Glycine > Glycine latifolia. The sequence goes on from CM023943.1 coordinate 18,327,664, forward strand.
AAGACTAGAAGGCTGGACAAACATATGACGTAGGGGTACAAGAGGACCAATAGAGAAGCAGCAAAAAATAATTATTAATTTGATGTTTCCTGTCATGAAAAAAAAATAAAGATTATTATTTTAAGTTCAGTGGATTTAACCTATTTAATTTTCCTTAAATAATTTTTTTTTCTCATAATTTGTGAGGACTTACATAATTGTATGATCTTACTAGACATGCTATGCATGTGGCCCAAATCCCCAATTTTTTTTTAGTGTAACTCCTTAGTAATTTCATAATTTAAAATACCTAAATATTTTATTTCACAAGCATGTTCAAATATCAGTTGGTTTGCAGTACCTGTCAATGGATCTCCAATTCAGCCACTGAACTTGTCATAGAATTATTCATTCACAAGCTAAACAGAGGAATACAGTAGCTATAAAATGGTCAAAGTTGTCAATAAGCAATAGAGAATGATTCTGTCATTATACCTCCCCAAGCAAAAAGAAGCCATGAAATATTATCTTTGCTCCACATATATACGCTAACGTCTCAAAGATCAATTTAAATCATATACTATTTAAAATTTTATCAATTAAAGTTAATTAATGGTATATTTACCTTATCTACTGAACTTATCGATCACAATATAGTTGTCATTGTCAAACACCTTCCAAAAAGGATATACTTAAGGCCTACATAAATAAATTATTAAAAATAAGTGGAAACAGATGTCCATATTATTTATCAGCACTTCCCTTTCAATCTTTAGAGCAAATATCCACTAATTAAATAGATCATTTTCAAACAATCCAATATCAAACAATTTTAAAACTCAATTAAAATGAAACAATTGTACTTAACAAGGCTTAAGATGCCTAAACCATGTGGCTTCAACATTACATTATCTCTTAATGTAGTTTTTGAAAAGAAAATGGGAACATATATAGTGGACACCACATCGCTTAAAGTTAGGGAATATAATTAAATATCTTCTTATGGGGTTTTAAAAAAAATATTTTAAGTTGTGTAAGGTTTGCTACCTTTAAGGATACCTGTTATAGAAAAGGAAGACCTCTCTTTGATTCTTCATAGTAGGACTCCACTTTGTGTCATTCAATCCTAACATAAATGTGCATGTCAAGAAGTTAAAAAAAAAAAAACAAAAAACATACAGAATTTGAAGTCAAATTTTTAAGTATTTATGAGGCATGGCTTTCATGGACCCATAATTGCCATCGTAGGAAATATTGATCAGAAGGCTCGGCCATTATAGTTTCTTAATGGGGGATCAAAAATCCATATATACTTGTGAGGTATGCTTTAACCTGGAGGATATTCACTTGCAAGACAACTTTGTTTTCAATTTTGAGTTTTCACCCTTAAAATGTGTTCAGCAACCAGTCATTACCCAAATATTTATTGCAAGTAAAACTTGCTCTTTTGAATTGTAACACACATGTAAAGTTTCAGCATTCACCTTTATGTTCACGATTTTGTTATGCAAATATGACTGAATTTGGACTCTGAATTTTTCTTCCATATAAGCATGTCTGAAATAAATTCCTAATCAATGAAATTTTACAAATCCATCCCATGTAGTTAGTGCTCTATTTTTAATATTTATATTATGCCAAAGTTTTAATATTTGCTTGATTAAGAACAAATGACAATGTTGGTCTACCAATTTAGGAAATTCTCATGTTTATTATATCATGATGTATGCTAGTAATAAATGTTCAGTTTATCAATGAAAGTTTTGACTTAAAGAATCTTTCAAATAGCTACAAACAAATGCTAAATTTTAAAAGCCAGCATTGCTAACATCATTTGGATCTAAAGTTTGAACATAAAAGGTTGCAGGAAAACAATTAAAATCCTCGAATACCCTGATTGTATAAATTCTTTATGCATATGTTGACAAATTGGGTAAGCACCCTGCATCATGTGATTAGTAGTACTGCTTTATGCATATGTAAGTATTTGGATAATGGTTGACAGATTATTTTTTTTTATTATATATTTGTAGGTACAAACAACTTTTTCGACAATTCAGTATAGTGGCATGGGTTCTAGTGGTTTGAACCCATGCCATGTCGTTAATTTCACTTCTAATTACGACTATACAGTCCATGTATAGTAGCAAGACTTCTGTCCACTCTAATAAAGTGTAAATTCTCTTTAGATTGTCATATTGTTAAAGTTTGTCAGACATTCTAACTAAAGATTGAGGATGTTCTTAGGATATATGTTATGCAGGTGTTATATGCCTTGTGGTTTAAAAGAGTGAGATATTCTGTGTGATATGCCAATATGCATCTCATATTGCTCTTAAAGTTTGGTTGTCCGATTTAATACAAAATTGCATCATAAAATATTTCTTTGTTACCAAAAGCCCTAAAATTTTATTGTTGGCCAGAGCCACAGATCCTTTAACTTAGCATTGTAATAAGTTTTAATTTCCTCAAGCTAATTGAGCAAAAAAATTAAAATTACCACCTAATTAACCAAAACCCATAACCCAAAACAGAACATAGGAACTCTTGTAAACCCAAAACCCTGTGATTGGAACAACAAAAACTGGTGGCCAAAAAAAATACACTCACCTTAGGGGAATTGGAAGAGGTGACGGAACTGGAGGGAAGGGGTCACAATCAGTTACATGGTACCTATATCTACAAGATGGAAGTGAACGCATGTGTGAGGACAATCAAAATTTCAAACTATGGAAGCCAAGTTCCTAGCAATCAAACAACAACATTAGTAAAAGGGTACATGTGTGTGGCTTCAATGGAGAACGCGCGAAACTAGCTTCAGATGACTCTGTGGCCGTGACGAAGGCTAGCGGTGATGACGCCAGAGTCACAAACTATGTGAGTGCCTGAGTGATTGAGATGGAGGCTTCAAGTTAGAATGAGAGTAGGGTTGAACTAAAGGAAACACGAGACATTGAGACGACGGCTAGGGTTGGTATGTTTTGGAAAAAATGTAATTTTTCGACAGAATAAATATAGTATAAATATTTCGTTGGAAAATTTAAAATTTCAGATAGAAAATAATCATGGAAAAATATATGTTGGTATTAAAAAAATTTCGACAAAATAAATTCCTTTGGTAAATTCTATGGGTAACTAATACATTTCTGACGTAATTTAGTCCGTGGGAAATATTTCATCAGAAAAATGTATTTTTTTTAAGTGGAAAGAATACAATTATCTCTACTATAGAATTATTAAAAAAGTATAATATTTATGTAAAATAAAGAAAAAATATCACTACCTTTATAATTAAGATTATAAAAAGAAAAGAAAATATTTTATAGGAAAATAAAATAAATAACATTCAAATATCGTTATATTCTAAACCAGGTATCCTGAACAAAATTAAATAACCTAATATTAAAATTAAAATATTATATTATAAATTATAAAATTAAAAAAGTCAGGCGGGCTATGGCCCCCAACCCTCCTACATAAATCCGTCCATGCTCGCCTTCAAAATACCCTTCTCTAATTGGTTAACGTTTATTTGATACTATAAAATTAATAGAAAAAATTATTAAATATGAGGTAAGACTCACAAAAATTTGTCATTTTTATTAAATTTTAACTAATAAAAAAGTATTAGTTAGTGTGTTGTTAGTATTTCTTAAAATTAATATAAGAAACTAACTACCATAGTGTGATTCAGTTGATAGTAAATAACTATGCACTTTTGTTACTCCCTCCTATGTTATAATATGTTTAGATGAATTTAACTAAATTATCATAGAATTAAACCGAGCTGTAAAAGCAGTTTGGGGAAACCGAACTAAATTGAATTGCGTAATAATTTTGATGAGTCAAACCAAACCGAATTGCATTGAACTACTTTTGAAATGCCCAAATTAGTTGTGACCTATTATCTGTAGGCATTTTATATTTTAAAACATATTTTTCACATTAATTTCAATCTCATAAGTCGTAGTTCAGTTCAATTTTTTTAAAATTGAACAAATGAATAGTTAAATTCATTTTTTTAATAATCATATTCGTCTTATAATAATTATCTTGTAAAAAAAGAAAAAATAAGTTTGAAATTAAATGCTATTTTAGTTTTTTTAATATAATATTATTTACTTTTTCTATTTATACTCCTAATATTATTAATAATGGGAAATATAAACTAAAAATGAATTAATGAGGATAGAGTGAATATTTTATGATGAGAAAAAAGGCTCATGGGCAGCTTAATTATGTATGGAAAGGGATAATACTCAGAGAGAATATATTTCACCATGGGTGCTTGACGAGGGAGTTGTACATATGTTACAAGTATTAGCTACGTTGGTAGAGAAGCTTGGGCTTAAAACCACCCACTACTTACCTATGCCTTACAAATTGCAATGCATGGTGGAGTAAGAATGGAGAATAAATGTAGATAAGCATGTTTTGTTTATATTCTTTATTGGTAAATATGTTGATTAAGTTCTGCTGTGATGTTGTTCTTATGAAAGTGGACCACATTTTTCTTGATAGGCCTTAGCAATATGACTGAGATGTTATATATAATGGTATAATCAATATATTTTCTTTTGTACATAAGGGATATAAGGTGCTTCTCTCGTGTGAAGATCAAATAAAAATGAGGTTAAAAAGAGAGTGAGAGAGAAAAAACTACAAGAATAAAAGGAGAAAATTGGAAAGAAAACCCAAATAAAAAGGAGACTAAAATTGGAGAGAAAAGCCAAAGTGATAAAAAAAAGGAAGTGAAAAGAAGTGGAGAGAAAATAAAGTTTATTCATTAAATCAAAAGAATTATTCCATCAAGAAAATCTTTCTAGCTATTTACTTATGAGAGATTTGGTTGGTCACCTAAACGGGATTAAATTGTGACACTTGTTCATTAAATCAAAAGAAGTACAAAAAAATGTAACTAGACAACCTTTGTATTTGCTTATGAAGAGAATTGGTTGGTCACTAAAAGGGGGCCAAGGTTAAATAGTGATTCTCAACTGACTTTGGTTTTTTTTTTTTTTGCATAATCAGAACATTGCTTTTGATATTTCATCTCAAGCCTCTCTTTTGGATATTAGAAGTTAGTCATATTCAAATCAAATATAATTATTATAAAAAAAACTACGTATTTCATTGCTCGGAGGCTCCATATTATGTGTAGGTAAGAGAGAAATATTGTACGTAACCTTACCCTTCCTTATACAAAGAGGCTGTTTCCGGATTTAAACTCATGACCAACAAGTCACAAAGACACAACTTTACCGTTGTGCTAGAGCTTACCCTCAAATAAAATTATTATAGATAATACAATTTTCTTTCTAAATATTTAATACTATGTCTAAAGATTAAACTAAAGACTACTAATTAAACTAAAAAAAAACTATTGTAAAATAATTAAACTAAAAAACTACTATACTAATTAATTGAATAGTATGATAATTATAGTATCACCTCTGTTTCAAAATGATTGGTATTTAAGTTTTTTTTTTACACAAATTAAAAAAAAAATAAGTATTCCAAAAAAATAATATTTATTAGGGGATAACTGTATTAAAATATTCTTATTTTATTTCTTAATTTTAATAAATATATTATTAATTCTTTCAAAATAACAATATTTAAAAAATAAATATTTGAATATCTCGTTAAAAAACTGAAAACATCATTCAGTTTAAAATTCTCTTGAAAGACTAAATGTACATATGAAGAGAATAATATTGTTTAGTACCGTGTAATTAATAAAACAAAACTATTAGTCCTAAAAGTAGGTAAAGATTTCTTGTTAGGAGAAAGGCTACAATTATTATTAGTCTGTTTGATTTCATGGCTGTTTACTTCAACCACCCCAGTTTGAAGGTAGTAGCTAGGTGGTTTGTTTCATTGGGTGTTTAATGACATTTATTTCAGCGAAAATCGTAAATAGTATTTTTTTTAAAAATAAATTGTTGTTGCCGATTGCGGTGAAATTGATGCTAGCCTATTTTTGTGGGTTAATATTTAGGGTATTGATTTTTTCAGTGTTTGATGATGTTCAAATGTTATACTGCATTTCTTTTATATTTACATTCTAGCGAATGAGAGGAAAGAGAGACATTAGGTGTAATTTTTGTAAAAAGACACGTGTATTGTTTGTAAAAGGAATGCATGTGTGACATTTTTACAACCTCAGGGGTACATGTGTAACATTTTTAGAAACATCAGGGGCTTGCCTATCACCATTAAGAAGGAGAACGAGCCATGCACCATGATCGTGAAGGAGAAACGTGCCTAGCACCACCATAGAGGAGAAACACACCTAGCACCATTGTGGAGGAGAAACATAGAAGAGAAAATATGACCCAATAATGACGAACACAGAAGGAGTGACAATGACGAACCTGACTCCCCTATGGCAAAATTGAGAAGAAGGAAGAAGTGTAAGAATTAATGTCTCATGTGAGAGGCATGTGATTTATGTAGAGACTAATAAATAAATAATTAAGGATTAAGGATTAAATTGTAATTGAGTTAATTAGGAACAATTTCTAAAAAAAAAATTATTTAATGGGAGTAGTGGTTATAAAAGGATTAATACATACTAACCTAAAATAAAGTCTCATTTCTAATAGGAATATAAAAGTGTTGTGTCAAAACCCCTAATGATCACTAAACAAAGAATAGTTAACTAAAATCTTATTTTTCTCCTCTTTTAAGAAATAAGACAAAACAGTTAAAGAAAACGAAATCTTGATTTTCTGTTCTTTTTTAAGGAATCAAAGCATACAAGAGAAATTTTACTTTTCAAGAATGATTTTTTTTCCATTATTATGAACCCTAATTATAAAATTTAGGAATTTTATTTTTCCACTGCACGTATGAAATTTTGTAGAGAAAGTGGTGATTCAATTGTTTTCAATTTCTTTTATTATTTTATTTCATTGAACGTGATTGGAGAAAGACCGTGTGCCGAAATTTTATGATTGTTGAAATTGATTTTTCCGGAACAATTTTGCACCGCATGGAGAAAGTTACTGCTTCGGTTCTGTGTGTGCGTAAATTGGCTTCCTCTTGAACTCTACTTGATGTCTGTCGTGGGTGACAATGTTTTGTTTGCTGAGTTTGTATAATAAACTAAATTAATAACAGTCGAAGAAGGAAGCATATATTTTGTTTGAATGATGAATTGAAGGAAAGTAATAGAAACTGAATAGGCTTTTCGTTTGAATGGAAAAAGCCACAGCCCTCTCTTCCTTCCATGTACGTGAACGTGATTAAAAAAAAATGGTTATAATGTGAATGAATGAATATTATTTTATGGCCTGGAATGTAATTAACAAGATGCTACAAATCCTTAGTAGCACTAAATATGTGTAGATCATGTATTTGTTTGGAATAAAGTGTATGAGGATTTTGTTATTCATTAAAATGGTCAAATTTATAAGATTATTTAATTTTAAATTAATGATTATTTTATTTGCTCATAGAATAGAATAGTGGATGCTAAATTACATGATTATTGCTTTATGGGTAATTGAAATTTATTGTTATAAAATATTTATGGATTGTCCAAAGATTAATTAATTGTTCATATAATTAATGAATATAATTGTAAGTAATTTGTGTGTATTATTAATTTTATTTATATATCTAAATGTAGTAGATACTACTAATTGGTGTATATTTAATTGTCAAATAATGATAAGAGTTTTATTAGGATTATCATGTTGTATGTTGTGTATTGGTGTATCATCAAAAGGAAAAGACACAACTAGAAAAACAGCATTCAACATCGGCTATTTTTTACATTGAAAGTGTGGAATCAGGTGACGTTGAAAGTGTGGAAGTTAACATTGGTTTTCAAAACCGATGTTCACAAAAAGAAAACAACATCGATTTTTACTGAAAAACCAATGTCGCTATCTAATAAATAAAAACGTAAAAAAATGTGAAAGCTGGATGTTATAGTCTAAGTTAACATCGATTTTTTTTAAGAAAACTGATGTTTTTTTTTTTACCAGTTCTTCAACCTATAAATTAAATACCAGACATCCAGCCAATTTCAGAATACAATACAATAAAATATTATTTCAATAACAAATAAAATTCAATAGTGTCAATGTACATAAAAATGATTTCCTAACCAAATGTTTATATACAATTGTTTAAAAATCTCTTAACCACCTAATATGATATTTCATCTATAACTTTAAGATAATATGTAGCCCATTGAACCCTAATACCCTTCAATCTGTCGGCTTGCAGTGATCTTTCATCAGTGAAATACTGCATGACATAATAAAACATAATTTAATAAGTATAAATAAAAACAAGTAAAAAAATTAAAATTAGTTTTGAATTAGACAATTACTATGTCTCAGTTATCCCTGAAGCCTCCTTAGACTATCGTGGACATCCAATGCATGACATAATAGCCACACTTAGTGCTTCCTTTTTGCTTATTACACTAAATTCAATAACATGGTCAAAGTTAAACGGAAATTAGTGTAAATGGTAATAAAAGTTATTTTGAATACATAAACCATGATTTATTAAAAGACTTACTTTAAGCGCAATACATTTAGTAGTAGCCTTTGATTTATTTCCTTGAGTGTCATGGAGTCCCTTCAAAGCACTGCTTAAGAGAAACATGCATGCATATTGTACAATTAACATATTCATGTGTTACAAATAAAACAGAAATGTATGACAAATTATAACCTACCTATTAATAATTCCTTTGAGGTAGTTATCAGGCTTGTGGTGCAACGAACAGAACCACACAACAACATTAGCCTTAGGACATATAACGACCAGTTTCCAATGTGCACTGCATTGGAGAAAAAGAAGTTATTATACTTCATACATTAATTAAATTCTTTTGTACATTTTTACTTACCCATTCAAGTACGCTGTAAGGTAGACATCTTTCTGTGGACTCTGCATCCATTTCTTGATATAGTCCTCAGATTCAAATTGAGATTGCCTAGATCTCTGTATGGAATGTGTCTCCATGAATCCATACACATCGCCATGATCTGGTTGCAGACATAACTCAGTCATATGCCTATTGTTTTGAAAATAAAGTCAATTATGTAAGAATATAAAACAATTAGTTATGTAACGGTAGCCAATTGAAAGTGACTTACAGAATCCACAGTTGTATAATGGAGATGCTCGGACATTGACCACCGTGGATGGTCTCAGAAATATCCTCATGCTTTATGTACAATGGGAAGTCCTCAATGTGCAGCCCAAACATAGTAGGGTCCCACTGCACTTGCATGGGTCTGAGGAAAAGATCGGGGATGGTCAATGCGATCTGTTACAGGGGATCGACAATATGTTCCGGCTTATGTACAGGTTTCGCCGGTCCCTCAGGTACCTGTTTATCCTACACAGTTAAGAAACATAAGTGAACGACCGTCTTAACTTTATATGAGACAAATCATTCTTAAATGAGAAGACACAAGCCAAAAATGAAATACCTTGTTCAAAATAGCCTCTACAAGATGTGTTCGTCTCAGCATCTTGAACTTCCTCAATACCCACCTGGACCTGATCATGGGCAAGAGGGACGCTGTGCACGGTTGTTGACCCCTCATAAACTCTTCCAAGGGCAACCAGGTGGGGAGGATTGCCATCAACATACAACCCACGCCTGTCAGATGCACCCGTGTTTGGGTCATTCCCAGAGGGATCGACACAACTTTCCTTGGTGCTGACACGGGCACCATAAGGACATGACTGAAGGTCTGGAGGTGGCATGACACCCTGAGATTGCATCTGGGACTACAGGTGGCTGAAGCTCATCATTATTTGCTGCGTAACTCTTTCAGTGATCGACTGTGTAAGTCAATCAGTGATCGACTGCTCCAGCTCTATCCTGATGTTGTCTTTCAAGCGATCCAAGTCTTCAGGCGCCATTAACTTTGACTTGCAAGAGGTCGATGGAGCCGGTCCAAAGTACTGTGTGATGGTCACACCAGCTCCAGCACCATGACATGGCCGGGGTGCTCTGGTCGTTCAATGGCAGTAGTCAGGACATCTTGACATCCACTGGCGACAAAGCTACCCTGTGTGGATTGCTCATCCAGGGAATCCTGTGATCAAAATAAGTAGAACATTAGTTTTGTAATTTGTGAGAAAAAAATTCATTAAAGGTGTATGAGCTTGTTGTTTGACTTACAATCCTCTCTGCAATCTCACGTGCCACCTCAGAAGTCATTTGCCCGATTTTTTGGGTGCGAGCCAGCTTCTACTTCACGTGTCGTCTCACAGGGGACGAAGGATGAATGATGGTACCCATGCTATCATCACGGGTTGCTTCCTCCAATTGTTTCTTTTGTTTTTCCTCCATCAAAAAATGTAACTCAACTAAGAATTACACAAATAGGGTTAAAAAAATGTGTTTGTTTGACTTCATAATTCTGAAATTGTAAAACAATGTAACTCAACTAACTTCCCAGGAAGCAGCTCTATGTGTCTCACAAAATTGGTGCCACTTTTCCTTATTGATGTCGTATTTCTCACAGACAATGTCAACATTGTCATCCTTGCCTTGTGCTAGAGCCCATTTAGAGGTCAGGCTGACTTATCGCTCTCCTACTATTTGCAGAATTTTCTTCTTGATCCGTTGGTCGGACGCTTCAGGTATATCAAATTCAGCCTACGTTACAATCAAGAGGGTTTAAAAGTTACAATAACATTTAAATTGTATTACTACAAGCAATCACATTAGAAATTTAATTGTAATATCTGAATGTCCTTCCAAATCAACCCCTTCTGCGCTGCAGGAACTTCCTTCCAGTTAGCAATGGTCACATCCACCTTGTCTCTAGCCACGATCCCTAGATACGTCCTCAATTTCTTTGCCTGAGGACCATCAACCTTCCCAGTGGCAGGATCCACATGAACCACTGGTCTGTCAGCACCAGCAGGTCTGGTAGCTAGTGACCTGAGTCGTGTCGCTTTCCTAGTCTTCTTCTCCATATATGGCAAAGGTGCTGACTCAGGACATGAAGGTGCTGACTCAGGACGAGGAGGGGAGCTCAGTGGTGTAGTCATGATCCTGTTAAAAACAAAAAGAAAGATAAGTAAAGTTAACTGACAAGTTAGGTTACTTATGAAATTGTAAAAAATGCAATCAAGTTAATAAGGAAAATAAATTACATTAAGTAATGTTAATTAATTCTCCTTCATCATGATCATTATGATTTGCATGAACGTCATCATCGTAATCTTCTATGTTGACGTTAGACATTTGTGTCGAGAATTGAGTGACACCAGTATCGATGGTGGAATCATCATCGTCAAGAGTAATACCAATGGTTTTTCCATGTAGTACCACTGACCACCTTTCATCACATGGATCTTGAACATAAAATATTTGTTTAGCTTGTTCTGCCATGATGAAAGGTTCCTCTTGATAAGCTAGCTTGTTAAGATCAACCAAAGTAAATCCCAAGTCCTCGGTCTGCACACCACTATTGATATTAACCCACTTACACTTGAAAACACACACACTGAATGTAACATAATTAAGCTCCTAGATGTCATGAATGACTCCAAAGTAAGGCATGCACGTCAAACGGGGATTATGGTCATGCACAGTAGCAAAGTGTTGTGACTCAGCCCTAAGGCTAACCCCACTGTTTTGCATTGTGCTCTTGTCATCTTGTTGTTTTGTGTAGAATGGGTACTTGTTGATATCGTATTCCTGCCAACTTCTAACATTTCTTTTAAGCCCATCCGCTAACTTTCTCATTGTTTTAGATGAAGATTCATCACTAAATATTGTATCTTTAAACCAATTTAGGAAAGTCTTGTTATGCTCTTTCAACAACCTATTCTTTGTCATTCTTGGATTACTTTCCTTGACTAAGGCTTCATGACGAAATATGTATGGTAGAACATCATTACTGTTATCCAGGACATACAAATGAGCTTGTTGTAATTCCTGTAAACCAGACGTTATAACATGCAGCCCTTGTGAACCCTTTCCTCCCACTCTGTCGTCATACTGGAACTCGGGAAGCCCAACAGGTTTTACCTTTTCAAGGTACTCTGAACAAAATTCTACAGCTTCTTCTGCAATATACCTTTCAACTATGGATGCTTCAGGGTGGTGTAGGTTTTTTGTATACCCTTTCAAGATCTTCATGTATCGTTTGATCGGGTACATCCACCGTAAATAAACGGGACCACACAATTTAATTTCCCTGACCAGATGAACAAGTAAGTGAACCATTATGTCAAAAAATGAAGGAGGAAAATGCATCTCAAACTAACACAAGATAATTGCCGCCTCTTCTTGCAAGTCATCTAACTTTACAGGGTCCACGACTTTGGTACAAATGGCATTGAAGAAAAAGCACAGTCGACTTATAGCATGTCTCACTTTGTTAGGCAAAATGTCTCGAATTGCCATGGCTAACAGTTGTTGCATCAACACGTGGCAATCATGAGACTTTAAGCCAACTAGTTTCAGATCTTTGATTTGCACAAGGCTATTAATATTTGAAAAGTATCCCTGTGGCACTTTCACTTGGCGCAGACACTGACAGAAACTTATCTTCTCCTTTCTTGACAAAGTGTGACATGCTGGAGGCAAGTATATTTTCTTACCATCAAACCTAGGATGTAATTGCTCACGTATACCCAACTCAACAAGATCTTGACGAGTATTCAAATCATCATTTGTCTTGCCTTGAATGTTAAGCAGCGTGCCGATGACACTGCCACACACATTTTTCTCCACATGTATAACATCGATAGAATGTCTAACATCTAGATCTGACCAGTATGGAAGATCAAACAATATTGACCTCTTCTTCCAATGTCTAACATCTAGAGCATACTTGACATACAAAATATTTTAAAACCAGTCATAAGACAAATTGTACAACAAAAATATGAAACATATTCGTACCTGTGATGATGATCTGTGTGAAATGTCCAACAATGAAGGTCGTGACGACAAGGAAAATGGGAAAATGGTTCGCTCTCCTACAACCTACAATGAACATAGAACATTAGACTATATTTAATAGTGAGAACATATTTAATTGGTTTACATTTAACTTTAACACAAGGCTTACCTTTGGTGAAGGAGCAGAGGCTGGCCGTGGCTTGTGTTCTACTGATGGTGGCGGTGTAACTGGGGTTGCAGGCTCACTTAGTTGTTCTTCTTGCAAAGAAATCAAAAACAAGAACATTGGTGATGTGCTTAAGATAGTTTAATCGAGAAATGCTACGTTCAGGAGCTTTAAATATGATGCACTGAGATATCAGCTCCTTCATGTTGATTCTATCCATCGCTGGAAAAATCCCACATTGGGAATTGTCAAATGTAATTGGGTTCATGACAAGAATTGAATCTTCATAATACTATTTTCGAGGTGACTGCAAAAAACTTCATGATTGCATTCACTCCAACAATTTTTGCCTATACTCAAAAGTTTTGGTCTTTTAGTGGAAAAATGTAAACACTCTTTTAGTTTAATTCATAACTCAGCTGTGATTTTAGTAAGAAGACAAACAAATCAAGTCGCTCACCCCCTAGCTAAAGCCTAATCTTATACCAAAGGAGCTAGTAGTCCAACAATATGTCCACAAAGTGTGACAAGTATTACTTAATGAATAGGTTCAAAAGAACATAACAATTTAAAAAAATGATACTTAACTTATAAAGAATGCAGTCATTTAGGGTGAGTATGGCATGGTTAGATATTAGGAAGGGTAAACAAAAATCACAGGGACTGAGTTTATCTTTCAATAATCAATGTATGGTACTGAATCAACGTACTAGATACCACTTTTCTACTTAATTCAAAGTTTATACGGCTTAGTGGTGACTGGTAGGTAAGGTTGGTACTATGTTAGTGAGGAAATGATAAGGTTGCACTATAATATACAACATGTGACTATTACTTAACTTAAATTAAGTAGTATTTTGTTCTCACTACTCAGCTTGGTGACACTAAACTATGAGATAAATAATCTCTTATGCATAATTGGGGACTGTATATATAGGCAAATTGGAACTTGCACTATCAACTGCTAAGTTTTCCCAAAAAATCAACCCATAGAAACGTAATTTAGTATAATAACAACATCAATAAATTAAACATCTATAAGGCTATAACTATCCCCACTATTGGTGTATCCCACAAGCCAAAATAGAAACCAAAACAAACCAGCCAACATGTATTCTGTTTTTATTTTTCTTTCTTGTTTCTCCTAGTGTAAATCTCTAGGTCCTATGCTCATTTGCTTGGCTGGCCATTATTAGTTCTCATCAATCCAGCAAAGGCATATAGATCCAGTCATGCTACAAATGTACATCTGAGCTATCCAACATTTCATCTTAAAATCGCATAGTACCCTACCACATACAATTATCACCTACCACAACCAATTCCAGCAGATGAGCATACAACTATCCAATATTTTTTTTAACAAAAATACATCAACAGATAGCCATGGTCACATAGACATGAATAAGCAACACCAATAAGCACGAAATAAAGTCAAGTACCTGTGAAGCTAACACCAATGATGGCAACCATGGTCTCGAGCAAATGAACCCTCCTACCTTGGAAATCCATGGCAGTAACATAAACAGTGAATAACAACCACTGAGTTCGAAATGTGAGTTGCGAGAGTACCTGAGAGAGAACATAGCAAAAGAGAGAGTACCTGAGCGCAAGTGAGAGTGAAAGTGAAATGTGCGTTGCGAGCAGACCAAGAGCGAGAGTGGAAGCGCCAAGACCACCGTCTGAGTGACAATGGGAGTGAAGAACACGAGCAGTGAGGAACGCGACAATAGTGAAGGCGCCAGAGTGAAGGGTTTTTATTTTGGGGGCCAACACTTTTATAGTAACAATAAAAACATCGATTTTCAAAGAAAAACCGATGTTGACTATCTCCTGAACAACATCGGTTTTCAAAGAAAACCGATGTTAACATGATCTGTTAACATCAGTTTTCCAAAATAACCTTAAAAATCGATGTTAATATGTTCTGTTAACATCAGTTTTGAAGATTGTTAAGAAAACCGATGTTAACTACGTCCGCTTATTTACGAATTTGCCACCGCATTTTGGTTAACATCGATTTTTAATGAAATCGATATTAACTTAGCGATGTTAAAACTCATTTTTCTAGTAGTGAGATCAATATATATTTATTGTCATTTGAATGAAATATATATGTATGACATGTGTTTTATGTCTCAAATTGTTTATGTGAATTTTATTATGTAGTATTTGTTCTCAATTCATTGAATTCTCATGAAAATTCATTGAATTCTCATGATAATAAAATTCACATAAGCGTTTTGAGACATAAAAATATTAGTTTGATTAGTATTGATTTGGTTATTTTAATTAAGGTTTTAAGTTCAAATTTTATGAATTAAAAAAATTAAAAGAGAAAATTTCACTAAAAATAATCAATTAATTCTTTCACAAAAATGATTAGTAAGATAATATGTACTAATATCATGTTTAAAAAAAATATAGTGAAAAACAGTCTTGATATTTGTACTCATGTAAAACGAAAATTGGCCAAACTCAAACCTCATGCATCTCAAATTGTAATATTTTCTTTTCATATACTTGTTAGACTTCTTTATCCGTTTCCGCTTTTTCCACGGACACAATTTATTTTACGTACTGTCCAAGAATTAGGTAACCTTCCAGACTGTCAAGAGACGGGTCTAGTAGCTAAAAAATAAAAAAGAAATCTGATTAGGCATCTTCACGGACTTTTGTTTGACAAACTGATATTTGTAAGTTTTTTAGGCATCTTCCAGATGTAGATAGATACTCACAATCTTTTTTTAATAGATAGATACTCATCCTCTAAAAAAATGAGATAGTTATTCACACAATCTTAATTAATAGTAATATTAAATAATAATAATAATAATAATAATAATAATATAACTTCCTAGATAAAGATGTAAAATAAAGGTGTCCAATATGGATTAACTATTTGATTTAAATAAGTTTTTTCATTTTAATATATTTATTTTATTGTTTATTTTTTAATAAATTTTTGTTTGACGTTAATATCTAATAAAATAATATTTTGTTTTTAATTTTTGATATTTTATTTTAATTTTTTTATAAATTTGTAAATTTTGTTTTAGTTTCATCAAATAAAAAAATAATTATAAGAGAATAAATACAAAATTCACTAATTTATTAAAAACAAAAAAATTGTCGATAATAAAAAATAAAATTATGATTCTATTAAATTCAACACAAAAACAAAAATTTATTAAAAATAAATAAAAATTAAATATTTATTAAAATAAAAATTTATTTAAGTCTTATTTTAAATGACAAATTCTTTATATTTTCCATCCTTACCAATTATATAACATTGATACGTTTTGAAGGTAAAAGAACCCAAATAATATTTTTTTAATAAAAAATTATCAATTTGGGACTGTTTTGAAACATATTACAAATCTGGGACATGGAGACAAGCCCAAATTGGGCGTGACACCCCCTTGAGTTATGCCTAAATTGGGCGTGATTAAATCCGTCTTTAATTTGGTCGCTAACAGTTTTTGCTACGGAATTTTG
>CM023943.1:18349216-18360477 GCA_013407115.1 Glycine latifolia
TTATATTTTAAAATGCTTTCTATATTAAAAAATTATTTACAATTTAAAAAAATTAAAATTTTCAATTTTTTCAAATTCCAAAATAAAATTGATTTTTTTATTAAATAAAATATTATATTAAAAATCCAAAAAATATTAAACAAAATCATATAAAAATTTAGAAATTATATTAAATAAAAAAATATATTAAAAATTAGATATACCAAAAATCAAGAATATATTAAATAAAATTATATAAAATTAAAAAAATATACGAAATAAAAAAATATTTAAAAAAATTATAAAAGATCATATGTAGGATGAAGATCGGTATAAAAATACTTTAAAATTAGATAAAAATAACAATAAATAATATTAAATGATATTTTACGTCAAAAATTAAAGCACGCCAATTTTGATTTTTATTTCAGTCGCAAACATAAAAAAATAAAAAAACCCACAAAATTCCGTCGAAAAAATTGTTAGCGACCGAATTAGAGATCGAATTAGAGACGGATTTACTAACGCCCAATTTAGGCGTGACTCAAGGGGGTGTCACGTCCAATTTGGACGTGTCTCCCTGTCCCAGATTTATAATATATTTCAAAACAGTCCTAAATTGATAATTTTTTATTAAAAAAGTATTATTTGAATTCTTTTATCACGTTTTGAATTGTCAGAGTCTCGAATGCATGATTATTAAATAATTTCACATCTGGACTACCTAGGCCGGCCGCTATAAACAATTATTTCTTAGGAGTAGGGTCATCATGCTAACTTTTGAGTATGAAATTTTGTTTGTTTTTTACATGAATCGTGCTATTGATAATTTGATTAATTTCAATCACGTGCGGTATAATGAAATATATGGGTGACAAAATATTTCTGCACTTATATTTCTAGAGATTCAAACTTTAGAATTTTTTTGAAGTTAAGATATATGGTCTATTGTTAAATATTTTTTATCTTAAATTAGAAATCACATATGTTCTCTAATTCATTGAGTAAGAGATATGAGATATGTTGGACCAAACAAATTTTACACAATCAGAATCAAATCTTTGTTAAATAAATTATACATGCAGCAATTGAAAAGTGATAATTAAATCAATTAATAGAAGTTCCTTATTAATTTATAATATACTTGTAATTGTGTTTATTTTAGATTATTGTAGGAAAACCAATAATTATTTTTTTAAAAAAAACTCTTTAAAAGCTTTATATATAATTTATTTATTATTATGTATGATATTATTTTTATTTTTTATAATAATCAATACTTAGCATGATTTCTAATTGGTTAATAATGAAACGTTTTTATTTTATTTTAACAGTTCATGAATATATATATATTACTCCAAATTCTTTTGTAGAGATGAAAACTCAAATACATAAACATTTTAGAGACTAAAATGTTTAAAATATTGTTTTGCAATTGTAGAACAACAATAATGTCATGAGATATTAAATAATAATGTAAAAGGGTTTTAGATTAAAAGCTCTATACTGAAAACGACAGTAACATTTGTATAAAATAAAATATATGGGTTTAAGTTGATCGTATTTGTATCCAACTTAATTTTATTAAGTTGAACATTTTACCTTAAAGTGATGAATACTCTTTATAACTTGGTCGCATCAGCTTTATGCATATAATATTTTATGATGAAATTAATCCTTAATAAAATTCAATATAACGTCGTACTTACCAGTTACCATCCTCATTTAAGTAATAATATTATATGACAATATCAAACTTTAAGTCCATTGTCCAAAAATAACATTTATAATAAACATTGATTCTTTGAAGAGGTGACATGAACTCAAACGTATTGTTAAAACTTCTTTAATACCAAGTCTAGTGTAGAATAAAATAAATGCAGCGCATGCATCAGCCACACAGAGAGTGACGAATTAAGAGATAAAGAAATATAAACTAGGCCCTAGCTTAAGGAATCTTTGCAAAATTAGAATTCGACTAATTAATTAAGTATTAAGAAATCTTTACAATATTAAGAGTTCGTGAAATTATGCACAGCAAACTTTAAGAAAAAATGTAAGGTTAAACAATTGCCTATATATATATATATTCTATTTTTTTATTATATGAAATTGATATAAAAAACAATTAGTTGCTTTTATAATAAATTAAATGAAACATGTGTTAAAAGAATTAAAAGATATAAATGTCTAAGAAATAATGTAAAATTCACACGTGGTTAATATATTGAAATTAAAGTTAAATCATTCTAATAATATTTGAATTCAATTCTTGACAAAAATAATTTTTAATAAGATTTATTTATCTTTTAATTGAATTCTGAATTAGCTAATATCAATTTTTCTCAAAGAACCGAATGGTTAAGGAATAAAATGAAATTATGTAAAACTAGAAGGAATAGCAAGACCTGAAATGCTAAACACTTAACGGGTGAAATTTCAATATATTATAATATAAGATCTCATCCATTTTTTTTAAGGATACAAATCTCTTCCATAAATATTGATTCCTATATGAAAATGAATCGAGCACTTTAAAAATATTTTCTCCATTTTTCTTTGTAAATCACATTTTTTAAAAAGCCCTATTTTATCCTTTTACAAAAGCCCTTATTTTACTGTTCCTTTATATAAGTTTTTTAAAATCTATATGAAGCATTGAATACTTTTTAATCTATCTTTAATATCTAATTACATCGAGTTTCATAATTTTATAATTTTTTTTTCATTTTTCTAATATTAGTAGACTGTATCAATAGTCACTGAATATATTAAAATTAACGAGGTATTATATAGATAAGGTAGGGAGAATAACTAATAGAATTGGTGAATTTTTAAATAAATATAATTTTGAAACTTTGTTTTATTTTTTGATAAATTTTAGAACACGAACTAATTTTAACATTTTTTTCCCGATGAATTGGTTAAAATTAAATTATAATGAAAAAGAAAAAGTATATATATTACTACAGTTGTGTTGTTAATTCATAACTTTTTTTTATCTTTTATAATTTTCATAATAAATATTAAGTTTAATTATAATTTTGATCTCCTAATTTTACAGGTCAATAATGTTTGTCCTCCTAGTTTTTAATTGTAAAATTTAGTTCCTCTGATTTTAAAAAATGAATATTTTGGCGCTTTGGTTAAATTGTAAATTGTTCTAATTAACTTGACGAGCCAGACTTATATTTTGTTTATTAACCATTATTTATGATTAATATAATTATTATTTAATTATATAATTATTAAAAAAAACAAAAATATTATATGCTTTTGTAACTTGTTTTTTATGCTTATGAAACATTCATAAAGAAGAATGACAAACACAACCTCATTCTCTTCGTCGCGTTATGATCGTAGATGATTAAAGTCGAGCGGATTAGAGCGATTATTGTGAAGGAGGTGGTGCCGACTTCGTGCCGATCGACCTTGAGAACCATCAGACCTTCCTACTCAACGTGCTCACAGATCTGAGAAGCGGAGGGAGTGTGAACCCTAGATCTGTGCTAACCCTAATTAACCCATATTCGAACAACGATTCTCGATCTGTGTCAACCCTACCCCAAATTCATATGAACCTCTTGATCTGTGTTTCGCGTAAAGCTTTTTAGAGTGGAATGCCCTTACCAGAAAACACTTGCCCCCGCCGTTCGCGTGTTGATGAATAGTTGGCTACAAATCTTTGGAGAACAACTTTTAACTCGTTTTTTTTTTTTTTTTTTGTTACATAATTCATAATATTAGTACGAGGGGGAACATCTCTCTACATTTTTAAAATAAAAAAATAGAAATTAAATATAATTAATAAAAAAATGACAGAATAAAAAAACTGATAATACAAAAGAATTGAGAAACTAATGTAAGTTAGAAGATAAATTTAAAATTTAAGAAATGATTTAAGGATAAATTTATTCAATAAAATGTGTATACTTCATATATGTTAATTAAGTTTGGGTTTAATTATACATTTTAGTTTACGCACTATATATGTTTAGCAAGACAACATATAATAAAACGAAAATGAGACATCTGTTGGAAAATTAAAGTGGAACCACAAAGAATGAAACAAGCTTACAAAAAAGAAGAAACAAAGTACGTTAAAAAACCAGGTGGAGTCTATTTACGTATAAATCACCATCCAACTAATAATATTAGGTTTAGATATATTTTTTTAGTGTGAATATGATTTTTTATTAATTTTAATTTCATAGTCTTTTTTTTAAAAAAATTCTCTCATTCTTTAGAATAACATAATATGCATCTAATGATATATTACTAGAAACAATTTTGAAGTGGCATAAAATGCACTATGTCTCTAAGTACATGATACACATGATTAATTAGTAACTGATGATAGAATCGTCTTAAGAGTTTTAACTAAAATTTATAAGAATAACAATTCATTAAAATAATTGATTAAAAAAATCTAAATTTAAATCAATTACACTTTTTTTATAAAAAAAAATCAATTATACTTCTTGTCTTCTTGATATCATATATATATCCGTTATAAAATAATTTCAAATCAATCATAATCGTTATTAATGTTCTTAAATAAATGAAAAGAACTACCAATAAAATAATTAAATTAAAATGTAGTTTGACCTAGCTAACCTCAAAGTAGGTAGTCAAATTCTTTCAGATTAAAAATAACGGTATGTGGTTATTTAAATATTGATTATAAATACTCCGTTGATTGAAAGTAAGGAGTAACTTTTTTATTTGATTTGTTTACGTAACAATCTTGTTCATAAAGAAAGGTATAGATAAATGTTTTGAAATTTAGCTCGAATTGATCGATCAAACCGGTCCAATTGGGAATCAAACCCACAATTGGTTTGAGCATACTTTTAGATCGGTTTTGGTATTGACTTGTTCGAAATCGCCTTTATACATGTCATGCAATCTTCTCCTAAGCATTTCTTGTGTCCATCTTCTACCTCACGTGCCTACAGCTTTTTCCAACAACACATTCTCTTTACACTCCCTCATCTCTTAACTCACTTCATTCCCTTGGATCTTTTGCTTTGGGGCCCTTTTGTTCCTCAATCTCTTGTTCTAATGTTAGGATTTTTTCATCTTTCAAACTTTGAGTTGTTGCAATCAGTGCCTCTTAGGGTCATTTGAATTGAAGGACCAATATTGATGATACATTTTCTCCACTTCAATTAATTGCTTCACAATTATACCATCTTTTCATTTCTTTTTTATGATGTTTTTCTTAACATTTTAAAAAGCACTTTCCATAAAAGAATTTATTTATTTTTTCCATTCAAAAAATTACTTTCCAAAACATAAAACAACTTTCCAAAATGCTAAAAATCAAACCATTTTTTGAAAAGTTCATTCCAAAATAATGATATTGTATGAATGTTATGGGTATAAAGGTTATATATGACAATTAAAAAAATGGGAGTGTACTTAGTAATAAGGGGCATGAATATAGCAAAAGACTTATGAATTTGCCATTGATGACAGTGGGCTTTGGAACCCAAAACCAATACCCACCCAAACACCAACGACAGTGTTAAATGGGTTGCTACTTTGTGTATTCCATAAATTGCTTTCTACACCTTTTGAGAATGTTTTTCATTTTTTCCTTCCAAATTGAACATTTAAGAAGTCAAAGGACATTACGTTCCTGATTGACCAATCGAGAAGCTGAAAGAGGGTGCAAAAAGCAACACCTGTTTAGAGATATGTTTTATTTGCTGATAATTGGGGATCGTGAGTGCATGAGGTAGGTATTCTCATTCCAACATAATTTATTTCATACACAAGATCAACTACGATTCGAACCCTAAACCACTTATTTAAGTGACAAAAGTTGTTACTACTTGGTCAACTGTTTGTTAAGGGAAACAAGCCATTACCATATGCCAATATTTTCTTAGATATTGTATATATTTTGCCTATAACAACCTATACAAATCAACCTCACATATCATAACTCGTGACATTTCTACTAAATATTGTACAAAATATGAGGTAAGAGACTCAATTTTAACAATTAAGTAACTACAAAGACTAAATGTGACTTTATAATGTATTAAAACCTTCAAATAGCTAATATGTTGCGTATGTTCATTAATATTAATGTTGCAAGTTGTAGCCACTACTAGAAAAATACCATTTTACGATGTCAAATCTATGACGATTTGATTGAAATCATCTTAAAATCCTATTCGATGACAAATTTGTAAATAAAAAGAAATGAACGACAACGATTTTATAATAACGATCTTTAAAAACAAGTGTTGAAAGACGATTTTGTAAAAACCGTTTTTAAAAATGATTGTTCAAAGACTATTTTGAATAGTTGCATCTCATTTTGGATTTACTTCCTAGCTCTCCCATTGGATTCGATATTTAATGTTTTTTCAAAATTTGAATTAGAAAACCCAACACCATTTTTTTCTCTCTCACCGTTTCACTTCCTCTTCTCTTTCTCTGTCACCCTTTCGCTTCCTCTTCTCTTACACCTTTTCCCTTTCATTCATTCAGAGCATACTATGGACATAGCAGAAGAGTAACATAGCGAGATAACAAAAATCACTGTGACAGAATCGTTGGGCGAAAAAACAATGGTGAAACGAGACAAGGGATTGGAGGAAATGAAGAAAGAGTAATAGGCGTTTTTGAATAGTAGCACGCACAAGAGAGAGACGACAAAGAAGAGGAGTGCAGTGCTGAGGGTCCGCCAAAGATGGAGGGTGATGGTGGTGGATTCCGACGACATGAGGGCGGTGGGGGGGGGGGGGGGGGGGGGAGTTCTGCTACACCTCCCACCGTAGGCTTTTTATTGATAAAACCAATGTTGTAGGCTCAGGATTTTCTCTCTTCTTAAATTTGGTTTCTTTATGGGGTTTTGTATCTATATTTTTTGTTATCTCTGCGTGCTGAGAAAATTTTGTGTTTCCTTATCAAGTTTAACAATTTATGAATGAAGAAACGAACATCCCCCTCCCCCCCCATTTTGTTCCTACTTCTGGTTCTTTTGGATTATTGGGGTGATTTGTTTTAGACTTTACATGATATTTTGATGTATAGTTTTTCTTTTTCTGAGCAGGCAAAGCAAGGGAGCGATGAAGTGTATTGCCAAGTGTTCTTGGTTCCTGAAAGTGGGGTTAGGCTTATCTATGATGTGAATTTTACTTTAGTTCAATTTGGGTTTGGGGAAAGCTTGCAGAAGGATATCTCAACCTATTTATGTCTTAAGGGTCAGATAAAATTTGACTAAACGAACTAGTTATAATGGATTTGTTTGATTGAGCAAAATGTCAAGGCTCTAGAAACCAAAGGAGACATAAAATAGACTATGTGGTTAACTCAGTTTCGTTTTCTCTATATATCCATGTTATGAGCACTTTCGATATGATGTTATCTGGGAGAAATAATGCACAGAAAAGTCTTGTATTGTTATTTTATTGTAGGAATGAAAATAAGAGTAAAAAAGGGTATTAAGTGATGATAGCTTATTTTAGTTTTATTTTTTCTTTAACTTGGACTTGTGATTATAGCAAGTGGAGAAAAGCTTGCGGGAAGGGGAAATTGTTGCTGATGGGGAAGAGGAGGATATTGAAGCTATGGTGAAGTGAACAACTCCCCATATGTTCTACAAGACTTAATAAATTCCTCCAAATCATGTGTTAGTCAAATATCCCAGTTTTGGCTTCCATTCCAGTTCCAAAGTTTGGCAGAGACATACCAGCAGAAGGTAATTTTTTTCCATAGTTTCACACTATGTAGCACTGACACGCGACACGTGACACAACACGACTCGACTCTCCGACACGTCAATCTTAAAAAATTATAGATTTCGACACGTTGGAACACATTTTAATATTGAATAATATTTTTAATTTATATAGTGTATATTTCATTTAATATTCAATAATTTAACAAAAAAACTAAACTAAACTAATAATATTCATCAATGTAACCAAAAAAATTCAAAGAGGAAGCATGCTATGCAAGTAAATATATATAAAGTGCTGCATGAAACATTTAGGATATAGGACACAAATCAAAATATTATGATAAATCTTGTGTATTAAAAAAGAAAAATGAAGGTAAAGAACAACAAAGTTTCACAAAGAATAACATTAAACATTGCCACAATTAAGAGATTAGAATTAAAGAAGAAAAATTATCATTGAAATTTATAAAAAAATATATTTATATATAGAATTAAAATCAATTTGAACTTCCTAACAAAATTTAAATTATCATCAAATTTATTAAGATTACATTAGTTAACTAAATACAAAACATAAAGGATAAAAATCTCCTTCTGCTTCACTTCCTTTAATAAGAAACATTATTGGGTACTTGAAGATAAAAGGTAAACTAAGTAGCAGAAAAAGAAAAAAAAATAGCGATGAAAGGAAACGATGGAGGAAAATGCCTGAGTTACTTTAATGAGAAACATTATTGGGCTGACATAAGCACAAATATCTAAGAAATTGTGAGTGAGTGAGTAAAGTGAAGGATGGAATCTGGGTCTGGCGAAGGGGAAGAGCAACGCGTGCCTTTGAGGGAGAGAGCGGAGTGGTCAGATGTTATTTGGGTTCCTCAAAATGACAGGCCTAACCCTGTCATTCCGATCCAGTACACGGAAGAGTTTTCCCAAGATATGGATTACTTTCGCGCCATTTACCTCGCCGATAATGCACCCCTCGCGCCCTCGCTCTCATCGCCGAAGCCGTTCAATTCAACTCCAGCAACTACATTGTATGTCAAGTTCGATGTAAATTTGATTTTAAAAATCTCCTACCGATGCTTACCGAAAGGAGATTTGGAAGAAAGAATTGAAAAGGGTACTCTTCACTTCCTTCAACCTACGCTCCATTTTCTCCTTCGCTTTTAATTTGATTTTCTTTCATTTTTACGAAAATGGCATTTGACTGTGTCAGACATGGTCAAATTCGCGTATCGGAAATGGTCAACGTGTCGGATTTGTTGACCACGTGTCGAACACCGTGTCGGAGTGTGTCGACACGTGTCAGCGTCTCAGATCGTGTCAAACCCAATTCTTCCTGTTTTTGAGCGTGTCGGTGCTTCATAGGTTTCACATCGTAGGAACACGACTATATATTCAAGTTAGAGTTTAATTTTGAGACAGTGGCAAATATGCCACGTTTTGAGAAATTTATTCCCTGAATGCCACACCGTACATTCTATTTCCCAAACTGTCACATCTGCTAATTCGCTGGGGGGCAGGAGCGAACTAGGACAGCTGAGTTGGCGCTTCCAGATTGGGCCACGTAATTCGCTACAGTGCCAAGCGAATTACGTGTGTCAGATGTTGAGGCCACGTGGCCAATTTCGCTGGCATGTCCTGCGAAATACGTGGCATATGCCACGTGTCAGCGTCCTATTGGTTGTAAAAAATACATTTAAAAATTAAAAAATATGTATAAACTTCGGACGGTCATAACTTTTGACTGGAATGTCCGATTGAGGCGTATGATATGTCAAAACGATCGTAATTGAGAGGAAAAGCCCCTGGCAACTTCCACGGGGAGTTGCTCAAAATTTTTTCCCAAAAGAGGCCTCTAAGTGCCTCAAAATTGCGATTTAAGATTCAGGATTTCTTCTTTTCTAATTATTTATTTATTTAATTACTGAATTGCATGCTATTTTTTATGTTTTTAGTTACTTCTCTTAATTTCGAGCGTTTTGACATAAAATATGCCTCCATCGAATATTTCTATCCAAACTTTTGATAGAAATATTAAGATTAAGCTTATCAAAAATGGAGGTTCATTTAGCAAATGTTAGGTTTTTATTTTTTAGTTGCTAAATGAACCTCCATTTTTGATAAGCTTAATCTTAATATTTCTATCAAAAGTTTGGATAGAAATATTCGATGGAGGCATATTTTATGTCAAAATGCTCGAAATTAAGAGAAGTAACTAAAAACATAAAAAATAGCATGCAATTCAGTAATTAAATAAATAAAAAATTAGAAAAGAAGAAATCCTGAATCTTAAATCGCAATTTTGAGGCACTTAGAGGCCTCTTTTGGGAAAATTTTTTGAGCAACTCCCTGTGGAAGTTGCCAGGGGCTTCTCCTCTCAATTACGATCGTTTTGGCATATCATACGCCTCAATTGGACATTCCAGTCAAAAGTTATGACCGTCCGAAGTTTATACATATTTTTTAATTTTTAAATGTATTTTTTACAACCAATAGGACGCTGACATGTGGCATATGCCACGTATTTCGCAGGACATGCCAGCGAAATTGGCCACGTGGCCTCAACATCTGACACACGTAATTCGCTTGGCACTGTAGCGAATTACGTGGCCCAATCTGGAAGCGCCAACTCAGCTGTCCTAGTTCGCTTCTGCCCCCAGCGAATTAGCAGACGTGGCAGTTTGGGAAATAGAATGTACGGCGTGGCATTTAGGCAAATTTTTTTGCCAAACATGGCAAATTGGCAGTTGTCTCGTTTAATTTTCATGTATTGTCTCTCTATATATTTTTTATATTTTCAATTAATTACAAATAAGTTGGATATGATGTTTAAAGTAACTTTATAAAAATTAAGTTAGTATTTTTATCATATATAATACTATATGTGTAAATTAATATCAATGTAAAACGTCCTAACATTAACATTGATAGAGTGCATTTTAATATCCTTTCACATGATGGTGATATATCTTGTCCCTTATTCACATCATAAGCACTTCACCTAATTAATTATATGACTAGTTTACTTTAATTTTTAACAAAAAAATTTATTATAATTGTAATTGTTAATTTTTAACAAAAAAATAAAACCTAGCTTATATACACTTTATCTTTTAAAATAAACACATAGATAAAGTCATCTTGTCAATATATATGCATGTTGTCATGTTGGCTTCATATTAAGTCAGAAACGTAGGGAGTGAATTAATAATTCACATGTTTAGAGTGCTTTCTATGGAATATCTGGATATGATACAGAGAAAATGCTTTGGTTGAGGAACACGTTTCCTTTACTTGATTCTTTGTATAAACAAGATAGGACTAAATCCTTGAGGATTGAGGATTTTGGAGAAACTCTCTTACTGGTTGCTTTGTTGAACTTGTGAATGACTAACGACTAATGTTGTCAACTTTTGCAGTAGCAAGGTTGGACAATAGCTTCGTTACAATGTCCATTTCTTTGTCACTAATAGCTCTAATGAGGACATCTTTTGCTGAAACTATTTCTTCAACGTTGGGAAATGTCTTGGTACCATCTAAGCCATTGGAGATCCATGAAAAGCCCTCAACATTGGGT
>CM023943.1:18360487-18377603 GCA_013407115.1 Glycine latifolia
TTCTTGTTTTTGAAGGACGTTATATATTCTATCTTTTTCTTGTTTTGTTCCTCTAAATCTTCTGCACGATTTTGAAGATGTTTCACATGATATATGCACTACTATTCTTGTTTTTGAAGGACGTTATATATTCTATCTTTTTCTTGTTTTGTTCCTCCAAATCTTCTGCACGATTTTGAAGATGTTTCACATGATATATGCACTACTACTAAAACGTGAATCTACGACGATTAAGAATGTCAGATAAAGACGGTTCTCTAACCGTCGTTGTTACCAGTGTCATTGTAGCTATCCAATTTTTACGATGGTCAACTAACCGTCTTTGTATATCCCTATTTCTAAGACGGTCTCAACCCCAACCATCTTTGAATTAATTATATTTTTTAAAAAAATTAAAATAAAATACTATATCTATGACGATCCTAAAGCTAGAATCGTCTTTGTATATCTCTATTTTTAAGACGGTTTCAACCTCCAATTGTCTTTGAATTATTTAATTTTTTAATAAAAATAAAATAAAATACTATATCGACGACAAGCTTCTGTGGAACCATCCTTGTATATTAACATTTCTAAGACGGTTTGGACAACCAACCGTCTTTGAATTAATTAATTTTTTTTAAAAAAATAAAATAAAATACTATAGCTACAATGGTCCTAAAGCTGGATCCGTCTTTGAAATGTGTTTTTTTTTCTGGCTATAATCTTTTTAATCTATGTCGTAATAGCAGTTACGTTAATCCTTACAATTTCATCGTGGAGTAACACTAGAATTGAGGTACACAAAATAAATGTGGCTCTAAATTTCCATCATGCATACTATATCTACTCAATGTTTAAGCTTTAAGAAGGCTAAGTTGTGCTCTTTTTCTTACACACTACTTTCCTTCTAAAATAGCATTATCTTTTTATCATTAATTTACTATTACAGATAATAAGCTGATCAACTTCTGCTAGTGAATACAAATATTTTAAGTACCACAATCATAAAAATATCACCAGCCAAAGTACTAGCCTAATCTGTTTTTGGCAAATAGAAACATCTTAATTCAAAGAACAAGCATTTATAATTGGACTAGAACCATTCATTGACATACATATAAAGGATTTTTAACAACATTTATTTCTTACCAGCATGGCTATTTCACCATCCATCATCAACCAGTCTGCTTCCTTTTCTGGATGTGCATTTCTAGAAAGCACGCCTAAACTGGAGTATTAATTAGTTAGGCAATAAATGCACATTAATGTTTTATTTTCTCCAGGTTGCTGAAGTATATATATACCAAATAATATATAACTGTTTGCAGTAAATTTTAATGAAAATAGAACAGAGATAAAAAAAGTGTCCACTACCTGCTCATTAGTGAGTATGAAACTCAATATCGGCCTACTCAGACTCCATTGGTTCCCACAGTCTTCAAACAATATTTAATGGAATAGGGTCTTCAAAATGTTGGCATGCAAAAGAGAGACACCCAAGTCAAACAACCTAACAACAATGGTTCCTCGTTACCAGTTTGAAAGTAGGAAAAATTAATAAGATGAGCATTTTTCATAAAATAAAATGGTAGTTTGCTTTATCAAGTATTCTTGAGCAAGTTATGCACACAACACAATGAACACATAAGTTGTATCCTATGATTTGAAGGTTTTCACTCAGTAAGTGAAAATTGGGAGTAAAATGAGGACATTATGGTATTAATTGCAGCTGTAATAAAAAATAGAAAGCAGCCAAATTATCCACTCAAACGCACCCTGTTATCAGAAATTAGAAGAGTTGGACAAAGGCATAGTTACAAGAAACCAAATACATAAATATTTACATCAAGCAGAATGTCGTAAGAAATCCTATCCAAAAAAATTTAGTCTGAAAACAGAAATATGGAAATGAGATTTGTTACAATAACCTGCGATGAGATACTTGTATCCAACCCTTTAAGTCCAGATTCAAGGGAGCCAACCATATGCATGAAGGTGTTTGTGTCCAAGTTTAATACAAAAGTGATGTGGTTGTTGATAAAAACTTCCAAGCATGCAAATTAAGCCGTTGTTAGCTGCATAAAAGCAAAAACTAAGTGAGATTTTCCTTACTGTATGTGGCAAGCTGACAGAAAACTAACCCAACACATAATTCAGGAGCAAGATAAAAAGGTACCTACAATTCACACATGATAGATGTCTTGTTTTACAATTTACACCCACTTGTTTCACAATGTATATTAAGGACAATGACCTGCAAAGTAATTTCAAAGCCACACAAAATACATTGCCTTTTTATGTAAATTACCATTTAATTAAATACTCTAATTGTCATACTATTAAAAAATGAAACAATTGTCAATCATTACACAAAATTGTGACCACTGTCTTCAACTTAATATATTGTAATACATGCAATTGAACATTCTTCTCAAATATATGAAATGATAAACAAAAGTGTATAAATTTATAGGTCCCGAACTTGTAACAGATATGTTGCCCATTTCTTTCGAATTGATCTGATGGTCTCAAAGTCTAATGCTGATCTATCACCAAAGAACTAGACAAATTTAATGGAAACAAGTTAGTCACATTCATCATAAAAAAACAATAACTTAAAGAATAAAGCCAAAACTGATTAGCAAACAAGTAAACATACCGTGGTCCAATCATTTTTCACACCCCCGCTTACTATGTTCCACATCCATTGCATTACATAGTAGCCACACTCATAACCGCCGGTTTAGACATGACTCTACAATTAACACCGGATTATTAAGTACACTTGAAAAAAGATGAAAAAAATTGTCTCAACAAGAATTCATAGTTTATTTCCGACATACCAACATACCTTTACTTCAATCTAGTTAGGTGGAGATCCATCAGATTTACCACCGAAAGTATTCTTCAAATTCTTCATTGCATTGAATGTATTAAGACATATTCAATGATTTATCAGTGTCACATTTGCGTACCATAATTTTATCAAATTTTGAAGCAGATAAAGAAAGATACACATAACTTTTTAATTGCAGCTTTGATGTGTATATCAGGCCTTTTACGCAACAAACAGAACCATACAACATCGTTGGTCCTAGGACACAGGACTACCAGCTGCCAATGGGTCCTAAATTTCATACCAGTATGATGGTAAGCATGATGCACACAAAAATATGATTTATATTTATACAAAAGAGGTCTTACTGGTTCAAGTAAGCTCCAAGGTAGACCTCTTTTTTTGATTGCATCATCCATGCTTGAATATATTGTTGACATTGGTCTCGTTTGTCCTTTGTGTTGTGTATAGATTGTGGCTCAAGAAATCCATAGACAACACCATATCCATTTGATGCACTGTACTCATCCAGAAACCTATTTGAACCATTGAATAATAATATATTAAACTAAGATATTATCACGATGTATATTAAGTACGACTTAATGTAAGCAAAACCTTAAATGTTCCCCCAAAGACTTACATCATCCACAATTGTAGTATGGATATGTTCAAACATTTTTGACCATATATTATTTCATTGATGTCAGAAAATGTTAGAAAAAAAGACGCTTCTACATCAGCAACCCCAAATTTAGTCGCATCCCACAATAACTCAACCGGCTTCTGGTAAATCTCATACATCCTCTTAATCAACTCACCCAAAGGGTATTCTCTAGCAAGATTTTTTGCATGGTGAACATGTTTGATGACCCTTTTTGGGCACACCTGTGAATCATTTGTAAGTGTTTTTAAAAAATAATAAAATAAACCCGAATAAGCCAAACCCTTAACTAACCAACATGTTGTGCACATGTAAAACCAGTATTACATACCTCTTTTGATATAGGTTTGACAAGATGTCTAGGCCATGCAACGAATGTGCCTAGGGTCTATCTTACAAACTTGCACTCTGACGTTGCATATGGGACTTCAGCGTCACTGTCAAAATTTTTTGTAACACTAACTCTGACCACATCATCTGCATAGGACACATTGTGTATGGCCGATGCTCCTTGGCAAACTTTTCCCAATGCCACTAGCCTTGTACAATCAACCAAATACACGTACAACCCCATACTAGGCTCCACATCAGTACCTAGCTTTTCCCTGGATGCATTGGCTGTAGGTTCAACACAACTTTCCTTTGTGTTGACGTGTGCAGCTAATACAACCACATCAAGCATTTCTAGGGGTGACTCAGGTGAAGGCATTTGTGATCTCTCCATCTTTAAGGCCTATTGTACCTCTTTTTTAATTAGCTCCAAACTATGTTTTTTTTCCTCCTCTGTTTCTCTCCTCCACTCTTCCCTAAGGTGAGTTATGATGTCGGCCATTTGCTGTGGAGTTATGGATGCAGAGGAACTGGTGGAGCATCTAGAACATTGTCTGAAGTACCGACTGATGGTGATCCCAGAGCCTGCTGCATGCACACGACCTGGGTGCTCAAGTCGTCCAATGGCCGCATTCAGAATGTCATGACAACCATCGGGAACAAATTCACCTTGTGACACCTGCTCTTCTAATAAGTCCCACGGTTACCACACAACCGACAAACATCATTTACACCATGTTACCATTTTTGCAACAAATCATTATTTAATGAAATTAAATTTGACTAACAATTTTATCTGAAATTTCTTTGGCCGCTGTCGATGTCATCTGCCCATATTGCTTTGTGTGTGCCATCTTCCACTTGACATGCCTTGGAATTGGTGACAGAGGATGAACGATCGGTGATGATGCCTCAGTGTCCATTGCATCTTGTTGAATTTTCCTGATTTTCTTATCTTATCCAACAACTTCTTCTCAAATAAATCATACCCTCCGTGAGACAAAAAGTGCGGGCAATCATTGTGTTTTTCCTTGTAATATATTCAAAATTAGTTACACAGCTCTTATGAAGTACCTTGTGTGAAATTTCAAAATTATGTACACAAAGCAAAGACATATGACCTTCCAACTTGGACTTTTGCGTGATGCAACAAAACTCATTCCAGGTTTGTGGATCCAAGTCATACTTAGCCGAAAGGTCCAATATATGTTGGCCTTCAGGATCGCCATAAATGTATTTACTGGTTAATGAGGACTTAAACTGCCTCCATCTAGTAGTCACTAATGACATGACTTTGTTCTTCGCCTTTGATGCTTCTAAGACGTCAAATGTTACCTACAATCATAATTTCATTAAGCTGTACCACAATCACAAGTTCTGGATATTACAAAAACAAAGCAAAACAGAATTATCAGTTTCATTACATACCAAAATGTCATCCCAGATGAGGTTCTTCAGAGATTCTGGAACGTCTTTCCAACTATAATAAGCAATAGAAATTTTTTCTCGAGAAACAACCCCTAGATAGCTGTGAAACTTCTCTTTATGTGGCCTTGATCCTCTCCCAGTTGCAGGGTTGACGTTCACTATTGGTCTAGGATGATCTACGTTTTGTAATGTCAATGTTGTCAACCTTGTGGATCGTCTGCTCCTCCTAGACGTGCACTCTAAATGATCAGGTGCTTGGGTAGGGGACCCTGGGGGTGTAGTCATTAGCCTGTGCATGTACATCATTAGAATAAAGCAATTTTCAACCTAATAACAATTATAATAATAACTCAAAAGTATTAATAATACAATTAATTTTGTAATTAAAAATGGAAGTTTAATACTTTTTGATACATAAATCTTCATCATGATCCTGACGATTTGCATATTCCTCATCCACCTAATGTTCATCCATTAAGCTAGGCATCTATGGAATGCCTGCAATTAGCTCACTAACATCAAGTGCAGTGTTTTCAATATGCTCATTCCTTCTTGGTTTTCTTTCCTGTAGAACCATTGAAAATCGGGAGTCCGTTGGATCTTGTACGTAAAACACCTGGGTCGCTTGTTCAGCCATGATGAAAGGCTCGTCTTTGTAACCCGCCTTATTTAGTTCCACCAAAGTGAATCCCGTACGATCTTGAGGGACACCAATGTTTCCATTAACCCACTTACACTTAAATACAGACACCCTGAATTCTCTATAATCAAGCTCCCAAATTTCTTCAATCACCCGAAAGTATGGCATTGACGCTAGAATCAGGTTCTTATCTGATGCACTACAAAAATGTTCTGAATTTGCCTCAACACTGACTCCACTGTTTTTCACACTCCCGACATTATCTTGTGCCTTTGTGTAGAAAGAATAGTTGTTTATGTCATATCCCTTCCAAGTCGGAACATTGAGATTTGGTCCAACAGCTAACAGTCGTAATGCTTTTGAAGCACTGTCATTAGCAAATATGACATCTTGAAGCTAGTTATAAAATGTCCTATTATGCTCTTGCAACACCTTCATGATGTTCATTTTTGGGTTACTGTTAGCAACACATTGTTTGTGCCTTTCCAAGTAAGGAATAACCTATTGTGTGTTATTTAAAATATACAAATGAGGAACTAAAACTTCACTTTGACTCATACTTACAACATTGTATCCTCGTGTCCCCTTACCTCTTCGTGTTTCACAATGTCGATTTTCAGGCAGCCCAACTGATTTTAGTGTATCAATGTACTCGGAACAAAATTCAATACACTCCTCTGCAACGTACCTTTTGACAATGGAAGCTTCTGGTCAGTATTGATTCTTTGTATACCCCTTTAACACCTTCATGTATTGCTCAATAGGATACATCCACCTTAAGAAAATCGGACCACACAACCTGATCTCTTTCACTAATTGAACAATTACGTGTATCATAATGTCAAAAAACGAAGAAGGAAAAAACATCTCTAGCTCACAAAGGACAATGACAGCCTTATTTTCCAAATCATCCAACTTTTGCGGATCAATGACTTTGCTACAGATTGCATTAAAGAAAAAGCACAATCGAGTGATGGCTACCTGAACTTTGTCTAGCAAGATTCTGCGAATTGCTACTGGCAGTAACTGTTGCATTAACACGTGACAATCATGAGACTTTAACCCAACCAATTTGAGATCTTTGACAGATACAAGGCTCTTGATATTGGAAGAGTATCCTTGTGGGACTTTCAAACTGTGCAATGTATGACAAAAGGATTTTTTTCCTTTCTTGATATTGTGTGACATGCTGGGGGCAAATATGTTCGCCGACCGAGAGATATCGGATGCAATTGCTGTCTTATACCCATTTCAACCCATCTTTTGTTTTGCCTTTGATATTGAGCAGGATGCCAATCAAACTATCACATATATTCTTCTCCACATGCATGACATCTAAATAGTGCTAGACATGTAGATCAGACCAGTAAGGTAGGTCAAAGAATATAGATTTTTTCTTCCATATGTTCTTATCAGAAGAATCTTTTTTTTTTGTCTTCCCAAACAAAGGTACAATGTCTTTCACCAGGTCATACACTTGATATCCAGCTAACAGTTCAGGCGCTTTGTCATTCTTTTGCGTTCCATTAAAACTTTCTTCATTCGCCGGTACAGGTGATAAGGTTTTAGAAATCGCCGATGCCTACTATATATTGTCTTCTTTCCATGTTTTAGTTGGATGTAGCTTGTGTGTTTCTCACAAATAGGACGTGTGTGGTGTCCTTTGACACTATATCCACTCAAATTCCCGTAGGCAGAAAAGTCATTAATGGTACAGAAGGTCATTGCTCATAACCTGAAGGTCTGTTGCAGATTCCTATCAAACACATCAACCCTGTCAGTCCATAATGTTATCAAGTCTTCTATCAATGGAGTTAGATACACATCAATATCATTTCCTGGTTGTCTTGGACCCACTATCATCATAGACAACATTATGTATTTTTGCTTCATGCACAACCAGGGTAGGAGGTTCTAAATCATTAGCAAAATCGGCCATGAACTGTGGTTAGTGCTTAAATTACCAAAAGGATTCATTTCGTCCAAAGCAAGATCAATCCTTAGGTTTCTTGGATCCTCCCCAAAACTAGGATACAAACAATCAATTGTCTACCATTGCGGAGAATCAACAGGATGTCGGAGCATGCCATCGTTGTTTCGGCCATATG
Organism: Glycine latifolia; assembly: GCA_013407115.1. Taxonomy (NCBI): domain Eukaryota; kingdom Viridiplantae; phylum Streptophyta; class Magnoliopsida; order Fabales; family Fabaceae; genus Glycine; species Glycine latifolia. Next base: position 18,368,476 of record CM023943.1, read on the forward strand.
AATGCCATGTAAGGTTTTTTGCATAAGTGGGATTAGCAAACAATCGCTTAAACCTTGGGATAATTGAAAGATACTAGCACACTTTTGCTGGGAAAGTGTTGTTTGTGCTACGATCTTCACTACAATCATCATTCTTTTCTTTGTACCTTGATACACAACATGAGGGATAGTTGTGCATTTCAGCAAATTCATTTCTGTACAAAACACAGTCATTGGGGGCAAGCATGTATCTTTCGGTACTCCATTCCCACTGGAGATAAGATCTTTTTATCTTCATAGTGATTTTTTGGCAACTTTTTGCCTTTAGGAAGCATCTCCTTCAATAAGACAAGCAATTCATTAAAGTTTTTGTCACTCCACCCATATCTTGCCTTCAAGTTGACCAAAGCTAAGACCATTGACAATCGTGTGAAGCTTGTGCAATCAGCATACAGTTGCTCCTTTGAATCGGTTTTTATTTTTTCATACATAGGTGCATGTGCAGTTGTGAAAGTGTCTTGTCCAAGGTCGCGTATCATATCTTCTATGTGATCTCCGCTATCAAAAGCAATAGGTGCAGTTGTTGACAATGTTGGGAACTCTGTCGATTCACTATGTCATATCCATTTGATGTAGTTTGGAATTATCCCGTGACATATAAGATGTGATTTTATGTCATTAGGTGTATGTCGTCTCCCATTCACACATTTAACACATGGACAGAAAACTTTTCTAGCCACACTTGTTACATTAAGTTCGGTAAACTTAATGAATTCATCTACCCCAACTTCATATTCATCACTTATGCATGATGTTTTCATCCAAGTTCAATCCATATTTTCCGTCTGCAATCATCCTCATTTGGCTAAAACTTATATGCATGTAATTCTAAATAACTTCTTAAAAGGTTTGGTCCTATCCCATTCAGGAAGATCATATTTTATACTTAATTCATGTCCACAAGTTAGGTATGTTTTGTCAAATTTAATGAAATTTTGGCAGCATTTTGCATTAGTCTCCAAGTACAAGACATGAAAGCGGTGACAGTAAATCACCTCAATCAAGTAAGCACTCGGAGAACAAAGCAAAATGCAATAAACCAAAATTTCATTTAATATTTCAAAACATACATAACCGATGAATAATGAATTAGGTATATAATATGAATCTTCCCAAACTGTCCAAACGAACAATTTAAGATTTAATACAATGATTAATCTAAACTATCCGTAATAATCATTGTATTAAACCTTAAACGGGAAACTATAGGTAACTCGTAATGCACAACATTGTAGTACACGACAATATAAAACACATATATCAACAAACATGTCATTAACATATAACTTAGACGAATACAGCAGATACCTCAATAGATGGTCACCAATTAGCCCTTCCAAGTGCGGTGATGGGAGTCCTATAAACGAGTTTGTGTTGATCCCTTCAACAAACACCACGAACAAAAATAAGCCTTAACTTCCTATGTAAGTCAATGATTAAGTACCTATAAGGTAAGCAAATGACACATTAAAGTATACATCAAGTTTTCTAAAATGAAAAGTAAGTTCAGCGACGATTGAACTTGTCATAAGGTCAAACAAGTACACATAGTGTAGTATAAGTTGAAGGTGAATTGCTTGAGTACTAAGGTTTGAAGGAGAAGGAAGCAGACGCATACTAACATACAAAGTCCAGTTGAAATTTGGAAATGCTTAAAATGACCATATGAGGTTCCAAATTAGCAACAGAGGGGTATAGCCATAGTTGGGATAAACTTATATAAACTATACTTGATAGTCAGCATTCTGAAATGAAACCTCACATTTTCCTATAGAAATATAATAGAATCATATTTTCTTATTCTATTTACACAGGACAAAGCTTACATGGCTTCTCAAAGCATCAAATCAAACGCAACTAGCATGAACATTTATTTTGAAGTTTTATGATGCAAAGCATATGAAGGGTGAATATGGGCTAGCAAAGAAACTAATTAGATTTATACAAGAACGGTCTACAACACGGTTTATTTACCTTATATAATGGTTGATGAAATGGTACCAAAGCAAAGAAAGAGGCTTACATATGGTTTTTATTGACTTGAAAAAATCATATGATAAAGTGCCAAGAGAAGTGTTGTAGAAGGGTTTGGAAAAGAAATGTGCTCATGTGACTTATATCACAACAATACAAGCCAATGTATAATGTAGTAACTACTAGTGTGACAACTCCTAGAAGCTAGACCATTAACTTTCCAATAAGGATAGGTTCACATTAGACTTCAACCTTGAGTTTTTAGTTAGGATTAGTCTAGTCTATCATGTGCTTACCAAGGACATACAAAAGATTATCCCTTAATGTATGTTTGTGACTGCAAAGCACCTACCAAGCTAAAAGGACAGTTTATTATACTACAATATGACTAGCTATACTCTACGGTAGTGAATGTTGAGCTTTAAAGGGATGAGAAAAAATGGGAATAACAAAAATAAATGTTAAAAAAGATGTTTGGTCCCACAATAAAGGACAAAATACAAAATGATGTTATAGAGGAGATATTAGTGTGGCACTTATTGAAGAAAAAACTATAGAAAATCAATTAATGTGATTAGGACATGTGCAAAAAAGGCCACTAGAGAGACCAATGGGGAGATCATTTTGTATGTTTTAGCCCTATAAAAAAGGGTTGAAGGAAGACCAAGGAAGGTATTAGAGATAATTAAAAGGGACCTCATAGTAAATAATTAATATCCAAGAGAATTTGGCTTTTAACAACCCATTTAGTTGAACTCATCTAGTGGAGAATAACCTATTGTTGTTTATGATGCAAAACATATCATCATAGAATAAGATCACAAACCTAGAATCATTCATCATGTTCATAGCTTGTTTCATTTGTTCCACAAGTATGGCAACTAATTATCATGAAATTCCACATCAACAAAGTTTAAAAGAATACTAAACTCATTCCTATAACACTTAGCAACTGGAAACCTACACATTTCAGAATATTCCAGTCTATACCATGTTTATTTCAAAGTAGTTATATAAACAATACTATCCTATTGCTAGAACTACAATATCAAGCCAACATATTCCAACACATTATTCTAATAAAATCATTACTACAAGCAATTCAAAAAGAGAGAGGGAGCAGGTCAGTCAAAGTGATTTAAAGTAAAAGGAAAAGAAATATGCACTGACTACACTTATCAAGCAAATCCATCAAATATGTTACTTGAAGTTGAATGACCTCTAGAAGCAATTTTCGCCAGCCAGTTACACAAATAGCACTTAGCTCAGGAGCAAAAATAGAAAAGGTAAAACATATGATCTATGATGTTCATTAAGTGGAGATGTAAAAAATCTCAAGGGTAGAATAATGCAAAAACAACTAAAAGGAATACAACACTTTTGAGGCAGCATTAATTGCATGAGTTCCTCATTCAAGAGTATTTCCCATTATCCAATTATGCTTCAAGAATAACGTTTCCCAACACAAAGGAAAAAATGAATAACAAATTATCAATCTCCCATTTGCAGTGCTCTTTGTTTACAACACATCTTTTTATTTTATTTTTCTTGCATTTCTTATACGAAATACAAGTATTCATGTCCAAAACTTCCAAAATACAGCTGATTGCAGCCTAAAAATAATATTATATCTTTAGTCCTAACACTTGATAATAAATCTTTACTAGTCCTATTATTAGACTTCTGCTCAACAATTCTGGGGTCTAAACTATGGTACTTACAGATTCACTGATTATAAATGTTTCCTATGTTAATGAATTTCATTAGTCGAATAAATGGTAGCCCTTTTGAGTTCCTATATGTCATACTAGTATACCACAAGTCCACAACACAGATTCTTTGTCCAATTCTTATTGACTGGGGACTTGTCACCCAAGTAGACTTCCCATTAATTGAAGAGTATTCGTGTTATCTTAAGAAAATTATATATCAGAATCATGGCATGATTAATAATATAACTCATAGGTAAAGCTTGAAGAACAACTAATGCATGTGCAACAAAAATAGCATCCCACCTCGATGGCCTGCATAAATAGAATAAAGCATGTGAATACATTGCCAGGAGTTGAAATTCAAAAGTTGATCTTGACATGAAAAGAACCAAAAATAGTAGCATATATTGCTCCAACAATGTATAATTTGACATATAACATCACAAGCGGAGTCACTTGTTTTAAAAAAGGTAGTTTTGTTCCCCTAACCAAGTCGACAAAGCATCATATGCAGAGTTTGCTCTCCCATAAATCTGTTGACCAAAAACAGCTACATAAGATTACCAAAATCACATGAAATGTATGTATAATGGGAGCATTAGTGAGAGCACGCATCAGAGGTGAAGGGAGCAAATTCATACCATATGGATGCTAATTAAAACAATGTCGATTATCCATCCTCTTACCTCTCATATTCTCACTTGATGCACTTTCGTTATGGTGCCCAGTGATAACCAATGTCGTATCACTTCAAAACAATTAAACTACGCTAATTCTGTAGCACAGGATTAACCTAGGTCGACTTAGAGACACAATCAATATGGTTCCAACTTCAATTCACTAGTAAATAATAGGGGGGTTTTATCAAACAGTTTGCATGCATGAATAAAAAATTGCAGAAAAACGTAACAAAATAGAAACTAACAACATTGATAAAAGATATTCTAAAACAGATTAAAAAGCATTAATTCAATTCACCAAACCAAGCAATACGAATTATCATAGTTCTCAGATAATGATTATGTTATGAAAGTTCATTCAATTCATTAGAAGCAGTTCAATCGAATTAACCCCTAAATTAATTGAAACCACAAACCTAATTGAAATATCATCCAAATAATCTGTGATTAAAATTTGAAATTAAGAAATGAATCCATAACCTAATCCACTTTCAATCCTAAACACATTCATAATCATGAAAATCGAATAAAGGATTGAAGAAGAAAGTGAACATTCACACAGAATTTGAAATACCAAACCAGAACTCAAATTCTCCTTGCTTGGGCTTGGATCCTTGGATTGATTGATTGTTTAGCCTTCTATGATCATCATCAATGAAAGCCCCATGAAATGAGTGCAAGAAAATGGAAGAACAGAAATGAAAATGAAGAACAGTGAAGAACAATAGAGAGAAAATAAGAGAAAAGATTTTAATTCTACAAACTTCTAAAAATCACTACAAAATGTGTTTGTGCTAAAATGAAGTGTGTCCATCCAAATAACTAAAATCACTTAAATATAGTGACTGAGTTAGTAGGAAAGGATGGGTCACAATGAAGTCCAACTAATCTAGCTAATTACTAATTACACCAATTTCGCAGCCCAAAATTCAAGTGCAATAATTCTAACTTCCAAGCCTAAAATGACCCTCAAAAGGACAGAATTGGCCTTGGCTTATCTCTGACAAACTTGTAGATCTTTTCCTTATCTTTCCAAGGACTACTCATATGCACCATTTGGAGTTTTGTAGAGTCCTTTAGGTCCTGCACAAGGAAGATAGGTCAAGTAAGCAAAAACTTCGAAATAAGCAACAATTATCAATTAAGCCCACTTGTTTGCATAAGGCAAAAACTGAATTAGAATGGGAAAATAAAAGTCCAAGAGAAGTCAAATAAGCTAAGAAGAATAGAAAAATATTAAACTAAAAATACTCAATCACCCAGCCTTCCCAGACCTTGACGGATTGGAATAATGCAGCACGAGTAGACCTCGACAACAATGTGAGACTTCCACGGTGGCGCTAGACGGTGACTAGAGTCATACAAAGGCACAGGAATGGCGAAAGCGAGCTTCTGGCGCGAAACAATGAAGGGGGTACAGAGGCAAGGAAAGGACGAGAGTGAAAAGTAGCACATAGGCACATGAATGGCAACATTTAGGTTTTAATATGTTTAAAATCAAAGACAATTATCCAAAATCGTCTTTGATTAGTTGGCGTTTATTACAAATATGTCACTGCATTTATTTCGTACAATCAATTCTAAGTCAGTTTCCTGACCGACCGTCATCATAGACTCAAATCGAAGATGGTTCTAGATCAACAGTCTTTGTTCCGACCAACATAATTACGATTATGCCACTGCGTACTAAACTAAGACGGTTGTTGAGTAACCATCGTCAAATGTTCGTCGTTAATATGGGTTTTTGTTGGAGTGATGACGTTGTTGAGGATAGAGAACTTTTCCATCTATATATCGCAAGTATTTTAGTTTTATAATTAAAAATAATTTATTTTAAATTCTTTAAAAATGAACAATACATAAATTTCTGTAATTTGAAGGACTTAAATTAAATACAAAATAATTTTGTAAAATTTATATTTTAAAAAATAAAAATATATTTAATTCATATTAACATGAAACTAGAAGTCCATGATATTGAATTTGAATCTCTTTAATAATTTTAGTTGACAAAAATTCTAGCTCTTCTATGTACCTTCGGCGGATAAACTGAATTTCATGAATTTAACTGGTTCATTATTTAGATTATGGAACAATTACTCACATTTTAAATTAAATTTAATTGTATATATTGTCTCTCTACTATGACTAAAGTGAATAATTTATCCTCATCAATAGTGTTTTGACATCCCTAATTAAACAAAATTCACACTCATCCCATTTAATATATGTTTTTGGATATGCATCTAAAATAAATTGGCTAGCGTATGCAGAAAAGCTACAATACGTCGCTTCTACGTCTTTTTCTGAATTTGTTGTGATTGTGAAAACATGAACATACGAGTTAAATAATGCAGACGGAAGGCTGATTTTTAAAAATAATATAAATTAAATAATTAATTTGACATTTGGGGTGGTTTTGAAACAAATTTGACATTTGGGGTACTCAAACACGCCCAAATTGGGCGTGTCTTTGTCCGTCGCTAATTCGGTCACTAACTTTTTTTATAGAATATTGGGTTTTTTAAAAATCCGTCTCTAATTCGGTCTCTAATTCAGTCACAAACACTTTTTTACAGAATATTGTGTTTTTTTTAAAATGTGTTGTGACCACAATATTGTGATTTTTTAATTTTTTTGAATTGAAAACGTTTAAAAATTACAGTATAATTTTGGTAAATAAATATGCCAAAAAATAATTACTTAGTTTGGGCTAATTTTTTATTAACTTTATTGTTCAAATTAATTACTGTATATAATTAAATATGCATATAATTTTTAATTCACCCATGATTGTTTAAGTTGATATTTTTATTTTTACATCTTAATGTCTGCAAAAAATTAGCCCAAATTAGGTATACGATATGTCTTTCGAACCGTCATAATCCAAATTAGTTGTACGATATGTCCTTCAAACAATCATAACTTTTGATAGAAATGTTCGATGGAGGCGTACAATATGTCAAAACGCTCGAAATTCAGAGAATGAATTAAAAAAATAAAAAATAACATTAAGTTAACTAATTAAATAATTAAAAAAGTAGACAAAAAGAAAATTTTTGAATGATTGAATCTTAAATCCTAATTTTGAAGCACTTAGAAGCGTTTTTTGGAAAAAATAGTTGGCCAAATCCACTTCGGGTATTTTTCCAGGCCTTCTTCGCTAAATATTGCGCATCCCTCACACGTGTCACGATCAGGTGAAACACGCCCCATTTAGGCGTGTTTAAACATGCCCAAATCAGGCGTGTTTGAGTGCACCAGATTCCCAATTTGTTTCAAAATCATCCTAAATGTCAAATTAATTATTTAATTTATATTATTTTTAAAAATCAGCCACAGACGCAATTAGCACACTAAATAGTTGCATGCGTATATTTAAGTAGAATAAAATACTCATAAGAAAAGTAGAAAGTCAAAATTGAGAGTTTTATATTGAGAATATTAACAAAGGATTAATTATAGTTAAAAATTAATAAATTAAATTTGAGTGAAAGTTACTAAAAATACTAAAGTTACATATATATAACCATTACTATTAAGATGATTATTTAGATTTCACAAAAATTAATTATTTCTAAAATTAATGGCCATATATACTCTACACCAAACCTCATGGTGACCTAAAAATAAAAAATATTATATATATATATGAGCTGACCTTTTCAATCCAGGATAATGGCAGAAAGTGCTACGAACATTCTGGTGAGGTTCTCTCTCCTCTTCCTCTCAGCAATAATGTGATCTTGTGTTTGACAAGTGTTTCTACTCCTCTTAATTGCACGTTCTAGTGTGTGTTTCTTCTCGTGTCTCCTTCAAATGTTCATGTTCCTCATGATATTGACATGTTTTGCTGGGAACATTTGGCACTGTAGTAGTGTCCTCAAAAGAGAGAATATAGGACGAGAATAAACTTGTAGGTTTCTCTAAAGAAGAATTAGCATGTTGTGTGTTGTTCTCTTCAAAAGATGATAAATTTCCCATGTTGTTGCTGTTATCTGCAGCAGTGAAAATTGAATCACAAGAATAATTGATCTCTTCCTTCAACTCTTCCTCATGAGAGTTCATGTTGAGTTCATTGAATTAATGGCACTCATCCATTTCCTGCAATATAATTTTCATAATTAAGGACTAAAGTCATATGATGCATAAATTTATTCATTATAATCTAATTAAAAACTCAATAGTTACCAAATCAGAAACCCATTTTTCCCATGACTCATCCATCGTTACTGATGCCAAAATCAGACATAATATTCTTGTTTGATTTTGCTTCTGCTATATATCGAAGAAAGCAACCGCACATTTATTGCGTGGGTCTGCCAACTGCAGTGTCTACAAATTTTGAAATCTTAGACAAAATTTATATTTAAACTTTAATTTAATTAATATAATCTATAAATTTTTACTTTATATTTTATTGATTACAAAATTATTAATCAAAGTTTTATATAATTAATTTTTAATTTTCAACATTTCATTCTCATTATATAAAATGACAAATTTATTGGCAAAAGAACCCAAATAATACATTTTTAATATAAATTTACTAATTTGGGGCTGTTTTGAAACATAATACAAATCTGGGGCAGTTGAACACGTCCAGACTGGGCTGGACGTGTTCAGCTGCCTATAAAAGCCTCTCGGAAGTTACTTTTTATCATTTGTAGCATTTCACCTTCTCTCTAAAGCTTTCTCTAGTCCATCTCTCTAGGATTTGTGA
>CM023943.1:18392946-18407586 GCA_013407115.1 Glycine latifolia
AGGAATCTGGTCCACACCCACCCGGGCCAGTATTTATAGGTAAGGAATTCCAGGGGAAAGGTATGTTTTCTGAACTCTGACTTTCCCTTATACACAGTGCACACACCCCACGCCTGATTGTGGTTTTTCAGGGGGGCATTGTGATCATCTTCTCAAGTATACTTCTCTACCATAAGTATCCCTAGAAGGAGAGTTCGGATCTAACAGCAATCATCCAACTCCATTGTTGGACCTCTGTTTTTCACGAACAGAACATTGGCGCCGTCTGTGGGAACGTTAAAATTCGACTCCCACCATGGTAAACACGAGAAGACACACTGATGGAAGACTACCCGTGGCAGGGGCACCGCCCTCCGTCCGGGTGGAGGATGCATTTTCAGACACCGCATCCTCTCGGCCACAAAATAATCCTCCGGTCATACTAGAGGACCCACCTTTTCAGGCCGAGGGAGAGCAAAGATTGATTCAGCGCTTCACCAATAACACATTGCAATCCATCCTAGCCCGGATTGAGCGGCTGGAAAGGAGACATGCCCTTCAACGCCAGGAGGACATGAACAACATCATCGCCCAGTTAGACGAGCGGTGTGCGAGATAGAGGCAGGAGGAAGAGCAGCGAAGACAGCATACGGAGCAGCACTATTCGAGACAAAGGGAGAATATGAGCCGAGAGAGAGCACTTCGGCCTAGTCAGGGCGAAGCACATCACCATCAGTCGGCCCATCGGCCGCCACCGACACCTATGGCACCCGGGGCCGAGGAACGTTCGCATCATGGACCATAGGCAGCCTCGCATCATCCGGAACGCGAGGACAATCCGGGACAGCATGACCGACGGCCTAACATTCCACGCCAGCAGGCCAGAGCAAAGGGCGAGGTATACAGGAGAAAATATCGACGCGGACAACACAACAACAGCCCATTCATTGATGAGATTGTCAACGCCCAGTTCATCGAGGATTTTGATGGATCCTTTCTGTCAAAATACGATGGGAGCCAAGACCCGCAAGTTCACATTGACGAATTCGACATGCAGATGTGTGTCCGAGGAATTGATGAGCCGATAATCTCTCGGATCTTTGTTACCACTTTGACTGGGGCTGCGCAGACATGGTTCCACACATTGTCGCCACGATCAATACACAACTTCGAGGACTTCGGCCAAAAGTTCCTGCTCAATTTTGCAACGAGTAAAAAGCAACCAAAGTCCGAGTTTGCGCTTGGAAAGATCCGCCAACATCCAGGTGAAACATTGCAAAGCTATTTAGACCGGTTCAAGGAGGCTGCTTTACAGGTGCAAGGACTGGAGGAGAAGGTACACGTCCACTTGTTGTCAGCAGGACTTAGTGGATCATCACGACTCGCGAAGTCTATATACAAGGGCCCGGTTAAAACGTTGCTTGAGTTTAGGGTCCGATCAAAGAAATACTTAGAGCTGGAACAGATGGAGATCGCAAATACTGTTCCGAAAAGGAAAGGTTCTCCTCCGAGAAATCGACAGAACACCGGGAATGCGCAGCCGAACAGAAATCCTGATCTCGTTCACCGCCCAGGACGATATGATACGAAGTACGACAGGTATACCCCGTTGAACACTTCCCGAGCTCAAATATGGAGAGAGGTAGCTTTGACGGAGATGAAGAAAGTAGATAAACCTCGGCCTGTTTTTAAGAAGACGGGTCTTGATCAGACTCGATTCTGTGAGTTCCATAATGGACCGGGGCATACTACCGACCAATGTTGGGACTTGAGAGATGCCATAGAGAAGTTCATCCGAGAAGGCAAGTTGCGACGGTACGTGATCAAAACTCAAGGCCAACAAGCCAAGCGGAAGGGCAACCAAAATGACGACCAGAAAGGCCGAGATGAAAAACGGAAGAAGCAGGAGGGCGAGGATTTTCCGGAACCGGAATTTGAATGCAATGTGATCACAGGAGCGATGGGGGGAGGAGGTGATACGGCCAATCAACGCCAGAAGTATCTCAGAGAAATTCTGGCCGTTCGGGAGCAACCCCGGTTCAAAGGCCACAGCAAGCCCGAACCCCTTTTGCTGTATTTCACCAAGGACGACTTAAAAGACGTCATACCCGGACATGAGGACAGTCTAGTGATAACCGGGATCATAGCTAACTGCCGGGTGAAAAGGGTGTTCGTGGACAACGGTAGTTCAGCAGACATCATATCATGGACTGCCTTCAAGAAGATGAATTTGGATGAAGTAGACCTGAAACCATGTCAGACGGTCTTATCGGGCTTCAACGGTGAGAATACGGTCATCAAAGGGTCCACTGAGCTACGATTAACATTGGGATCAAAGGAGGCCTTCAAGTCAGAGAGAGTGAAGTTTGTGGTTGCCGAGTTCCCTTCACCGTACAACGTCATTCTCGGAAGACCGACCCTCCACCGATGGGATATCTTGATGTCCACTAAACATCAAAAGATGAAGATGATAGGAAGCAACGGACGAGTAATAACCATAAGCGGAGACCAGAAAGAATCCCGACAGTGCTATTACAACGCCGTCAGAGAAGTCGAAGCCGGCACCTCGGCACTACCCCAGCGCGGTGAAGAAAAGCTGAGAGCAAACAACAGCCAACAAGTGGAACCTATTAACATGGTGGAGCTAGATGTCCGAGAAGATGTAGAAGAGTGGAGACCCAAACCAGCAGACGAACTTGTGGAAGTACAAATAGGATCTGAGGCTACCCAGATCACCCAAATTGGGAAGATAGCCGACTCAGTTACAATAGCAGAATTGATGAAATGCCTCCGAGATAACCAAGATGTCTTTGCATGGACCGCCTCTGAAATCCCGGGAATAAAACCCACTTTTAGCTGTCATAAACTGTCCATGTATCCCAACTCGAAACCGGTAGCTCAGAAGAAAAGAAACCTCGAACCCGAGAGAAGACAAGCATTGGAAAAACACATTCGGGAGTTGTTGGAGGCCGGGTTCATACGCGAGATACAATACACCACTTGGTTGTCTAATGTGGTGATGGTTAAGAAAGCCAACGGTAAATGGCGAGTCTGCATCGATTATACTGATGTCAACAAAGTTTGCCCCAAAGATTCCTATGCAATGCCGAGCATAGACCAACTGGTAGACAATTATTCAGGTTTCAAGACGTTGTCGTTCATGGATGCTTACTCCGGATACAATCAGATCCCAATGCATCCAGAGGACCAAGAGAAAATGGCATTCCGAGGAAATGAGGCAAATTACTGCTACAATGTCATGCCTTTTGGTTTGAAGAATGTCGGGGCTACCTACCAGCGTATGATGAATAGCGTTTTTGACCAACAGCTCGGCCGAAACATAGAAGTTTACATCGACGACATGATAGTAAAAACCGACGCAAGCGGAAACCACATCCGAGATCTGGAAGAGACGTTTTGCAGGTTGAGAGACAAGAATATCCGGTTAAACCCTATTAAATGTGCATTCGGAGTAACTGCGGGAAAATTTTTGGGATTCATGTTAACCCACCGAGGGATTGAGGTCAATCCGGACAAATGTATGGCAATTCTAAATATGCAGTTTCCGACCAGTAAGAAAGAAGTTCAAAGGTTGACAGGAAGACTAGCGGCACTGACGCGGTTTCTCCCGAAATCGGCTGAGAAAGCCTTACCTTTCTTCAGGATGCTGAGGAAAGAAGCCATTATTGGCCGGAGCCCGAAATGTGAAGCCGCGTTCGAGAAAATCAAAAAATGTTTGGCCTCACCACCAGTTTTATCCAAGCCAAAGCCCGGTGAAGATTTGATCTTGTATCTGGCGGTGGCCGAGGAGGCTATAAGCGCCGTGCTGGTTAGAGAAAATGATAAGACTCAACAACCGGTATATTTTGTAAGCCGGGCATTAAAGAATTCGGAACTGAGATATCAGAAATTAGAAAAAGTGGGTTTTGCTCTCCTAGTGGCCGCCGGACTACGCCCATACTTCCAAAGCCACACCATCATAATTCGAACTAACCAACCGATCCGACAGATATTGCACAAATCGGACCTGGCTGGCAGAATGACTAGTTGGGCAATTCAACTTTCCGAGTTCGACATCAGATACGAAGCCCGACATGCAATCAAGTCTCAAGCCTTGGCCGATTTCCTGGTCGAGCTAATCCCCATAGTATCAGCACATGAAGAAGTTTGGACTCTATATGTCGATGGGTCGTCCAACGCTAAAGGGAGTAGAGTCAGGATTATAATAGAAAGTCCTTAGGGGATATCAACAGAGCAATCACTGCGGCTCAATTTCCCGACGTCAAACAATTAAGCCGAATACGAAGCATTAATAGCAGGGTTGACATCGGCCAGGGAACAGGGGGCCCAAAAGTTAAAAGTTTTCACAGATTCCCAACTGGTGGCGGCCCAAATTGAGGGCAAATACCAGGTCAAGGGACCCTTGCTGATGAAATATCTAACCAAGGTAAAAGAACAAATTGCCGAGTTCGATGAGGTCGTCGTTTCTCACATCCCCAGAGAAGAAAATATGAGGGCCGATATACTATCCAAATTAGCAAGTACCAAGGGTGCAGGAAATCATAGGACGGTCGTCCAACAGGAACTGCCACATCCTGCATGCATCATGATGATCACGGCCAGCACGAATTGGAGACAGCCCATCATCAGATACATAAAACAAGGGATGACCCCAGAAGATCCCACTCAGACAAGGAGACTAATCTGGGAGGCTGCCATGTATACCACACAGGAGGGAGAGCTATACCGAAAAGGCCCACACACTCTCATGCTACTTTGCGTAGGACCAAACCAGGTTAAGTATATACTGACCGAGATACATGAAGGCATCAACGACCATCATATGGGAGCCAAAGCTTTAGCAACAAAAGCCATTCGAGCAGGGTATTTCTGGCCAACTATGAAAGCTGACGCCCAGGATCACGTCAAAAAATGCAAAAGTTGCCAGATGCACGCCAGGGTCATAAGGTCGGCCCCATCAGAACTAACGACAATCACATCCCCTTGGCCTTTCTACAAATGGGGGATGGATCTTTTGGGACCATTCAAGGCTACGGAAGGACAACTACGATGGCTCGTGGTGGCCGTTGACTATTTCACCAAATGGATAGAAGCAGAGCCTCTTGCTACCATCACATCTGCCCGAATACAAAAGTTCTTTGAGAGCAACATCGTCTCTAGATTCGGGATCCCGGTAGAAATCGTCACGGATAACAGAACACAGTTCACTGACAAAAAGTTTCGACAAATGATAGTCGGCCTCCACATTAAGCATCATTTCTCATCAGTAGAACACTCGCAATCCAATGGACAAGCAGAAGCCGCTAACAAAGTCATTCTTGAGGGACTCAAAAAATGAATGTACGAGGCCGGAAAGAATTGGGTAGAGCAATTATACTACGTCTTATGGGCGCACAGAACGACGGCTCAGTCATCCACTCGGGAAACCCCATTCAGAATGACCTATGGATATGAGGGGATGATTCCTGTAGAGATCGGACACCCTTCCTGGAGAAGAAGGACCATACTCAAGCAAGGCGAGGACTCGAACAACGCAGCATTGATTAACGAGCTTGAATTAATAGAAGAAACCCGAGCTAAAGCACATCGCTGAGACTTGGCCATGAAGCAGCTCTTGGCCAAAAAATTCAACCAAAAGGTTAGGACAAGAAGTTTTGAAGAAGGCGACCTGGTCTTACGCAGAGCCGACATTGGAAACAAAAATGCCCGAGAAGGAAAATTAGCGGCTAATTGGGAAGGACCTTACCGAGTGGTTCAGAATCTCGGCCACGGAGCATACTTATTAGAGACTTTGGATAAATGTGCAGTCAAGCAAACATGGAACGCAGACAAGCTGAAGATTTATTTTAGTTAAAATAATCCGTGTGTTTCCCGTTAATTGAGAAGAGTGGGCCGAGTACATTGGTACCCCCATCTCATGTAATCTCTTTCATCAGGATCACGGACATGATTATGGCTTATATGAATAAAATTTGAAGTCTCTTCGAATAAACAGTACACTCAATACTCAGCCTTCGAATAAAAACATATGCGATACTCACTCTGAATAAAAGTATTCGAGTCTGATAATATACAAATGTTCTGAGCAAACTTAAAGTGCCGCCAAACCCTGATCAGGTTGGCATGGTCTCAATCGGCCACGTTGCACCTATAGTAACTCAGAACATATTCGATAAAACCGAAAACATATACTCGGACAATATTACGCTTGGCCGTTGGAGCCAACGAATAAATGTTGTGCACACATGGTTCTAAAAAAGAACACAGTAATATAGACATCTAAACAAACACTATCATAAGATGACAAATTGCATCATTGTACGAACATAACAAAGTGTACGAACATAAAAGGAAAAAGTACAAATTTTAAATCGGCATCCCGGTCCTTCAAATCTTGTCGGCAGCTCCAAGGGCCGAGGTGGCTTCAACACCCAATTCAGGGGCACCTTCCGCTTCAATGACAAAATCCTCTTATTCGTCATAAGGAACAATCATTCCATCCCAAACATAAGAACGAAAGTGCACCCTATCAGTGTTTATACTAACCCCGACATTGGCACATCGGACCTGAGCCAGGGCATTCTTGAAAGACTCCTCGGCCACCGACATCATCATTTCCCGAAGCTCGACCACTTCTTTCTCCTCGCTCAACAGTTTGGACTTGGCTTCTGCAGCCTCGGCTTGGGCCCCCTCGAACAAAGTCTTCACTTCGTTAAGGTTCTCAGTCATGTGGGCGGCCTTAGCCAGAGCCTGCTGATTTTCAGCATGGGCTTCACGAAGCCGACGTTCGGATTCCTCACGAACGAGGTGAAGCTCTTCACCCATTTTCTGTGAATCAGCTAGGGCAGTCGCCAGTTCCTCTTGTGACCTGATATATCTTGTCTTCAAATTGACAAGACTGTCCACGAGGGAAGCAGTCCGATATGCCTGAAGTTACATCCGACCAAGCTCGACCAATAGCTCCTCGGTCAGCGGCGAGGCATCCGATAAGTTCTTGGGCGCCCGGACAAAAGGGAAAAGATCATCAGCACCCTTCTCCCACAGATGACCGGGCACTAGCTTCAGAGCCTCGGGGAGTGCAGTCGGCGGAGCTTCCACAACCGACGAGTCAGAGATCAGAATAGGGGAGGCAGGACGAGGTCACATCGGGGCCGACTTCCCAGCAGATTTAGGAGCCGAATTTTCAGTAACCCCAGCCACTGCAGCATCCGGGGTAGACTTGGTGATTTTCCTCTTTTTCATCTTAGAAAAGAAGGGAGGAACACCAACACCGTCTGGAGCCGGTTGGGGTTGACTGGACGCCTTGCGGGACCACGGTCCAACATCACTAGTCCCTTTTTCCATTTCAGCAACTGCACAAAAGGAAACAATTCAGTCCATAAACCTAGAAAAATTGCATATACAATATTCAAAGATCACCTAACTAACATTGAGAAAAGGGAGTGATATCACAAAGACCCCGGCCTTCTCGGAAAGCATCAATGCGGACCACCGAATAAGCATCCGCGTCCGACAGACCTGTCTCCTCACGTTGGTAAAAGGAGGGGGAAACTCATGATGGGCACGAGTCCAATAAAGTGGGAACTTCCACTTTACCCCGGCGGACTCCGGCCCTTGAAGAAAGAAAGGTTGATGGCCGGGTATGGCACACACCTTGAAAAAATTGGCCTTGAACCTCTTAAAAGACTCAGCAAACAAAGGAAAAAGTTTACGCTTTGGATGACTTTTCAAAGAAGTCCATCCTTTCCTCTCGGGAGGTTCTCGGCCTGAACGGCTAGTATGGACAGAAAAATAATAGAAAAAGATAGGGACGGTACAGGGAACATCTAAGTTTATACACAAATCCTCAAAAGATTTTATAAAAGACCAGCCATTGGGATGAAGTTGGGTAGGGGCCAAAGAAAGGTGTTTTAAAACTGACATCTCAAATTCGGTAAGGGGGAACCGAATACCCAGACGGGTGACCACGTCTTTACAGAAAAAGAAGAAAATTGAGTCGTCGGGCTCGGCGGACGAGCATATCGGCTTATCAGGATCAGGCTGACAAATGGAAAATCCATCCTGATTCCCGATAGGAAGAGCGGCGATACCCTCCCGACTCATGACAGATGAGGTGTTCAAAACCTCATGAGTTACCCAGGGATACTTAGACACTAGGCGAGGAGACGGCCTGTCGGTATGGGACCCAGTTGACCGAGATTCCCCGACCACCTCCAATGAGAGGTCCATGATTACATACGACAAAACCGAAAAGACAGCGGTCAGTAAGAATACCTGAAGAAATGACGACAGTAGAAGAGGCCAATGGCACCGTTTCCCTCGGACCCCGAAAAGCCACTAACACTCTTGTCCCCGTATCGGAGGGCGGATGGAGGATAACCAGATTATGATGACACGCGTCCAGGATATCATCGGCTCGCTTATCAAAACCTGAGGTAGCCCAATAAAAGAATTCGTCTAGGCACCTCGGACAGGGCTCGAACCGAGTCTCAGGCGCAGCTATAATGGGCCGAGGAAACAAAGGAATACCTGAAGGGATTGTAGGAGGTCCCCTAGGTTCAACACAAGACTTAATACCGGAACCCACTACGACAGTTGAAGGACGAACCTTTTTGGGTTTAGAACTCGACTTGGAGGATTTAGAACCCCCCGAAGGGACACGTAACAGATGTTTGTTCTTCTCCTCGTCCGAAATTGGGAGACCAAAAAACCAAAATGCAGAACGAGGAGGAACGGCCCTACGAATACGTGCCTCCTCCTCAGGACTAAAACCAGAAGGACGCATGACTCGAAGAAACAAACAAAGGGCAGAAAGAAATCAAGAGAAAAAAGAGAAAATGAAACCCAGTACGGGGTACTAGACGAAAGAAGGGAAGATGAAGAATAAAACAATAGAATGCAGAAAATCCCAGAAATGCAGAAACCGCAGGAAATAAAAAAGAAGGAAAAGAAGATAACCTGAAAGTAGATGGAAGCTGGAGAGCGTAGCACCAAAGACAGAAAGACTACAGCACGCCAAAGAAGAAAATGAGAGAGAATGAGCAGGAAGTAGAAGACAAAGATACAAGGTCGAAGAAACAAAGCAAGAACTAGAAGGTGGCCAAAAACAAATATCGAAGCATGAAACGTTTTGAATTATGTAACCAACAGAGGAAAATAACCAACCGTAAGGGCAAAACCGTCTGGAAAACCAAAAGTCAGGGGCAAAATAGAAATCTCACTAGAATCACTCATGATTAGAAGGGACAAAGAAAAGACAGCATTTAATGAAGAAGGGGGCGCGTCGTTTCATCTCTGAAGAGTAATCAGAACTTTTCACTTCCCAAAAATTTGAAAAGGGGAAAAGGAACCGACTTCCCCCCAGAAAAGCATACCAGCAAGGCAAGAACAAGTCGAGATAAGGCCACTAAACCAAGGACTGACATACCTATCAGAAGCTGATGCCGGCAGACAAGGCCAAGAAGGTAGACTCTGTCACGGTTCGACAGACGACACAAGGCCGGCATAGCATCACATCGGCCACGACTCGACAGACGACAATCGGTCGGCATAAGATGACCCCGGCCACACGGAACGCCGAGCAACCGGGCTGAGGGGCAACTGTTACGGTCATCCAATATGGGCCAAGTCCAAGAGGCCCAATAAAGGTTGGTCGTATTTAAATTTCCAGGAACATTCTAGAGGTAATCAGAAATTCAACAACGGAATCAAGAGCAATCAAGGATAATGATTGCTCAGTAAATGCGTATTATGTCAACGCGGATACGAAGGAATCTGGTCCACACCCACCCGGGCCAGTATTTATAGGTAAGGAATTCCAGGGGAAAGGTATGTTTTCTGAACTCTGACTTTCCCTTATACACAGTGCACATACCCCACGCCTGATTGTGGTTTTTCAGGGGGGCATTGTGATCATCTTCTCAGGTATACTTCTCTACCATAAGTATCCCTAGAAGGAGAGTTCGGATCTAACAGCAATCATCCAACTCCATTGTTGGACCTCTGTTTTTCACGAACAGAAAAAATGGTGTATTAAGGTTTTCAGATAGCAAGCACAGGGACCTTGGCCATGGTGCACATCTCCTTATATAACCTCTTCCCATCAAAGAGGTTATATTTGATATGCATAAAACGTGGGCTTAGTTGCTAAAAATAAAGGATAAGATTAGATGATAAGATTAGCAACAACTTATTCCTAAGAAGATAAGATGAGTTGACCACCTTAGGTGGTTTTGAATTAGTCAAGTAACTGAAAATAAACCAACATTCTCCCACTTGGTCCACATATCTTATCATACACTTTAGTGAGAAATAAAATACATGAATCATGGCGATAGTTCCTCTAATATATACGAGTAGTACCTTCCATGTATTACATTGCATTATATTTCTCAAGCCCATACAACTTAATGAATAAACCCAATGTTTATTCTAGGTCCAAACTTAATTGATGTTTCTCAGAATAAATAACTGTAGATGCGCATAAACTGAATGAAAAACATCACAATAGAGTTTCTTAATATCATTCTTACAATGAAAATCATATATGGGAACCAAGTCCCATCCTTTCCACATGATCCTTAAATTTAAATAATGGCATGTCCTTAGTTAAAGGATCGACAATCATTAATTCAGTGCTAATGTGCTCAATAACCACTGTATTATCTTTAACACATTCTCTTATGGCTATATACTTAATGTCGATCTCCTTGCTTCGACTACAACTTTTGTTATTCTTAGCCATAAAACAACATCTGAATTATCATAGTATATCTTCAATGACTTAGAAATGAAATCCATAACTCTAAGCCCAGAAATGAAACTCCTTATCCATACACCATGTGAGGTAGTCTCAAAACAATAAACGAACTTAGCCTCCATAGTGGAAGTAGCAGTCAAGGTCTGCTTGACACTTCTCCATGACACAGCTCTACTGGCTAGCATAAAAATATATCCCGAAGTCGATTTTCTCGAATCAACGCAGCCAGCATAGTCTGAATCTGAGTATTCAATCACTTCCAAGTTGTCAGTTCATCTGTACATAAGCATTCCTAAAGGTATCTCATCACTTTCTTTGCAACTTTCCAGTGGTCTAAACCTGGGTTACTTTGATATCTCCTTAACACTCCAACCGCAAAAGCAATATCAGGTCTTGTGTAGACCTGAGCATACATAAGGCTTCCAACAGCTGAAGCATAAGAAATGTTCTTCATTTGTTCCCGCTCAAAATCATTTTTTCGGGCACTAGTTTAAATTAAACCTATCACCCTTCACAATGGGAGCTATAGGTCTCTTGAGACAATCACTCATTCTAAATCTTTCCAAAACTTTGTCAATATAGGTCTCTTGAGACAAACCAAGAACACCTCTTACTTTGTCTCTTGATGCCAATAACGTAAGAGGCATCACCCATATCCTTTATATCAAAGTTCTTAGAGAAATTGTTTAACCTCATATAGTAAACCCTTATCATTGGTTGCAAATAAAATATCATCTACATATAAAATAAGGAAACAAATTTTGCTCCCATTGATCTTATGGTATATACAATGATTCATGACATTTTCTACAAAACCAAATGAAGAAATAACATCATGAAATTTTAAGTACCACTGACGGGAGGCTTGTTTCATATATAGATTTCTTAAGCTTGCATACCAATTGCTCATCCTCAATAGAGGAGAATCCTTCACGTTGTTTCATATAAACCTCTTCATCTATGTCTCCATTGAGAAAACCCATTTTCACATTCATTTGTTGCAACTCTAAGTCAAAATGTGCAACTAGTGCCAGAATGATGCGAAGAGAATCTTACTTAGATACATAAGAGAATGTCTCCTTGTAGTTGATTCCTTCCTTTTGATTAAATCCCTTGGCTATGAGTCTTGCTTTATATTTCTCAATGTTGCCTAAATGAGTATTTCTTAGAAAGACTCATTTACATCCAATGGCTTTTGCACCATCAAGCAACTGAACAAGACCCCAGACTCCATTCGATGCCATAGAATTCATCTCATCTTTCATAGCATCATACCACAAGTTTGATTCTTTAGAACTCATGGCTTGTGAAAATATTTCAGGATCATTTTCAGCTCCAATAGTATAGTCAGATTCCTGTAGATACACAACAAAGTCACTCGGTATCACTGATTTCTTAATGTTGTTTCATTATCTTCTTGAGGAACTTGTTGTTCAATTGGTTGATCAACAATTTCTTCTTGCTCCTCATGAACAACTTGATCAACTAGATTATCAGCAGATTGTGGATCTTGAATGATAGGTTGCACAACACCCGGTTGAGCTGGAAGGGTATTGTTAATAACAATCAATCTAAGATTTGAAGTGGATGGTTAAGTAACTGAATGATCTTTCTCAGAAACAAAATCTCTGGATTGATCGCTCCCACTAATCAAGTCGCTCTCAAGAAATTCAATATTTCTTGATTCCATAATCCTTGTACTTTGAAATGGACAATACAAATTGTATCCCTTAGACCTTTCAGCATATTCAATGAAGTATCCACTAATGGTCCTTGGGCCAAACTTCTTTTCTTGTGGGTTATAGATTCTCACTTCAGACGGGCATCCCCAAACGTGTACTTATTGCAAACTCGATTTCCAACTCTTAAATTACTCAAATGGTGTCTTTGGAACAACCTTAATTGGAACTCGATTCAATATGTACACTATCGTCTTTAGTGCTTCAGTCCACAACAACTTAGTAAAGCATACTTTGCACCATGTCCATTAAGGTTTGGTTTCTTATTTTTGCCACACCTTTCTGATCCGGAGAACCAGACATAGTGTACTGGGCAACAATCCCATGTTCTTGAAGAAACTTCACAAATAGATTAGGTGCTTGTCCATTCTCCGTGTATCTACCATAATATTCATCACCTCTATCAGATTTCACGAACTTAATTTGCTTTCCACATTGTTTCTCCATTTCGGCCTTAAAAAATTTAAAGGCATCTAAAGCTTCATCTTTAGAATGAAGTAAGTAGAGATACATATATCGTGAATAATCGCCTATGAAGGTGATAAATTATTTCAGACTACTTGGGTCCATGTCTGGACAAAAAAATATCTGTATGTATGATTTCTAATAGATTTGAGCTCCTCTTTGCACCTTCTTAGACTTGTTAGTTTGCAAACCCTTAATGCAATTTATACAAGTATCAAAATCAGCAAAATCCAAAGCACTAAGTACCCCTTCATTTACCAATATCTTAATTCTCTCGATAGAGATGTGTCCTAATGTTAGGTGCCACAGCATAGAGAAATCCTCATTCATAACACATCATTTTGTGCCAACATTAGCATGCACAACATCATAAGTGGTATCATTTTGCAAATTAATATAGAAAAGACCATATTGCAAATCAATGCACCATGTGTTATGACTAATCATATTAGATTCATAACAAACTAAATAGGTAGTCATACATTTCTTTTTCAAACCATAGCTTGAACTTAGGACAGTCTTTCTTCATGTGCCCCTTCCTTTTATAGAAGAAACACCTTGATTATTTCTTAATTCCAGCTTGAGGTGGTATTTTACCACTTCCCTTGTTCTTATGGCCTTTCTTATTATCCTTCCTTTCAGTCATCATAAGAGAACTCTCTCCTTGTTCCAACTGCAACCTCCCCTCTTCCTGAACACACATGGTCATGAGTTCATTAATAGACCATTTATCTTTATGTGTTGTCAGATATTTTAAAGGGACCATATAGTGCTGGGAGAGTATTCAGAATAAAATGCACCATAAAAGAGTCAGACATATCCACCTCTAGAGTTTTTAGTTGAGCTGCAATGTCCCTCATATGCATGATGTGCTCACGCACACCCCTCAGAGTATTGAGCTTCATGGAAGAAATTTTCATTAAGGTATTGGCCAATGCCTTCCCTGAAGTCTCAAATTGTTCATCAATGTACTTCAGGAGCACTTTTACATTGTCATACTGTTCAACTGAGCCCTTAATATCGGCCTGTATTTTAGTCTTAATGAACATCACACAGAGTCAGTTGGATCTTTCCAATATTCATACAGATCCATCTCCTATGGTTCACCGTTCTCTATAATTGCTGGTAGCTCAACTTTCAAGATAGTATAATCAATGTTCATATACCCTAACGTCAGCAAAATCTTTTCCTTCCAGATAGAAAAAATAATCTCCTCTCAATTCCGGGACAACAATTGCATTAATAGGTTGTATAGTTGCAAAATAATTCAACATATATGTTTATCATTAAAATTTGAGACAAAAATAATGTATCATGCTTTACCAATGTAAGTCATGCTTATAAAATTATGAATTTAGCGACATAAAATTTGTCTGTGGGCTAAAATTTTAATTCAATTAAATTCACATAAACATTATGATAAAACTATCAAGTTATATTTCTTAATCCCTGTGGGCAAATCAAAAAAATATAATTTAATATCTTATCCTAATTAATCATACAAAAATATAATAGAAATTCTTGTGGGATAATATCTACTATATTATATTATGATTAATTACAATTAATAATATTTACCTTATGTGATCTAGAGACTCTTAATATATATAATTTAAATAATTAAAGTTGTTGTGGCTAGGCTTTAATCAATTAAATTATAAAGATCACTAAATATTA
>CM023943.1:18416801-18428269 GCA_013407115.1 Glycine latifolia
AAACCGTCCTTCTTAAAATATGCATCAATGCGGGTATTCCAGGCTCTAGGTGCCTGTTTCAGTCCATACAATGCCTTCTTCAATCTAAACACTTTCTTTTCTTCTCCGCCCTTCAAGTATCCCGGTGGTTGTTCGAGATACACCTCTTCTTCAAGTACACCATTCAGAAATGCCGACTTGACATCCATCTGATAAATCGGCCACCCAAACTGAGCTGCTTGCGAGATCAACAATCTGATTGTCTCCATTCTAGCAACAGGTGCGAACACCTCATCATAGTCTACTCCTGCCTTTTGCGAATACCCCTTTGCTACAAGCCGAGCTTTATATCGCTCTATCTCTCCATCAGCATTCATTTTCTTCTTATAAACCCATTTAACTCCAATGGGTTGACTTCCTTTCGGCAGCTCGGCCAACTCCCAAGTATCATTTTGTTCAATAGCTTTGATTTCTTCATCCATGGTGCTTTGCCATTTCTCATCTCGGATTGCTTCTTCAAACCTTATTTCTTCAGAATCTGTCAACAAACAAACAAGATGGGCTTCACTTGTTGACTTGTACAAATCCTGCAAACTCCTCATCCGGGGTCGTCTTATCTCGTCTTCATCATCTATCTTGCTCCTTGCCAGGATCCAACTCGGTGATCCGTCTTCCTTCTCGTCTTGTATAACCATCTTTCCAGGATCTGATTTGATCTCGGATGGTACACTCCAATTCCACTCATCGTCTTCATTCACTTTCACATCTCGGCTTATCATTACCATCTTGGTGCTGGGATCTAACAGCTTGTATCCCTTTGTCTTCTCGTCATATCCAATTAAGATATACTTCCTGCTTTTGTCTTCTAACTTGGTTCTTTGCTGATCAGGGACGTGTGCATAAGCCACACTCCCGAAAACTCTCAAATGGCCCACCGATGGTTTTTGGCCCGTCCATAATTCCTGTGGGGTCTTTCCATTAAGTATGGAATGCGAACAGTGGTTATGTACATATACAGCACACAGAACAGCCTCCCCCCCAAAACTCCTTTGGCATTCTCTTCGTCTTCAACATTGATCTCACCATGTCAAGAATGGTTCAATTCTTCCTCTCTGCTACTCCATTTTGTTGTGGTGAGTATGGTGCTGTCAAGAACCTTCTGATGCCATACTCCTCGCAGTGCCTCCTAAATGCATTTGATGTGTACTCGCCACCTCAGTCTGATCGTATCGACTTGATCCTCCTTCCAGTTGCATTCTCAATCATCGTTTTGAACTTCTTGAACACTTCAAACACCTTGGATTTTTCTTCCAGCAAATACACCCAAGTTTTACAACTGAAATCATCTATGAATGTAACAAAATACCTCTTTCCACTGAAGGACCCAGGCGTAATAGGTCCACACACATCAGTATGAATTAACTCTAGTGGTCGTCGTGCTTGGTATCTGGCCGACCTCTGAAATGGACTCCTCGCGTGTTTGCTCAGCACACAATCTTCACAAAATCTCTTCTCACAATTCATTCTTGGCAATCCGTCCACCATATTCTTATTCACCATCTCGGCTAGGCCTCCAAAATGAAGGTGCCCAAACCGACGATGCCACAAGGATGCTTCATCACTTATCTCGGCTTGTAAACAGCCGACCTCTACACTTCTCAGAATTAACTTGAACATTCTATTCTTCTCCATCTGCACTCGGGCTATCAGTCGTCCTTGCTTTTCTTTCAAGTGGAGAACTCGATCTGTCATGATAACCGAGTAGCCTTTCTCCATAAATTGTCCCACGCTCAGAATATTACTTTTGAGTTCAGGCACGTAATACACATCTTGAATACGTCCAACTCGTCCATCTTTCTGCAAGAAACTAATCGTACCTCGACCTTTCATGCCGACCTTTGAAGCGTCTCCAAACGAAACATGTCCGGCTTCTATTTGTCTCAGACTACTGAACAAATGCTTATACCCACACATATGATTGCTTGCACCAGTGTCTATAAACCATTCCATCTCAGATGTCTGGTTTGCTTCACCTCCAGCCATCATCAGAACTCCTCCATCTCGTACTTCTTCTGCAGCAAAATTTGCAGTTTCATTTGTCCTTCTTTCACCTCGGCAATCCTTCGCAAAATGACCAACTCGGCCACAGTTGTAGCATCTGTCCGAGTTGCAATCTCTCGAATAATGTCTGTACTTTTCACATTTAAAACATTCTACATTTGAATGTCGGCCTCTTCCACGTCCTCGGCCTCCTCGCCAATTTTGCTGACTTGATTCAGCCTGCTCTTTATTCCATCCTTCTTGACCTCGGCTTCTACCACCTCGGTCATATCCACGTCCACCTCGGCCGCGTCCTCTACCTCGAAAATTTTGAGAATAGAGTGCTTTCTCATCCTTGATTGAAACCTTTGTCTGGAGTGCTTGCTCCAATGACTCTTCTTTCTTCTTTTTCTTTCTTTGTTCATGCTCCTCCAACGAACCCGCAAGTTCGTCAACGGTGAACGTTGCCAGGTCCTTTGACTCCTCAATCGCACATACAACATTCTCGAAGTCATCAGTGAGAGACCTCAGAATTTTTTCCACCACTCTGGTATCGGGAAGCACCTCTCCGCTTCTCTTTAGTTGATTCACTATGGTCTGGACCCGAGTAATGAAATCGGATACCCTTTCTCCTTCCTTCATCTTCATTCCTTCCAACTCTCCACGGAGAGTTTGAAGTCTGACTTGCCTGACTCGATCAGCTCTTTTGTAGACATTTGCAAGAATGTCCCACGCCTCTTTTGACGTTGTTGCGCCAGCAATCTTCTCAAATCCGGAATCATCAACAGCTCGTAACATCATATACAATGCTCCTTTGTCTTTCAATTGCATCTCTTTCAACGTTTTGTTCTGCGCCGCCGTGTATCCTGTCGTGGATGGTGGTTCTTCGAAACCATCATGGACAACCTCCCAACAGAGCTTTCATCTGGATACTCCAGTTCTCATAATTAGCCTTCGTAAGGCGGGGTAATGGCAGACTACTGCTCGGACCACTCTCCATTCTCTCAAGCTCTGATACCAATTTGATAATTTGATATCACTAATTTGATATCTCACAGGCCCTCTCTCACACACACACACTGGTGCACTCACACAAACACAAACACACACAAATTTACTGGGGCGGAAACTCTCTTGTATTGATAACAGTCTGCCAAAGCCACACTAATCTCTTTACATAATGTGCTATTTATAAGCAACTAAATTAAACCTAAACCTAAACAATTCAAATTCAAATCTAAATAATATCTTTCCTAATATCTTTCTATAATATCTCTCTCTCCATATCTTATCTTTCCTCATATCTATCTTTTCACATATTACTCCTTTTAAAATTCAAACTACATAAACAATATTTATTTAAACGTTTATCCTAACACCTTTGTGGTAATCAATTTAAGAGCTTGGTACTTGGTATGCCTTTATTTTGTTTTGCACATATTTAGAATTTTTTCTTGTCTTGTTTTTATATTTATTGATTGGTAGCCTTTATTAAAACTTTTAATTATAATAATAACTTTAAAAATTTTGTATATATTAACAATACATATTAAACTCTTTAATATTTCTTAATTTATATGTCTATAAATATAATATAGAGATATTTTTTAATCAATAATATTAATTTGTTAATAATGTTAATATTTATTAATAGAAAAAATCAAACTCGAAATATATTTCCTCTTTTCTTCTCTCTTAAATGTAGTAGTAATTTTTTTTCATGATTGCATATCCCAATTTTTGGCATCTTGCACCGGACAAAGTTAGAAGCACAAAAGGATTTTGAAAAAGAAATGCGAGTGCACCAAATGTATGTACACCAATTAACTTAAACTCCCACTGGCTTGCATTCTCAAAGCACTCAAATTGCCGGTTGACCCAAGGGGAAAATTATTCATCCTCTTTTATCGTCTGCAAAAAAACAAAAAAACGGCTTAATTCCAAAAAAAAACATTGAAACTAAAATTTTTGGGCCAATTTTGTTTTGAAATGAAATGACGACTATGAATAAAAAAAATATGACTCTGGTCCATTCATCAGTTTATACTTTATATAATAAATACAACTTTTTTTTAAAACCAGAAAACAAAATATATATAGCTATAAAGTGCACAAAGGCCAATACAAAATGAGCATAGAAAATGTTCCTGTACAGAGTTTCTCCAACAGAGGTTAAAGGATATTTATATAAGAAGCATATAAATATTCCCTAACCAATGTCATCATACATCCAGAAATAGAAAAAATAGTGTTTTTGTAGAGCTTAACAATAGAAACATCAATCTCCCAACCCGTATACTTAGGGATAAGTGATTACAGACTCACTTAGCACAGTTTCAGAGTTCCATCATAAGTTTTGATGGGTGCAAGCCGATCGACATACAATAAATACAAGTGTTTATACTATTTATAAACACATGCACAATAAAACACTTCAAATGTGTAATTGTTCTCAAGCTTTGAGGTAGGAGAGAAAAGGATGTAAGTGAATCTTCTCTAATATACATACGGATGACAATATTTTTATGGGAAAGACTTGATCGAAGAATGTGATGACTTTTAAAAACATCCTAGATGTTCTAAATTAGTTTTCGGACTAAAAGTTAATTTCTTGTAACGTGCTTATGTGTAACTATATCAAGTATTTCAACAACACCTTACACAAAAATTAGAAACAACAAACTGCAATCCAAGACTAAAAAACGAAGGTCGTATGAGTTATATCAGCATGTAGTTGAATGTACATACGTACTCCAATTCCCATCACAAGTTGATAACTGATCGATGATGACACATGCACAATAACAAGCTGCATCAAAATGTAAAATGCAAAACCTTTACTCTTCCATTGGATCGGATGCAGGTAGTTGAGTATGCAACCCATTGACTTGATTTCTTGGAAGAGTAAGAAACAAACTGTTGTCGCACGATCTAGTGCAGAGGCTAAGTATCGTGCAATGAGAGTTGTTAATTACCTGCGAGCTAATCTGGTTAAAAGAGTTGATTAGAAAGCTTCATCTTTGTGAACAAAAACAACCCATGACACTCATTTGTGACAATCAAGTTGCACTGCATATATCATCTAATATTGTGTTCATGAGAGAACCAAACATATAGAGATCGATTGTCACTTCTTCAAGAAAAGATTCAGTCAAGAGAAATCAAAACAACATTTGTCAACTCCAATGATCAACTTGCGGATGTCTTCACTAAAGCTCTTAGAGGTCCTCGGGTTAAATATATTTGTGACAAGCTGAGTGTTCACAATATATATGCACCAACTTGGGGGGAGTGTTAGAGTAGTACAGTGTATATAATATAATAGTCTTACATCTTGTATATGATAGATTAGTCTATGTACTTGTTAATATAAATATATTCCATGAGTGCTCATATTAGGCACACAATTATTCAATCTCAAGTTCTATTTTTTAAAATCTTTCAGATATTTACACAAGTGTTTGTCAAAAAATAAGTTCAAATAAATTCTTTTGAACAGATTCTAAATAAGAGATTTGAAATGTACAATTGTGCGATCTTATCAAAGACACAACTATAATTTGACATTAATCTTTTAGTCTTGTTGGTACATGACATTAATTATTAGTTCCATTAATTAGAGATTATTGATATGGGGGAAAAATCTCAAGAAGGAAAAAGACTAAATACCAAAGACAATTACCTTGCCAGCATGGTTAATAAATAATTTTCCTTCCCCGTTTTTGATGCATTTTTAGAGCAAGAGAATAGGGTTTAATTAATGATAGAAAAAAGTTTTCAAATTGAAAAATATCTATAAAATATTTTAAGAAATTAACCTAAAACTCGTCAAATATCAAACTTTATTTTACTTTGCTCGATTAATCATTTAAAGTTAATTTTAATTTTTTTACTACATTTCTTAAAATATACTAGTACGATTTTAGAACATTTATTAGTATGGTTTTATTTTCAATTTAAGAGTATTTTCTTGAAGTTGTGGGTTGATTTGAAGTATTAGACTAATATTTGGGCAAATATTAAGATTATGGTTAGAATGATAGGATTACGTCAGGTTTTAGACAGAGTTTTAGGAAGAGCTTTATGTAGAGATGTTAGTGTTGATGAGGAAGAAGCCCTTCAGCACCAAAGGCCGACAACATCGACACATAGACAACAGACAACTGCAACTATTGCTGAGGATATTGAGAATGTGGATCATGCTGTTGACGAGGCTCATGAGGAGTTTCACGATCCAGTTACAGAGAATGTAGGTGCTGATTCACATGGTTTTCCAGGCTGGTCCCAATATACATCAGTGTTGACATCATATGTTGATCATGTGGCAGCCAAAGTGTGAGCATGAGAGGTAGTTATTTCTTTAATTATAACATATTTAAATTTTATTTGTCATTTTAATTTGCCCAATTAATTATAATTATTTGTAGGAACGTATTGAGTAGAAGTTGGCCTCTCATGGGAGGAAGGTCAAAAAATTAGGAAGGCTTGCACCTGAAATTGAAGATTTAGTTGCTAGTACAGGCTTAAGTTCTTTGATGACATGCTTATTGGAGACAGGAGACAAGGGACTTTTGTATGCTTTTGCAGAGAGATGGCACAAGGAAACTAGCAGTTTCCATCTGCCTATAGGAGAGATGAGTATTACCCTCGATGATGTAGCATCGTTGTTACATCTAGCCACTATAGGTGTCTTCCATACCTATGATGCAATAGATGTAGAGCAAGTTATGGAGTTGCTTGGAGTGACTACACAACAAACAGTAGATGAGGCAGAGCAATGTAGATGGGCATATGTTCGCCTTGCTTGGTTGCGAGACATTTATCGTACCAAAAGTGATGCAACACAATGGACACTAGCAACTAGAGCATATCTATTGCATCTTATAGGTTGCACACTATTTGTTAACAACAGTGCCACAAATATCAGTGTAGTATTCTTGAATGTATTTTGTGACCTAATCAATCTGGAGGGTTTCCCCGGCAACGGCGCCAAAAAACTTGTTGTGTGATTACGGCAAGTGCACCGATCGTTAACAAGTAATAAAAGTGAGTAAGTGAGTTATCGTCTCCACAGGGATTGGGGTAATTTTCACAATAATATTAATTCTAAATGATTGGAAGATAAAAACAAAAAAAAAAACAAAGAATAGTTGTTGGATTGATTGTTTGAATAGAAATAGAAATTAAATGCAGTAAAAAGATAAAAGAATCTACCAATGGAAGAAACAATTGTGGTCAGGCGCAATCCCCTTTGTTCCTACCTCCTTCACTTGATTGGTTTATTATCTTAAGTCACACACATGATAAATCTTTCCTAAATTCGTAAATCCTAGAGCATACCAGCGAAACCAGCGATTTAACCCTTTAATTCGATCGAGAAACCTAAACCCTTAGTGAATCTGTCAAACTAAGTATTCAAAGAATATATCTCATGTGATCTTGTTAAGATTATTCGGAGAATAAGCCTTTCCTAAGTTAGTTAATCCCTAATTCCTTAGTGAATCAACCCTTTAACCCAATTCAAAAACCCAATTCCTTGGTGAATTCTATTAAGTTAAGCATGAAAAAGAACATATTATAAAGTCCGTAGCCACGCATCCCTATTCCTAGGCGAAGAACAACTATTATTCTAAACAGGTCAGAAATTAGAATCCCAACGTTCCCATTGTGAATCCTAACCCTCAATACTCAAATAGAATGGCCAGTTCTAATCAAGAATAAAACATTAAACAGCACAGAGTAGAATAAAATAATCAAAACAGCATTAGAATCAATACCAATTCAAGTTGCAGAGGAGTTACATCAGTTCATGGCCTTCCCACAATACAAGTTTAGCCTGCCATAGGCTTCAAGAAACCAAAAGCTATCAAATAGAACATTCTTGAGTGACCTTGCCTTGATTCTTGACCTCCAATGGTGGAAAGATGAGAATGAGAGAGTGAGATGGATGATAAGAGATGGTCCTGGATGCTTCCTAGAGGCCTTTATTTATAGATAAATCTAATTAGGGTAACAAGGCCTATTTTCTTGTTCCAAATCTGAATCAAATCTTCTTAATTAAGGAAACTAAATATATTTATAGAATCCTTTAATTAAGGCAACTAATCCTAATATAGTACCAAATCTGAAAATATATAATTTAAATAAGGAAACAACATCCTGTGGCGCTGACTGCGTGAAGTCCCGCGCTGGTCGCGCGGGATCGATGAATGAAAAACTGCTTCCAGGGCACCTGGCGCGGATAGTGCGGGCATTGGCGCGGATAGCGCCGGAGCTTCGACCAGATGACGCTGATGGCGCGGTTCCCACGCCACTCGCGTGGGTTCTTCGAACTGGGGCATGGATTTTAACATGTGGCGCGACCCGCGCGGTATCTGGCGCGATCCGCGCGGGACTCCAGAATTGCTTTTCTTCTTTCTTCGGCCTTTATTCTCCTCTTTTGACCCTGAAATGTATAATTGGTATTGGAATGAGATAAAATAGAATATTATTAATAAACTAACTAAAACTAGACTAAATCCTAATTATTTAATCGAAATATAACCTAAAACTATCCTAAAACTAAGATGTGTTTGCAACACATCAATCACCTATCGTAAGTGGTTGGATAGGTTGACAACAAATGCTATTTGTTGGATACCTTATGGCGATCACCATATGTACTATACAAAATGGTAAAATTACACGTGGCCATTACTGTGGGTACACGTGTCTGCCCTCCATGTCAGCCCTGCTACAGGAATTGCACATGTGTTCGTCCTCCGTGTCAACCTTGCTATAGTGACGACACACTTGTTTTCCCTTCGTGTCAACCCTGTTACAGAAGCGCAGACGTCAACCCTCTACAGGCCGGGTCTCTCCTAGCCACCAACATATCTGTAACGCTTATTTATTCAAATAAGTGTAACCACTTTATCTCTTAGAATATCTCCAATTATCTCCAAAGAATTATCTACAAGTTGTTACTTATCTACATGTAACAACATACCTACAAGGGATTATCTACAAGTTGTTACTTATCTACAAGTAACAACATATCTACAAGGTACACATTATCTTTTATTCAAATTACATAACTGTCTGCTATTATCTGTTATCTTATCAACAAATTAATTAACAAACAAAGGCCCAAGGCCCATACTCCATGCTATAAATACAAGTTCTCTAAACCTTTACTCACTCAATATTCACTACCCGAGACACTTATTCGGAATCTCTCTTCTCTTTTACTCAGTTATGCCTCCATAATTGATGTACTTACTTGAGCGTCAGAGTCCTTTCCTTTGTGTTGCAGGCCCCCCTCCTTAACAAGGTTGACTCACCATCCGATGTGTAGAGTTTGGAACCCACTTGGACCTCGTCCATCATCATACGTGGAATTTCCAGATTTTGGTAAGAACATTTGGCGCCCACCGTGGGACCGCGGTAAAACTTACCCTGTGGCCTCACAATCTCCACATCGTTGCATTCTCTAGACCACATTTTGTGTCCACCCACGTCAATGGTCAGTAAGCGCAACACTCCCAAGGAGACGTCCAACCCTCCTCATGACCACTTTTGATCAAGGCCCGCTCTCAAGGAGCCTTACTATCAGGTACTTCATTGTCGATTTTGACACCTCTTATCTTGCTTTAATTGGCAGGAAAATGCTGAACGAGTTAGGAGCCATCGTCTCCACACCTCACCTAAAGATGAAGTTCCCCACCATGATGGGAGAAATAGTCATTGTCAAGGCAGATCAGAAACAAGCTCGACAATGCTACACTAAGAGACTAAAAGTGGCATCGTATCCTCCCAACAAGGAGCTGGGCAGATACCATCCCACTTTGGCGGGAACCAGCTAAGTCATGAGCATAGACAAAGGGTCCACCCCTTACACACTAATTGTCTATACAACTCAGCATGACGACACATTCAATATGGATACGCATGACATTGCCGTTGGTAAAGGTCCAAACATTATTGAAGAATTCATCAAGCTGCAGCCTGGACCCAAACCTCGACAGTGTATGCAGCTCAACAGGAACCATACTAGCCACGAGCATAAACGCTTAGTTGATGTCCAACACAAGAACGAGGGCCTATTTACTTGGCAACCATATAACATGTCAGATATCCATCCCAACATCATGTGCCACAATCTAGCCATCTCACACATCATCTGCAGGTATGACCTACCTTATGCCATAATCATCGGCAATGGCACACAATGCAAAGCTTCGACTCAAAAACTTTCTCGCGGGGTTAGGCATCAAGCTTGAACCCAACCGGGAAGGCCTAGTCAGGATTGTCACGAGCCTGGACAGTGGCACTTACAGACTACAAAAACTAAGTGGTAAAGACATTCCAAGAACATGGAATGCTACCCACCTGAATTTCTACTACAGATAATGAATTGAAGGCCGGATGGCATACTCTTTTTCCTACTCGAGTTTTTTTCCCCTAAAAAATAGGGTTTTGGCTTGAGAGGTTTTAACGAGGCTCATTCAAAGAACAACAACGGAATATGTACTTTAATTGCTACATTAATAAAACATACGTCTCTTTCTAAATGTACTTGTGTCAACATTGCAGGAACATAACAAAAGCAGGACCAGCGCCTGATTACTGTCCAAGGTCCAGCCTTGACAAAACCCAAGACCATGTCCTGGTACCACTCTCCAGGGTCTACCCTTGGTGAGCCTTACAAAATCCCAGGACGGACGAGTTCCTGGTCGCATCTCTAGAGGCTTGTCAAACCCAAGGTCCGCCCTTGGTGAGCCTAGACAAAATCCAGGACGAACGCGTCTTGGTCGCTCTCCAAAGGTTCATAAACCCAAGGTCCACCCTTGGTAGACCTTTGCCTTACAGGTTTAACAAAACCCAAGACCAGCTCTTGATACTTTACAGGTTCATAAACCTAAGCTTTGGTAAATCGTCAAGGTTCATAAACCCAAGTCTTGGTAGACCTCCAACTCCAAAATCCAAGGCCTGCTCTTGGTAACTTACAGGTTCATAAACCCAAGTTCTGGTAGACCGTCAAGGTTCATAAACCCTAGTCTTGGTAGACCTCCAACTCCAAAACCCAAGACCAACTCTTGGTACTTTACAAGTTCATAAACCCAAGGTCCACCCTTGGTAGACCTCCACTTTCACAGGTTCATAAACCCAAGCTCTAGTAGACCGTCAAGATTCATAAACCCAAGCCTTGGTAGACCTCCAACTCAAAAACCCAGGACCAGTTCCAGGTACTCTCCAAAGGTTCACAAAACCCTAGGGCTTCCCTAGGTGGAACTCCAGCAAAACCTAAGGCAGCCCCTTGATCGATAACAAGTTCATAAACCCAAGCTCTGGTAGACCGCCAAGGTCGACTCAAAGACACAATCAATATGGTTCCAACTTCAATTCACTAATAAATAAAAAGGGGATTTTTGTCGAACAGTTTGTATGCGCTAAATGAAAATTGCAAA
>CM023943.1:18437183-18574090 GCA_013407115.1 Glycine latifolia
TTGAGACATATGTATATGTGGTGATATGGCTTGAGAGCTGTGATGGCTAGTTTGTGATATCAATTTTGATATTATATGCATGGAAGTGAACCAGGGGGTGGAAAGACCTCCAAGAACCCTGAGTTTACTGAGATTGTTATCTCACCCCTGTTGGGATTATGTTTTGCAGGTGATACTCAGGGAGTGGCTGATAAATCCCAGGGCAAGAGGCCCGAGTAGGGATAGGTTCTATGAGGACCTTAGGCATAGTGTTGGAGAGCATGTCGGCTCTACTTGTGTTTTATGCCTGTGATTTTGTACCCTGAGAGGGATATGTACAGTTTTTATGCATACTTTGTATATTATGAGAATTCACCATATATGATGTACAGTGGATGTTGTTAATGACGTTTGATGATGTCATTTTGTTTATCGCTTCCGAATTGATTATCTGTGATAATTGCTGCGCTTAACGACCATAAATCAATGTTAATGAACCGGATGCATATGGGGCATTACATTTTATGGTATTAAAGCAGTTTCATAGGGAAGCATTATGTATGGTGAATTGTGTGTTGTTCACTAATGTTCTAGGTGTTCATTATAACTGTTGCATGTGTGGTCATTGAGTGTGGGCCTGATCAACTCACCCTTTTATGTGACATGTGCAGTGTCATGGTGAGGACCCGGAACAATAGTGAAATGGCGGGTGCAGATGGGCAACCCGACCCAGTGACAGCTGCCTTGGCAGCTATGCAGCATGAGATGGCTGCTAACAGGTAGGTGAATGAGGCCTTGTTGAAGGCCAATGAGGATTTGATGGAAGAGTTGAGATCTCTGGAGAGAGAGGACAAAGGACCCTCTCCATCACCTACTTATGAGGGCGAGGGTAGTCGCCACCAGGGTGGAGGTAGCCATTGTTCTGATGGACCTAGCCACCATAGAGGGGACCGGTTGTCCGAATCAGATGTTGAGGAGGATACAACTACTAGAGGGAAGATGCTTATTGCTTTCCGCAAGCATGACCCTCCAGTTTTTCATGGAGAGTATGATCTCATTGCTGTTGTCAGATGGTTGCAGGCTTTAGAGAAGATCTTCACTGTGATGGAATGTTCAGACCATCAGAGACTTCTCTATGCTACATACATGCTTCAGGGAGATGCTCATGAGTGGTGGGTTACTACTTCAGAGTTGATGAGAGGCCATGGTGAGGTTGTTACCTGGCAGGCTTTTGAGGCCCAATTCCTGGACAGATACTTTCCCAGAGATGCCAGAGAGCAGAAGCAGGCCGAGTTTGAAGGCCTTGTCCAGGGGCAGATGACAATAGATGAGTATTTGGCCAAGTTTAATGAGTTAGCTAAATATGCTCATTTCAGGAGGACTCTCCCTGACGCAGAAGTTCTTACAGCTAAGTTCTAGAGAGGACTTAGAGAGAGTATTGAGGAGAAGATAGCTGGTAGTGGGTCCCGAGATCTGGGACGTCTGGTGAGACAGTGCCGACAAGTGGAGGATATGATCAGGAGGCGCAGTGGCAGCCAGCCTACTCCCTCCGTGAGACAAGAGATGAGGAGACCCAGTGGTCCAAGCCCATCCATGAAGGGCAAGGGCAGAGATTTGAGGGTCTCTTCTCCAGCAGACAGATTCAAGAAGGGCCTCAGTCAGAGAGGAGTCCCACAGAGACCAGGTCCACGTCCCAAGTGTGCTACTTGTAGGCGGAATCATTGGGGAGTGTGTCCCACTGGTCAGCTGGTATGTTATAGATGTGGCAAGCATGGCCACTATGCTAGAAAGTGTCCACAGGCAGGCGGTCGAGCTATAGCTGCTCCTGTGATTTCAGTGGAACCTATTGCAGGTCGGATCTACACAATGGATGCTAGAGAGGCAGCCAGAGCTCCTGATTTGATCAGAGGTACTATTCTGATCGATATGTATGATGTGAGGGTTTTGTTTAACTCTGGAGCTACACACTCTTTCATTAGTAATCGCACTGCTTTAGGACTGAACTTGTCGATGTTCAGACTTCCTTCTCCTATGGAGGTTACCACCGCCTCTAAGGAGCAGTGTAGAGTGGATATGTGCTACAGAGATGTGCATTTTTAGTTTGAGGGCAGGGAGTATAGTGTTGATCTGTATTGCCTTGCGATGCCTACCCTTGAGATTATTTTGGGTATGGGTTGGTTGGCCAAGTATGGCATTATGCTAGATTGTTGTTATAAGAAGGTCGTGGTGCCTTCAGATGGAGTCAGCTCGAGTTCCACTTCGTTTCTCTCAGTCTTACAGGTTCGCAAGGAACTGAAGGGAGGAGCTCAGGGCTATCTTTTGTTGAGTACAGCAGATGAGAGACAGGGGGGTATGTCAGAGATTCCGATGGTGAGTGAGTTTGTTGATGTATTTCCAGATGAGATTACTCAGCTACCACCAGATAGGGGAATTGAATTCTCCATTGACTTGGTTCCAGGTGTAGGACCCATATCCATAGCTCTTTATCATGTCTCCTTTAGAGTTAAAGGAGCTGAAAGTGCAGATTGAGGACTTGTTGTCCAAAGAGTTTATTAGACCGAGTGTGTCACCGTGGGGAGCACCGGTTCTTTTTGTGAAGAAGAAGGATGGAAGTATGCGATTGTGTGTGGATTATAGGTAGTTGAATAAGGTTACTATAAAGAATAAGTATCATTTGCCTCAGATTGATGATTTGCTTGATCAGTTGAAGGGAGCTTGTGTGTTCTCCAAGATAGACCTGCGATCCGGATATCACCAGATTCGGATTAAGCCTGAGGACATACCGAAGACAGCTTTCAGATCTCGGTATGGTCACTATGAGTATCAGGTCATTCCCTTTGGTTTGACGAATGCCCCTGCAGTGTTCATGGATTATATGAACAGGGTGTTCAGACCTTACTTGGATCAGTTTTTAGTGGTATTTATTGATGATATACTGATCTATTCAAGGACGGAGATAGAGCATGCCGAGCACCTCAGGATTGTTCTTCAGACATTGAGAAATGATCAGTTGTATGCTAAATTATCGAAGTGTGAGTTTTGGCTATCAGAGGTGAAATTTCTTGGCCATGTGATTTCCGCAGTTGGGGTAACAGTTGATCCCAGTAAGATAGAGGTTGTGATGTCTTGGGAGAGGCCCAAGAATGTTTCAGAGATCCGTAGTTTCCTTGGTCTAGCAGGTTACTATCGGAGGTTCATTCAGGGGTTCTCACAGATGGTGTTACCTTTGACCCACGTTACCAGGAAGGGTAACCCATTTGTTTGGACTCATGAATGTGAGGAGTGTTTGCTGAGATTGAAGGAAAAGTGGACCACAGCTCCAGTGTTGACTCTTCCTGATCCTGAGGGATGTTTTGAGGTTTATTGTGATGCTTCCAAGCAGGGACTTGGATGTGTGTTGATGCAGGAGAAGAGGGTAGTTGCCTATGCATCCAGGCAGCTGAAGCTTCATGAGGAGAATTATCCTACACATGATTTAGAGCTTGCAGCTATTGTCTTTGCTCTAAAAGGTTTGGAGGCATTACTTGTATGGTGCCAAGTTGATGGTATTCAGTGACCACAAGAGTCTCAAGTATCTATTTGATCAGAAGGAGTTGAATATGAGACAGAGACGGTGGATGGAGTTCCTCAAAGATTATGACTTTGAGTTGAGATACCATCCAGGCAAGGCGAATGTTGTTGCTGATGCCTTGAGCAGGAAGCATGTGAGTGTTGCCTGCATGATGATCTCAGACTGTGAGTTGATAAAGCAGTTTAGAGATATGCACCTGACTGTGACAGAGGGTGCTAGTGGTCTCGAGTTGAGAGAGATCAAAGTTGATAATGATTTGATACGGAGGATCCGAGAGGCTCAGAAGTAGGATGTTTCTTGGGAGACTCATGACTTGGTGTTGTACCAAGATCGGATCGTTGTGCCTAAGGGCGAGTTGGTGGATGTAATCCTGTCTGAGGCTCATAAGGGTCAGTTTAGCATTCATCCAGGTGCCACCAAGATGTATCAGGATGTTAGGAGGAGATTCTGGTGGTCAGGGATGAAGAGAGACATAGCTGAGCATGTGTCTAAGTGTCTGGTATGTCAGAAGGTGAAGATTGAGCACCAAAGACCGTCAGGTTTGCTACAGCCTTTACAAATTCCAGAGTGGAAGTGGGATAGCATTTCCATGGATTTTGTAGTTGGATTGCCGAGGACTCAGACTGGATGTGATTCCATCTGGGTAGTTGTAGATAGGCTGACCAAGTCTGCTCATTTCTTACCTGTTCGGACTGATTATACTGCAGAGAGGTTGGCTCAGCTATATGTCAGAGAGATTGTCAGACTACATGGTGTCCCAGAGAGTATTGTTAGTGATAGAGATCTGAAGTTCACTTCTAGATTTTGGAGTGCACTTTAGGAGGCTTTTGGGACCCAGCTGAGACTTAGTACAGCTTACCACCCACAGACGGATGGTCAGACAGAGAGAACTATCCAGGCCTTGGAGGATATGTTGAGAGCTTGTGCTTTGGAGCAGGGTGTTAGATGGGATAGATACCTACCACTGGTGGAGTTCTCACACAATAATAGTTTTCATGCTAGTTTGGCCATGGCACCGTATGAGGCGTTGTATGGCCGGAGGTACAGGACTCCTGTTTGTTGGGCTGAAGTGGGTAAGAGACAGCTTCTTGAACCTGAGATGGTTCAAGAGACTACTGAGCAGATTCATTTGATCAGAGATAAGTTGTTGAAGGCTCAGAGTCGGCAGAAGAGTTATTATGATCATAAACACATGCCGTTACAGTTTGATGAGGGCGACCATGTGTTTCTCAGGCTGTCTCCAGTCACTGGTGTTGGACAGGCATTGGGTGTGAGGAAGCTTAGTCCTAGGTTCATTGGTCCTTACCAGATTCTCTAAAGGGTAGGGCCAGTGGCTTACAGGCTAGCTTTGCCTCCCCAATTGTCAGGGCTGTATGAT
This sequence comes from Glycine latifolia, assembly GCA_013407115.1. Taxonomy (NCBI): domain Eukaryota; kingdom Viridiplantae; phylum Streptophyta; class Magnoliopsida; order Fabales; family Fabaceae; genus Glycine; species Glycine latifolia. Next base: position 18,442,112 of record CM023943.1, read on the forward strand.
GTTTTCCACGTGTCTCAGTTGAGGAGGTATGTGCCAGATCCTTCGCACGTGGTGGAGCCTGACACTATTCAGATTAGGGAGAATCTGACTTGTCCTACATGACCAGTGCGGATTCTTGACAGGATGGAGAAACAGGTTAGGAGTAGAATTATCCCCATAGTCAAAGTCCAGTGGGATGGAAGGACACCTGAGGAGGCGACTTGGGAGCGAGAGCAGGAGCTTTTGCAGCTATACCCCGAGTTGATTACCAAGTATGAACTCAAATTTTGCGGTCAAAATTCTTAAAAAGGGGGGTTGAATATAATAACCATGATTTGTAAAAAAAAATTATATTAATATTTTATTTGGCGCGATTTGCACCAGTAGCGGCGCCGTTAGCGCCATGACTCTACCATGTGGCGCGATTAGCGCCAATGATGGCACTGTTAGCGCCAGAATGGCCCTAGAGACCCCCAGATTCGAATATTTGGCGCGATTAGTATTGCGAATTCGGCAAGTGTACCGTTCGTTTCAAGTAATAAAGTGAGTAAGTCAAGTATCGTCTCCACAGGGATTGAATGCAATCTTACGTAACTTAATATCTTAGAAATTGGAAGACAAAATAATAAGTTTGAGAGAGTTTGTTGAGTTATCTTTTAGTACTGTAATTTAAATAGCTGGAAATTAATAAGAATGTAAGCGAACGTAATTAGATTTTACTGCAGTAGTGAGAGATGATTGTAGTTAAATGCAATCCCCTATGGTTCCTTCCTACTATGTTTCGATTGATTATTAATTTGAACTAATCCTAATTACTCAGCTGATGTGTTCTCTTATGATTAGCTAAACCCTAATCCCTTAGTAATTTAACCCTTTGATGAAATTAAGAACCCTAATCCCTTAGTGATTTCTTCTTAAACCAAGCATTAAGCAAACACAATCTGAAAGTGCTGCAACCACACATCCCTATCCCTAGGCAATGTATAAATTGTTGTTTTACTCATTTCAGAAATTAGAATCCCAATATCCCTATTGTGAATCCCAACCCTAAGTGTCTTAACAGAATGACCAGTCCAAATTAAGAATTATGCAGTGAAGAATAGAGTAAGACAAAGCAATTATGATAACTTCTTATTAAAACCAATCAATACATAGAGGAATTCTTCATAGGTTCATGGCTCAACCACAATACAGAAATTAGCCAAGCATACTCTGAATTGATACTACTTCCATGACTAACATACCAGAGGAAAAGAAACTTTTACACAGAGTGTTGTTCTACAGACTCCTCCAGGCTTCCAATCTTCTCCCAAGGTCCTTCAATGGCTTCTTCCTTAGCAAATCTGTCTAAAACCCAGTAAAAGCTCCTCTCTTGGTGACCTAGAGGCTCTTTTATGCCTCCTCACGCCCTAGGTTTAATTCCAGTAATAATGAACTATTCCCTCCACTGAATCAATTCAAATCTTTAATTTGGGAAACAGCGAGCTTTTCACGCGATTCGCGTGGGTTATTCGAGTTAAATGAGCTGCTCTGGACTTCTGGCGCTGATAGCGTGGGTGTTCGCGCTGATAGCGTGAATCATTCGAATTGAAGGCTTGAGTTTTGATAGCATGGCGCGATTCGCGTGGATGTTCACGCTACCAGCGTGACTTGTTAGAGCTGAGAGTCTGTTGTTTCAGCATCTGACGTTGATCACGTGGTGGTTGGCGCTACTCGCGTGATCTCTTCGAACTGAATATTTGATCTTGACACTCCCACGCTGATCGCGTGACTTGTTCGAGAGCACTGGCTTGCTCTTTTTGCTTCTTTTCCTCTCTTGTTGGTTCCTAGATGATAAAATAACTCAGAATTTAAATTAATATGCAATTAAATGATAATTCACTAATTCCTACTCTAATTTACTAAATCTTAAACAATTTATTAATTAATTAAACCTAAAAACTATTATATGCTGGAAGCATATCAATTAGCACCAGATATGACGCGATTATCGCTAGAATGCTCTAAGAGACCCTTTCTTTCGAATTCTTGGCGCGATTAGCGTGGGGTGTGGCGCCATTAGCATGGGAACGCGGGCAGGACCCTGTAAAAGGGTCATTTGAACGTTTTGGGGGAGGAAAATCAATTCTTCTTCTTCCTCGAGCTTCCTTCCGCCATTAATGACCAGAGAAGCTTCATATCTTCTCCATTCTTCATCTAAACACTTCCTACCCAACTAGAAAGTTGATTAGAACTCCTCTATGAGCTAGATTTCAGCTTCAGTTTCTCGAGAGAACCATCAATCGGAGAAATCTCGTTCTTTAGGGAACTTTACAAAACTGAGTTTTGGAATGGAAAGAAGGCGATTCAAGGACGCTAAAGCTTGGAGGAGTGATCCTTTAGCCTTCCTCGACTGTTTAGAGGTAAGAGACTCAAGTTTTACCGATTGAATTGTGAAATGGTTCTTGGGATGAATAGTGACCCAATTGAGTTAGGGCTGGAATTAGGCTTGGGTTCTTTAGAAAAGTATGCTCAAGAGGTTGTTCTGATGAATACTGAGCTTTGAATCATAACTATTGATGAAGTTTGGTTTTGACTCTAGGATATGTATGAGTATGAAGAACGATGATTAAATGGAGGGTATCATGACATGTATGAGCATATGTGCTTTTACTAAAAGTGTTCAGGGGACTGTATAGAAGGTGATTATATGTTGAAGTGATTGTTTTGAATGAATTGGTTATTCTTGAGATATAGAGGGGTTGAGCAATTGTATGCTTTGAACCATTGTATGCAGAGTCTTAGAGGGACTCTAGTGCCTTGGTTAGGCTAAGATAGATCCTGCTGAGGGTCTGTGAGTCGCCTATAAGGTGGTTAGCTCTTATAACCCTAAGATAGAGAACAAAGAGGGTTTTAATAGAAAGGAATAGTGTTTCCTTTCATTCTAACGGTTGAGGACCGTTATTGATTGATTGTTTGTATGCCTTGTGTAGGGCATGATACAGATATTGCTGGTGGTTGTGACCATGAAGCTGGGAGAGTCGGTGTAGCGTTGAGAGCAGGTAAGCTCTTTGTTCTTGGGAGTGTTTCCCCTTGATTGTGTTCCACCATACTCCAGAGGGAGTGATGGTTATTGTATGAATTGATGCATGTATATTAAAATTGTGTGTTACTATTTTGATTGAAAACATGTACTTGATATACATGGATTGAGGCGATGTGTGTTGATTGATGAGATTTCTCTGGCCAGCAAAATAGAATAGAATATACATGTCTGAGTAAGTCCTGATGAGAAATGTGCCCATATAGATGGATGTAGCTTCCTCAGGCAAATGATAGAAAGTCCTGATGAGAGATGTGCCCATATAGATGGATGTAGCTTCCTTAGGCAATGATAGAAAGTCCTGATGAGAAAAGTGCCCACATAGATGGATGTAGCTTCCTCAGGCATTGATAAATGATATATATATATATATATATATATATATATATATGCCATGTACATATGATGTGTTTAATAGTGTGATGGCTAAATGATGATGATGTATGTTATAAAAAGGGTGATGATGAACCCTTGAGACATATGTATATGTGGTGATGGCTTGAGAGCTGTCATGGCTAGTTTGTGATGCCAATTTTGATATTATATGCATGGAAGTGAACCAGGGGGAGGAAAGACCTCCAAGAATCCTGAGTTTACTGAGATTGTTGTCTCACCCCTGTTGGGGATTATGTTTTGTGGGTGATACTCAGGGAGTGGCTGATAGATCCCAAGGCAAGAGGCCCGAGCAGGGATAGGTTCTATGAGGACCTTAGGCATAGTGTTGGAGAACATGTTGGCTCTACTTTTGTTTTATGTCTGTGATTTTGTACCCTGAGAGGGATATGTACAGTTTTGATACATACTTTGTATATTATGAGAATTCACCATATATGATGTACAGTGGGTGTTGTTAATGACGTTTGATGACGTCATTTTGTTTATCGCTTCCAAATTGATTATTTGTGATAAGTGCTACGCTTAACAACCATAAATCAATGTTAATGAACCGGATGCATATGGGGCGTTACACCCTGCTACAGTGACGACGCACTTGTCTGCCCTCCGTGTCAGCCTTGCTATAGGAGGGCAGACGTCAACCCTCTACAGGCCGGGTCTCTCCTAGCCAACAACATATCTGTTATGCTTATTTATTCAAATAAGTGTAATCATTTTATCTCTTAGAATATCTCCAATTATTTCCAAGGGATTATCTACAAGTTGTTACTTATCTACAAGGTACACATTATCTTTTATTCAAATTACATAACTACCTGCTATTATCTATTATCTTATCAACAGATTAATTAACAAACAAAGGCCCAAGGTCCATACTTCACGCTATAATTACAAGTTCTCTCTAAACCTTTACTCACCCAATATTCACTATCCGAGACACTTATTCGAAATCTCTCTTTTCTTGTACTTTGTTATGCCTCCATAACTGATGTACTTACTTGAGCGTCAGAGTCCATTCCTTTGTTTTGCATGTCCCCTTCCTTAACAAGGTTGACTCACCATCCGACGTGCAGAGTTTAGAACCCACTTGGACCCCGTCTATCATCATACGTGGAATTTCTAGATTTTGGCAAGAACACCGTAATTTCAAAGAATTTGAGCTGATTTCACTATTTTCTGAATATATCAGATGTGGCCAATATATTGTTAGACACCTACCATAGAGGGTATTACGACAATTTGACTATGTTCAATCCATTCCTCCACTTCGTAGTTCTCCATCGCTATCCACAGAGGACATTGATGATAGATGTTTGGACTTTTCACAATAACTTGTACCGATAGAACAATTTGTTACTTTTCTTGCTCAGTGTGCTCTAGGCTATATGAAGTAGTTTTATATGATATATCACTCATTCATGAGTCCGCCACAAGTTAGGGAGCCTCCTAGACATCCTTCCATGGTGCATTATCCTACAACAATTATGCCACATCCGCCTGTGTTGTCTGATGATACAGTAGCTATAACACATCCACCTGTAGCAACAGTTGTTGATTCTGAGATGCCTCGACATGCAGTGGTATAATATACTTACAATTCTGTTAAGCAAATATTTTCTTAAATATTCCAATATTTATTATTCACGTTGTTGTCATTGTCTTAGGCTGTTTGCCAAAAGATAGCAGAAAGCTTGCAACACATGTTAGATATGAGGATGGTGACTGTTGGAACTGATGCATACACTATAACAAACTGGTGTATAAGATTAGCCAGGGGTGTCCTTGAGCACATAAATGTTTATGTTCAATCAAGACGAAGGATGGATACATAGGGGAGATATGGTGGTGGACGAGGATGATGATTTTGTATTATTTCATTGACTATATATATCTGACTATGATTAACATATGCATTTATTTTGTATCTGACTATTATAATTCGAAAACAAAATTTGTCTTCATTACGCAACTGTGATTACTAAAGTGCTACATGCATTATCCATGACATTACAACTATCTAAGTTACAAACCTATAAACAATAACAAAATGTTCAATCGTCTCCTAGATCAACATGTTGTGTGGTTAACCTCATAGAATTAGTACACTATTGCATTCGACTAATATAAGGAGTAGGCCACTGTTTTGCTTCATAATGACAATGTGTTGATCATAACAAATTAGTTGACGACATAGGACAACCATCTCTCAGAAAAACCTGTTACAATGACCAGTACACATTCAAATATTAATAACACGTGTTATAATCCAAAAATTAACGAAATGGTTCATTGCTACATCTGCACAAAATGATTGACAGGCATGCCCAATACATATAATGCGATGAACAAAACTATCTCTTGGTGGTTAACTTCTAAGAGAAAAAACGTCATGCTTTGTTGGAGAGAAAGAGAAACAAGGATGACGTTATACCTTGATGCAATGACATAACTCATATCAACAATATTTATCCACTTATCCATGGTTACCCACATGTAACAAATTTAATAAGTATTATAATAATAATATTTATCCATTAATGTGTAACAAAAAAACTTATATATCATGGATAATCCATCAACAAGTAGGGATTGTTTTAAATGCTCATATCTATCTATGCCACCAAACAGGACTATATAGTCATCACACCATTGTCACAGTTCTTTAAGCAAATGATTACGAACCAAAGACCATGAATTTTAACCCAAACCTAATAAGGCAGCAATTACACGATATCCATAATTACCATCATCTTTGACATCAACAATGTTTTCAATGAAATCCTGCAATTCAATATTGGCATGTTTCTCTTTGGTTTTGTTTATTTAGATGATGATGCAGAATTTTTCAGTGTGGCGCAGCTATTTTGCACCGAATGTAATGCATCTACGTACTCAAAGTAAGACGGATCATGCTTCATTTATCTTTGTTATTTGGTCATCTGTTTCTTTTGACCACTTTTTGTTTTCACCTTTTCAGGAGGAGCACACATTGAAGTTAGATCAGGGTATGTAAGTTCCCAAAGTTTACTCTTTAGAGTCACTTTGCCACATATATCAAGATCTTCAAACCACTTGGATATGGCTTTCATCTCTTGGGTTATGCAAACTTTGGGCTCAGATATGTCGCACAGATCAGTAATTCACAGATGTAAAAAATTTATCTGTGGACTGTCATTGCCACCGCAACACCCACCACGATGATGATGAAGTTAATGCAGGTAACAAACCATCGCCAAAATGCAACTAACAATCCACCATGAGTCAACGGAAGGAGGAGCTCAGCGAAGTAAGAAGAAGAAACTGAACGGTATAAGAAGAAGTTGAAAATTGAAGGAAGAAAAAAGAAGAAGTACCAAAGGACAATATTGGAATTAAAGAAAAAACAAATGGTGTATTTGAGATTTGTTGGGTGCAGGAAGAAAAACCCGAATGGATATTATGGTGTTTGATTTAGGACCTGCAAGGTGTTATCGACAAATTAAAAACAAGTCGTACCCGAAATCACGGTTTTGTCGCGGTGTTCCTGATCCCAAGATCAGGATTTATGATGTTGGCATGAAGAAGAAAAGTGTTGATGAGTTTCCTTTTTGTGTGCATTTGGTTAGTTGGGAGAAGGAGAATGTCTCTAGTGAGGCGCTGGAGGCTGCCAGGATTGCTTGCAAGAAGTACACGATGAAATTCACTGGAAAGGATGCATTCCACTTAAGAGTCAGGGTGCATCTCTTCGATGTTCTTAGGATCAACAAAATGCTTTCATGTGCCCGGATAGGCTCCAGATCGGGATGCGAGTTTGGAAAGCCGCTGGGTACTTGTGCTAGAGTGGCTATTGGCCAGGTCCTCTTTTCCGTCCGCTGCAAGGACAACAACAACTATCATGCATAAGAGGCCCTCCGTCGTGCTAAGTTTAAGTTCCCCAACTCCAAAAGATTATAGTTAGCAAGAAGTGTATGTATTTGGACATGGCTACTAACTTGTCCACAGTAGTTCAATTTGCATTATGAAAAATAACTTGTATTTATTATCGATAGATTTGCACTTTTTTTTCCTTTTGAGTATGGTTTAACTCTAGGTATTATTCTTTTAAATTCTTGCTTAGGGGGTTCACCAAGTTTGGCTGTAATGATTATATGAAGTTCAAGTCAGAGTACAGGATTATGCCTGATGGTGTGCATGCCAAGGTAATGTGGAGCTGCTTGACAATGCAATATACTTTGATTGAAACTATCTGGCACATAGATTTCCTCTTGTTGAGGACGTTTTTACTTGTTAACTTGCATCTTGGGGAATGCATTGAACTGTGTTTCTGAATGAAATTTGCCTTTTTGTCTTCAATATGTACCTTTTGTTGGTTACTATTAGTGTGTGTAATTGTCCTTCTAACTCACATGTTCTATTTTGTGATTTTGCAGCTTCTTGGATGCCATGGACCATTGGCTAACCGCCAACCAAGAAGAGCCTTTTTATCTAGTGCTATTGCATAGAGTGTTTGTTACTCAAAAATATTAGACTTTGGATCAAATTTTGAGTTTATTGTTTTTGTTTGCACATTATCTTAAACCAAGTTGAGTTAATTTTCTTTTTTTTCTGAACCATTTTGAACGGATAATAGTAATCTTATATGTTGTTATTGTTCACTTTTATTCCTTCTCTTTAGGATTTTATATTGGATTGTTGGTTATGTCATACCCTAATTCTGTCCGGGTACCCAAAGAAAGTAAAAAAAAAAAAAGAACAAAACAAATAAAGCAAGAAAAAAAAAGATAACAAATAAAAAATATAACAGTCTAGAAAAAAAATGAAAAAAAGAGCCACAAGGCCCATTAAGTCAAAAGTAATAGCACTATAAGAAGCACAAGGGGCAACAGTGAAGAAAAATTAATTGCACAGCCAAGCACGAATCCCGGAGAAGGAAAAATGAGCCAATTAGAGGTTGACATTTGGCATTTCCATCAGAGAAGGTAGAGGGGTCACTGAGGTATCCCTCATTCATTCCCTTTCCTCTTTGTCTCCTTCATTTCTATTCTTTTCTTTCTTTTATGAAATTTGCTCGCGTGGTTCATCAGGTGGCACCGTTGCCACCCACATGAGCCATACAAATGGTTATTGATGTTCTTTTGCTTTGTTGGTTGTTATTCATGTCATATTTCATCTTCTTCATTGTGCTCTTGCTTCTATTTCCATGTCTTGCATTTTTTTCTTTCTTCCTTTTTTTTTGGTTTTTGGAGCTTTCCGGCCACCACCGCTCACCACCGTGCCGCCGTCATCCTAGGCCACCCTCACGCCGCCGAGCCTTGTACCTGATGGTGTCAAGCGGCCTTACCACCCTTCATGGTGGCTTCCCCCCATTTTTCCCGCAACTGGCTGCGGCTACTGTGTCCAGTAGTGAAATACGGGTTGGGTCTGGTCATTTTGACCCAGTTTCAACCCTAACAAAAACTTCATTTTACTGTTTGCACCCACCTTTTTAATAAGTACAACCCCCTAACTTTTGGGCCTGACCCATTTTGAAACCAATTAAACAATGCTATTTACATCTACCCTTTTGATAAATCCATTCCCTGAACTATTGGGCCTGGCCCATTCTGAAACAAAGTAAATAAGGCTATCTACAATATACATTTTCATAACTGCACACCCTGAACTATTGGGCCTATCCTACTTTGAAAAACACATAATGCTATTTACACCCTCATATTCTTAAATGCAACCCTTATTTTTTGGGCCTGACCCATTTTGTAATTAAATAAGTACTACTGATTGCACTCCATTTCTTCATGTATGCACCCCTAATTACTAAATGTACTCCCCAATTCTATTATATCCCTTTCTATTTTCATTTGATTTATTTGATTACGTAATGTTATGTCAATTATTCATTTATTTTTGTATTAGTATCTTTAGTACGTGCATATGTTTTGTACACTCCGTGTTGGGTCTCCGACTTGCTTGGTGGTGTTTTAATAATACGTGGATAGATTTTGTGAATATCATGTTGGGTCTCCGACTTGCTTGATTTCATAGAGTTTACCTCAAATCCAAAATCTTTTCTAAAAAAGCTAAAAATACTCAAATAAAGGACCGCTCAATTCTCTTTTTTTCTCAAAAAATTACATATTACTCGAGATTGCTTCAAGGTCCAATGCCTAAAGCGATTCCCTTCATTTTTCTTCAAATTCAACGTCGCTTTAAGGTCCAATGCCTTAAGCAATTCTCCCCGCTTTTCTTCAAATTCAACGTCGTTTCAAGGTCTAATGCCCTAACGACTCTTTTTCACACAATTGAAACAAATCTTTCAAAAAAAAAAGAAGATAAAATCAATCCAACGCACAAATTTTTTTCTACAAAGAACTACGTAAGTCTAATTTCCTCATTGCACTTGGGGATTCATAGGAGCGAGGGCAAACCTCTTGTCGACTTAAAAAACTAAAAAAAAATCCTCTCTTTTTCTAAAAAAATAAAATTTTGATTTCTTTTTCTGAATAAACAAAAATAAAACAAACATAATTCATGTTATTAAGGGAAGATAAATATTTAAAAAAGTCACTTTATTTTTAGCAAACTTGATTAAAGGCTGTCGTCTTTGAGACGGACGGGTGGGGTGCTAACACTTTCCCCGTGCGTAAACGACTCTCGAATCCTTTTATCTCAAATCATAGACCATGCCTTATCTTTTTGGTTTTTCCAACGTTTTCCTTAAATAAACGTTGGTGGCGACTCCCCTAAGTTTTCCTTTTTTAGGAAGACCCCTTCTTTATCTTTTTCTATTTTCATCATCGTCTCGTCGTAACCAGTTAGGTTGCGATAGGTTACCATTTGGTCGCATACTTAATACTGTTTTATTAGTAGTCACAGAATGTTGATTTCTTATTATTAACTCTAAACGTCAATGATGCAGATTATTGCTTTCTCCACCTTATTGCTCTGTTGTTCAATCTTTAGAACCCTTTTTTATAGCTGTGCAGGAGTTATAATTTCTTGTGATAATTATCTTGTCATTATGCGGAACTGCGGAAGGATATGTGTCATGGTGATGACAAATAATTGACATTTGACCCCAAAACTGAACATTTCTTAGAGACACTAAATGTGTTGTGTTTATTTTCGATTTCCATTTTTTGCAACTGAATGACAATGACATATTTTCCCTAGTTATTTTGCTCTGTAATTTGTGGTTTCTATTTTTCTCTCAAAATGAAAATTTGAAGTTGGCTCTGAAAATGGGCCCTTTTTGAGTGAATCTCTAGAAGCACTAAGCTGAAACTGGAAAAGGATTGCTTAATTAGCCACTCATAGTTGTGTTTGTTTCTGGGGGAAATTCAAGGGCTTTAGAGGATATCTTTGGAAGGGTGCCTTATTTGCTATGGTTGTAAAAGGATGGTTTTTTTTAACAATTTTAAATTTTCTCACCCTGTGGCTATGGATGTGGTGGCTAGTTTGGTGTTTAATTGTAATTTCTTCAGTTATAAATTTTGAACTGATAGTGTTATATCCTGAACATGAACCAGTAGCAACTACATAATCAAAGAGATTTGCTTAAACCGGGTTTGTGCTTGATTGAATTTTGCTACAGCTCCACTGATTGCTAACTGGCTGTTTTGTTGACAACTTGTACCATGTTTCATCATAAGTTAGCATCATCTCCTGCAACTAAACTATTTCAATGGTAATTTACCCCTTGGATCCAGATTATATATATATATATATATATATATATATATATACCTTTCTTTATTTTCTGCAATTGGTTTGAACTTTGTGTTGCTTCAATAGAAAATAAGCATTTGGAAATCGATGGAGAATGCTTGGATAGGTAAACATTTATATTTACTGTAGATCTGAAGCCTCATTAATTTGTAAATGTGTCGATGATTGTGTATTTGGGTTTCCTAGAGCTCTGTTATCTTCTTTTTTCTTTTTTGATGTATGTTAATTAACTTTTCAAAGCTTAAATTTCAGTGTCAATTGCATATCAGAGTTAGAGACTAAATTGGTTCTACCGTTTCTTAAATTTTCCCGTATATATCATGGAAATTCTCAGTTAGCATCAACATTTTATGCTAGAAATCAATCTCCTCATCCATGATATTGTAGAGTTAAGCTTCTTGAATGCTCTAATTGTAGCAGCATGTAATTGTTCCCAGCCTCTCATATATCCTGAATGAATGCATAACTTGTTGCATAAAATGTTCATGGCTCAGCTGCTACTTGAGTGCATGCAAGAATGTATTGCTGCATGAATTGTTTTCTGTCTCACTTCTCTAGTGTTGGTTAACATCCTGACAATTGCTGTCATTGTAGTTAAGTGATTCTGAGTACTTTCTTTTATAAACTCCTTGGCTCCTTGCATGTGAATATCTTGGTGTTACCAACTCCTAGAGTGCTCTTTTTAACATATGTTCATTTCATAATTTCATTGCAACAAGTTGTTGGTAATGGTATCCATGATTGAGTATTTTTAGTTTAATATTTTTCTATTCTTCTTAGCTTATTTGACTTCTCTTGGACTTTTATTTTCCAATTCTAATTCAGTTTTTGCCTTAGGCAAACAAGTGGGCTTAATTGATAAGTTGCTTATTTTCGGAGTTTTTGCTTACTTGACCTATTTTCCTTGCGCAGGACCTAGAGAGCTCTACAGAACTCCAAATAGTGGATAGAGTAGTCTTTGGAAAGATAAGGAAAAGATCTACAAGTTTGTCAGAGATAAGCCAAGGCCAATTCTGTCATTTTGAGGGTCATTTTTGGCTTGGAAGTCAGAATCACTACACTTGAATTTTGGACTGTGAAATTGGTGTAATTAGTAATTAGTTGGATTAGTTGGGCTTCATTATGGTCCATCCTTCCCTACTAACTCAGTCACTATATTTAAGTGATTTTAGTTATTTGTATGGACACACTTTATTTTAGCACAAACACATTTCGTAGTGACTTTTAGAAGTTTTTAGAATTAAAACCCTTTCTCTTATTTTCTCTCAATTGTTCTTCGTTGTTCTTCATTTTCATTTCTGTTCTGCCATTTTCTTGCACTCATTTCATGGGGCTTTCATTGATGATGATCATAAAAGGCTAAACAATCAATCAATCCAAGGATCCAAGCCCAAAGCAAGGAGAATTTGAGTTCTGGTTTGGTATTTCAAATTCTGTGTGAATGTTCACTTTCTTCTTCAATCTCTATTCAATTTTCATGATTATGAATGCGTTTAAGATTGAAAGCAGATTAGGTTATGAATTCATTTCCTAATTTCGAATTTTAATCACAGATTATTTGGATGATATTTCAATTAGGTTTATGGTTTCAATTAATTTAGGGGTTAATTCGATTGACCTGCTTCTAATGAAATTGAATGAACTTTCATAATAGAATCATTATCTGAGAACTAGGATAATTCGTATTGCTTCGTTTGGTGAATTGGATTGATGCTTTTTAATTTTTTTTCATTACCTTTAATCAATTTTGTTAGTTTCTGCAATTTTCATTTATCGCATGCAAACTGTTTGATAAAAATCTCCCTATTATTTATTAGTGAATTGAAGTTGGAATCATATTGATTGTGTCTCTGAGTCGACCTAAGTTAATCCTGTGCTACAGAATTAGCGTAGTTTAATTGTTTTGAAGCGATACAACATCGGTTATCAATCTATGATAAGCTTTACTTCTGAGACTGTTACTAAAAGTAACAATTAATGTCTCTAACAAGGAATTTAAGAATAGAAGGGTATGAAACTATTGATTTTCATCTCGATCTCCATCAACTAATTAACAAGACCTTTGAAAGTTTTCAAGTATTTGATTATGCTATGACCATTCTTATGTTCTAACTTGACCAATCATCTCACAAGGTGGACTTTGTTCTTTGGCATCATCTTTTAATAATTCATATGCAATGGTACAGGTTGGTATATGTGGTCAAACAAGCTTCATTCAATGAAGTTCAAAATCATATATAACTTCATTGCTCCAGTTAGAAGCTCCTATTCTTTGTTACTCTTTCCTTTTAGCTTATTTTCTACTCTGGCTTCCAACAAAAGTATTTTTTTATAGTCAATTTGAACATATCTTTAACAGAAGTGCAATATTCTTCATCTGGAATCATAGTGTGATAGTATCATTTGAACCAAGCAAGTTTGAAACCATTGTTAGGAAATGTTAGATCAATTTCGCTTTTCATCATGTGGTCTATAAGATCGGCAATAAGAAAATAGATAAAAAAGAAATAACATCAAGAATTTTATAAAAGGAAAATCCCTCAACATGAGAAGGAAAAATTGCAGTACCTCTTAATTCAAATAAAAGCCTCAACTATGAAGTAAGATTATAGTGGCTTTTGCTTGCCAATTTGATTCTTCTAATTATCAAAGGTTTTCTATTAGAGCAACTTTAGTGGGGGATCTTGGGGAGGGATCTTCAGTTGAAGATCTCTCTTTTCCCATATCCACCACTAAAGAGGAAATGCAGATCTCCATGTGGAGATCCGATTCTTCTACAAGAACTCTGAAGATCTGTACGGAGTTCAAAAAAATGATTTTTTATGTGACAGAACGAAAAAAATGAAAAAAAATAAGTAAAATGAAATTAAAAGTTAACATGAATTACTTAAAATTAATTATATGCTTTATTAATATTTATATATTTTTTCCATGCTTTATTAATTAAAATTAATTACTTAATTAATTTAATATAAAATTAAATTAAATTTTAAATATTTAAAAGTGGGATCCATGTGTGACTCATTAAAATTATCTAGGATCTCAATTTGGGATATGCTAATAAAGGAAAAAATGTCACATATCTTAAGAGATCTTCAATCTTATGTGGTACTATGGAGTCCACCAACAAGTGGTCTAAGATCCCAATTTGGGATCTATCACTAAAATTGCTGTTAGTTTCTCTAAACATCATGAATTCCCATTTAATTTTTCTAAATGTTATGCGTTCTTATTTGATTCATCATTACATGTAGATAGATACTTAATAGACAGCATAAATGAAATACCATGGAAAATATTTTTTATTAGAACTAAATTGTATTTTCTTAAGAAAAATGGGATATTAAATTGAAAATCAATATATTTAAAGGGATTAAAATTATATTTACTATTCTTTTTAAACAATGTTTATACCCCCACCTACCTTTATTCTATTCATTGTTTTTCACATTTCAATTTCTTAATGCATGATTGTATTGAGCAGTTGAAACTACACTTGGTGGAAGCAGGTTAAGTAAACTAACTAAACTGCTAGTTGTGGGTGGTTTTGTTCGAGATTTTCCATGGTTTGTTGGTATGATTCTAATCTGATTTAGATCTGCTTTAATTTTAATTTTTAGGTAAGTGTGTACTGGGGTTGGTCTAAATTCACTGACCATAGGAGTTGTCCTAAATTCAACCAAACGGTTGTACACTTATCTTTTGTTGAGTTCATAGAAAATTTATTTAATTATTAAAGTAAAGTAAAACTTTTGTTCGGATTGCTAGTACCTACGATCAAACAGATACTTTTTATTTACTAAACAGATTGTTTTTAATTATAAAAAAATGTTATTCATGCTCAAGTCAAAACACTCGTATAATTTATAATAAAAAGAAATAAAAAAGTGTATGATTTATAATAAAAAGAAATAAAAAAAAGTGTATGATAATATAATGAAAAACATAAAAAGAACTTGGTGTAAAAAAACTTAATCACTATGTGTGTAAAAAAAAAATAGATTGTAAATTAATCATAATTATTATAAAAGTTAACAAATTTATTATACATGATAATTTATTTACGATTGAATTATAGTATAAAGCTGTTTTATACTTTTAGTTTCTTTACAAAAATATTATAGAAAATTCAAATATAAATAAAGTTATTTTTGTAAAATGTTAATGCACATCAATATACTAAAAGATGTATAAAACCTTATATTTTACATAAAGAGTTTAAATAAATTCAGTGAAAATTTGAGTTTTGATGTAAATGTTCGTCTTCATACAAAAGTAATAGCCATAAATAACTATTCAAAAAGAAAAAGAAAACCTTCTGATTTTGACACATGAAAAAAATAATGGTAAAAACTAACATGTGAGCAACCTAGATATTTTTATCTTTTTATATACATCATAAGTATTTGTTTTCTCTGTTAACGTGAATACTTTATTAATAGATAATCTATGATCGTAAATATATTTATAAATACTTATTGATGAGCCTTGAAATCCAATTTATTCAAACTTTTTATCATAAAAAAGAAGATTAGGACATCCGTTGGCCAACACTAACGTAATTTTTCTGATTTTTCATCATTTTCATTCATAGTTTTTCCATTTCCTGTTTTATTAAATTTTACTTTTACAACGAAAAATCTTTCTTCTTTGTTAAGAGTTGCACGCCATCCTCTAGAGTACTAAATTTTAATCTCTGATATTGAATATTAAGGAAAGAAGGTTAATCATTAAGTTCTCAAAATGGGTTATATATATTTAGTTATTTACTAATGACATGTTCATTTGTGATCATTTTAATTTTTTTATTTTCTTTTTTTAAGTCAAACAAAAGAAAAATTCTAAAAAAAAGCAAAAGAACATTAAAAAATTAATCCATATTTGAATTAATTTATTTTAAAAATAAATATTATTTTGAAAAACATAAAAAATCCCGTAATTTAAAACTGAAACAAATAACACATGGCAACTGAGTTTTTCCAAAAGTTACGCAAACAAGCTCAAGATTTTCCATTAAAAACCAAATCGTGAAAACAGATGTGTGAACAACCTATGATTTTTATATAAATATTAAAGTACGGTATCTTGTTTTTTTCCTTTTTATTTAATTTGGGAAAATGGTTTATATACCTGTTTTTTGTAAGCAGCTGACAAAATTCAGTTGACATACAGCCAAAACTTTTTTCTGTTGCTTCATCATTTTCATTGATACTTTTCTTTCTCCTTTTTATTAAATTTTATTTTCATAAGAATATATTTTGCATGTTCATAACCTTTTACTTCTGTCCTGAATTATTCGTTCGTTAATTACGTGTTCCAAAAACTAGTTCAACTCAGTTTAACCAACTTGGTAAATCAGTTTTACAAAATAGATATTAATTAAGTCCTCTCATATGAAAATAAGTATTATGCTCCCTTAATTTTAGTAAACATTGGTTCCTAGTGTTTCTTAAGCTTCAATTCTGAAAAACTTATGTTTTAATCTCTATCCGTCTTTGTATAGAGCTAAAACTTAAGGTTCTTTGGTTTAACAAACTATTTTCTATTTTCATTTTTATCTTGTTCATATGTTTGTATAGAAAATTGTGGAAAAAAAGCTTTTCTTTATTGTTTTTGTTTTTATTTTCTATTTTTACTCTTTTTTCCTGTACAAACATCAACAAACAAGCAGCAAAATAAATAAAAAAGACAAAAAAACATTTTTTCTAACCAAACAATTTATTTAGCTTTTTTTCAAGCAATGACTAATTCTTAGATTAATATGTCATCTTTATAGGAACTTAGCTCAACATACAAAATATTTAATGTAAAGCTAGTAGAACCTAATAATTAACTCAAATAACTTAATCACAATGTCATATTTATGCATAAGTTATAATATTTTTAATATTATTCACCCAATATCAATCTTTGAGTTGTAAAAATTACTAAAATGAGTTTTAGCTATTTTAATCAAGTTTTCTCCAACCACAGCATGAGAAAATTGAACCTTATAAACATATTTAAGGAACATAGTTATCTATAATCTGTGTTGATGATGATGGCTCGCGTTTAATATTATGAAGATCTCCTTTAATTTAAAACAGAAACAATCTAGCCTAAAAACAAAAAAGTCCTGTGTTAGCACGCAACAGGCACAAAACAAAAGAATAATGATTTTGGCGACGTCATATCAGAGGTGGTGGTAGGTTCCAATTTGGCAAATGGTTGCACTCAATATTTCAACCGTGCAAACTTAACGCGTTGAATAATCCCATACACGTCCCATTAACAATGCCATTGCCATCACCATCAAATACCCAAACTTCCAATATCTTTAATTCATCACATTCACACTATCAACATTAATGCCATAACATAATTCATTGCCATCATCATCATCCTCTCCATGTCCTAATTGCTTTTGCTTTCAATATTCATTCATTATCACAACACAAAAACTATGCAGCTCACTCAACTGTGCCTTATCATGCCCTCAGATTATGATAAACTAGAGCCACTTCATGCAACCCCACAAACAAATATTAACGGGTCACAAAAAAAAGTTAAGTCCAGAAAACAGCACCCTCAAGGTGCATGTTGTGGAGGCCATGTTGTTGCTACCCTTCTTCATGGTTCTTTGACCAGGTTGTGTAACACAAAGTGGTGGAACAACCTATGCCAACATGGGACAAGAAGAAAAACCAAGCAGATCAAGAGTTCTTGTGTTGTGTTTCATGACATGGAGGGTGTGCAACTCTCTTCCAAGATTGGAAAGGACAGCAACATTAATCATCCAAGGATTTTCAGCTATGCTGAGCTCTACATAGGATCAAGGGGTTTCTCTGAGGAGGAGGTTCTAGGAAGTGGAGGGTTTGGCAAAGTGTACAAAGCTGTTATGCCTAGTGATGGAACAGTGGTGGCTGTGAAGTGTTGCTTGGCAGGGAAAGGTGGTCAATTTGAGAAGACTTTTGCTGCAGAACTTGCAGCAGTGGCACACCTTCGCCACAAGAACCTTGTCCCCTTGAGGGGTTGGTGTGTTTTTGAGGATCAACTCTACCTTGTATATGATTACATGCCTAATTTGAGCCTTGATCGTGTTCTGTTTCGAAAGAACTTGAAGGACGAGCCACTTGGATGGGTGAGGCGTGGGAAGATTGTGAAGGGTTTGGCATGTGCATTGCACTATTTGCATGAGCAGTTGGAGACTCAAATCATTCACAGGGATGTGAAGACCAGCAATGTGATGCTTGATTCTCATTACAATGCTAGGTTGGGGGACTTTGGCTTGGCAAGGTGGCTTGAGCATGAGCTTGAGTATGAGTACGAGACAAGGAAAGAATCAACATCAAGAAAGTTTGAGCATTTCAGGCTGAGTGAGACAACAAGGATTGGTGGGACAATTGGTTACTTGCCCCCTGAGAGCTTCCAGAGAAGGAGCATTGCTACCTCAAAATCTGATGTGTTCAGCTTTGGGATTGTTGTGTTGGAGGTGGTTTCTGGAAGAAGGGCTATTGATCTCACATACCCTGATGAGAAAATCATCTTGCTTGATTGGATCAGAAGGCTTAGTGATGAAGGAAGACTTGTTGCTGCTGTGGATACAAGGGTAATAGATGGTTCCTACAAGGTTTTTGAAATGGAGCATTTGATTCACATAAGCCTCTTGTGCACACTCCATGACCCTCAATTGAGGCCAAGCATGAAGTGGATTGTGGAGGCACTTTCTGACATGTCAAACAAGTTGCCAACACTCCCTTCATTTCACTCCCATCCTATGTACATCTCTTTGTCCTCCTCTTCTGAGACTAGTCCAAACAGCACAAAAGGCACTGGCACAAGGTCAGGAACAGAAATTGCTACTAGCACTAGCAATCATACTAGTTCCAATTCCAAATTTGTCACAGCCACAGGAGAGACTATATATGTAACTGCTGAAGCTGAACACAGAAACAGTGGAACTAGCTCTTCTAAGAGTAGCAAGAGAGTGATGCATCATCAGCCATCATTTGTTGAAACACCAAGGGAGATACCATACAAGGAGATTATTTCAGCCACAGGTAACTTCTCAGAGTCCAAAAGGGTGGCTGAGCTTGACTTTGGAACTGCATACCATGGCATCCTTGAAGGCCACTACCATGTCATGGTGAAACGCCTTGGCTTGAAGACATGCCCTGCATTGCGCCAAAGATTCTCCAATGAGCTAAGGAACTTGGCAAAACTTCGCCACAGAAATTTGGTACAGCTTAGAGGATGGTGCACGGAGCAAGGAGAGATGCTTGTGGTGTATGATTACTCAGCTAGAAGATTTCTTAGTCACCAGCTTCACCATCATAACAATGGTACTAAAAATGGTAATTCTGTCCTCAAATGGCATCATAGGTATAACATAGTGAAATCACTTGCATCTGCTCTTCTCTATCTGCATGAGGAATGGGATGAACAAGTCATTCACAGGAACATAACCTCTTCAGCAGTGACTCTTGAACCTGACATGACCCCAAGACTAGGTAGTTTTGCTCTGGCTGAGTTTTTGTCAAGGAATGAGCATGGACATCATGTAATCACCACCAGGAACAAGTCGGTTTGCGGCATTTTTGGCTACATGTCACCAGAATATGTGGAATCCGGAGAGGCAACCGCGGCTGCTGATGTTTATAGTTTTGGTGTTGTGGTGCTTGAGATTGTAAGTGGACTTAAGGCTGTGGATTTTAGGCAACCTGAGGTGCTATTGGTAAAGAAGGTTCATGAATTTGAGATGAGAAAGAGACCACTTGAGGCACTAGCAGATATAGGACTAAATGGAGAGTACAATTACAAGGAACTAATGAGATTGGTAAGCTTAGGAGTTGCATGCACCAGTTCTAACCCAAAATTAAGACCAAGTACAAGACAGATAGTAAACATTCTTGATGGAAATGACAAATTAATCATGGGGGAGAACATGGAGAGCAGGGAAGATTGGATAGAAAGAAATGCTTGCTCTTTGTCACTGGTTAAGAGAATCCAAGCTCTAGGAATACAATGAAAAGTTGCATAAGAAAATGAAGGAACAAAATTGGAAATAATGGTTTGTAACATAAGAGTTTTATTTTTTTTACATTGTATCTTTGTGCTTTGGCTATTTTTCATAGGGGTGGTCATTGGTGCGGGTCGATCTGATCAACCTGAACCAAACAGAAGGGGAAAATCTGGGATGGTTGTAACATATATGATGATATGTAACTTAGAGAAAGCTGGTTTGTAACATGGAGAGTTTTTTTTTTTTATAATTTGTGCTTTGGGTATTTTTAAGCTTGTTACTTTTTAGCTATGCTTGATTGTATATAACAGAGAGAAGGTTAATGCATTAGTGTATTTTTCTGCTAAAGCAAGACTTATTCTATACTTTTTAGTTTTTATATATACATATTTAGACACATCCATATTTTTCAATGTCAATAACATATTGTATACAATTTTGCCATAATTAAAATTTCAAGAGAATGGAGGAAAAGATTCTGCTTTGAGCAAATTCAAGGTTATACACATTCAACACAATGTAACATCAAACAGTCTTACATGCAGTGTAACTCTCCTTGTGTAATTATATTCATCCAAATCAGACCAATTTTTTTTATGAAACTGAAATGGGATGAATCATGAAAGTGACCTTCCTATTCTTGAACCAATCTATTTCTTCTGTGAGGACATTTAACAGAAGGGAAGTCAAAGCAAAAAAATGGAAAGAATGAGGGAAGAAAAATGGAACAGTATTAAAACTTTCTCCAAGCTTTGTTAGCACAATAGCACCTCCCTTGATGCATGATGAGACTATACACAGTGATGAATATATTGTCTCCGGTTGTAAAAAAAGGAGGGATATTTTTATCAATTTTAATGAGTAGCAATAAGTAATAAAGAATTTAAATTTCCTCACCTTGTGGCTGTGGACTGTGGTGACTATTTGGTGTTTAATTTTAATTTCTTCAGCTATAAATTTTGAACTGATAAGTGATGTGGTTATATCCGGAACATGAACACTAGCAACTGCATAATCAAAGAGATTTGCTAAACTCAGGTTTGTGCTTGATTGAATTTTGCTATACGCTTTCCTTCTGAGACTATGTTACTAAGAGTAACGACTAACATGACCCATTAAGAATAGAAGAAGGGTATGAAGCTATTATTTTCAACTCGATCTCCTAATTAACAAGACCTTTGAAAGAGTTCAAGTATTTGATCATCCTATGACCATTTTTATATTCTAACTTGACAAGTCATTTAACACGGTGGATTTGTTCTTAGGCATCATCTTTTAAATCATGAATTCGAGTATTGTCCATGAATCTTATGCAATGTTATAGGTTAATATATGTGCTCAAACAAGCTTCATTCAATGAAGTTCAAAATCATACATAGTCATTGCTCTTCCGTTAGGAGCTCTTATTCTTTGTCAATCTTTCCTTTTTGCTTATTCTTTCTTGTTTGTAATTTGTTTGTGCAAATCTTGGCAATAAAATTGATTCTCTATCATCAGCTTCCAACAAAAGTAATTTTCTTAAGTCAATTTGAACATATCTTAAACACAAGTGACAATATATTTTTTGTCTTGAATCATAGTGTGATCATATCTTCTCTTTTTTATTCATAAGAATTGAATTCAGGTACCAAAGAGTTCTCTTTATAGGTGGTGGTTTACCATGAGCAATAAGAAAGAAATAACACCAAGAATTTTTAATATGAAATATCCCTCAACTTGAGAAGGAAAAATTGCAGTACCTCCTAATTCAAATAAGAGCCTCAACTAAGAAGTAAGATTACAATGACTTCTGCTTGTCAATTTGATTCCTCTAACTATCACAAGTTTTTCATTTGTTTCTCTAGATATAATTAATTCCCATTTAAATTAGTATAGTTTTCTGCTAAAGCTGGACTTGCTCTATAATCTATACTTTTTATACAGATATTCGGTACATCCATAACTCAGTATGAAGAACAGATTGTATACATTTTTGCCATAACAATTTCAAGAGAATGAAGGAAAAGATTCTGATTTGAGCAAATTCAAGGTTATACACTTATACACATTCAGCACAATGTAACATCTGTCTTTCTATGCAGTGTAACTCTTCCTATGTGATGTTAAGTATATTCATTCAAATCAATCCCAACTCTTTTGATGAATTCTTGAACCAATCCATTTCTTCTGTGAAGAATATTGACAGAAAAGAATGAGGAAAGGAAAATGAAACAGTATTAAATTTTTCTTCAAGCTTTGTTAGCACCTCCTTTGATGCATGATGACATTATACACAGTGATCAATATAACATTTTCAAGATCAAGTAGAAATGCACAATGTTGAGACTCTGCTGAATACGTTATCAGATGATGGGGATTCTAATAGACTTATCAGATGCATGTAACTTTTGATGAATTTTTTTAGGAATTGAAATTCTCACATTAGTAAAATAAACTTTTCAGCAAATTTACACTTGGAGGACCAATTAATGTGCACTTTCAGAAAACCAATGCAACAAGAGTCTTCAAATTTAAGGACCAAAACTGTACATTAACTCACACTAAATGCATTAAATTGTATGCACTTGCCGGCATCAACATCACAGTAATTAGAAATATAAAGAGAGAAAAAAAAAGTTACATACATTAAGCAACCAACCAACTAAACACAAGTCGATAGTTTATACACGAAGAAATCATATATAACCTCCCTTTTCTTCCACATTTTATCAATTTACCAAATGATAAAAAAAAAATTCTATCAATTTACCAACATCATACGTGCTTACAATTAAGCTTCACAAAATCCTTGAATACCATAAATTTGCAAAGCATTTGCTACCTAATAGAAATTCTGATCAAGTACAAATTCTTCAAATTTTCGTGCAATACTCTTTTTTAATAAGTATTTTATACCCCAGAGATGCAGGGTCTTTTTGGTCTTTAACTTAAAAACGTAGAAAAAAATTATTAATATGATAGAAAATATAATAATTTGTTAAGTAAAATATTTTACATCACAATAAAATTATATATTTTAAAGAAAAAAACAATATAAATTGACTTTGTTTTTATTGGTCAAAATCAATCTCTTATACGAATCCATGCACATTGTTAAAAAGAAAATAAATAACGAAGTGAAAAAATACTCATTTTCTTGTAAATTAACTTCAGAAAACATTTTCTTTCGAAACATTTATAAAAAAAGCCGAAATTCGGAATAAAAAAATGCTCATTATTCAACATTTTCCAAGAAACCAGAAAAGGCAAGATGAAAAACACAGTAACATGAATTGTATTGTCAGTATAATAATCATTAATCACAAATTCTTTCTGTTGTTTTCTTCAAATATCCTAATCCCATCGTCTATGATGGCCTAGGTCTGTAACACCCCGTATGCATTCGGTTTGTTAACATTCCATTAGATCTATTTACGCAGCAATTTTCCAAAATAAACAATTTGATTTGGAAGCAAAACAAAATATGACGTCATTATAACATCAGTTGTACATTATATATGGTGAAGTATCAAAATATACATCCTCAGTACACAAATGTACATATAATCCCCTCAGGGTACAAAACCACAAAACAATAGGCATAAAATAACAAAAGAAGGGAGCCAACATGCTCTCATCAACTATGCCTAGGGTTTATATACAATCTATCCCTGCATGGGCCCATCACGGCTCACATAACATCTCATCACACAGAGACAACAAGTATATATATATATATATATATATATATATATATATATATATATATAACTTGAGGGATAATCACCCCTACTCAGCCATCACGGCCTTCATTAGATCACAGCATATCAAATAGATATCTCTATTCAGATACAGCAACATATATATATAGAGAGATATAGATATAGATATATCATATTCCTTGAGAACGTTCATCTGCAGTCAGGTACCTTCTCTAAGGATTTAATCACACATATATCTATATTATACTTCCTGAGAAAAGCTCATCTGCAATCAGGTACTCTATCTCAGGACTCTGAGAAAAGCTCATCTGCAATCAGGTACTTATCTCAGAACACCCTCGGACATATATGGCACTTCCAAGAGATGCTCATCTGCAATCAGGTGCATACTCTCAGGTTTTATCACACATTGCTTATTGACTACTTAGAGTTGTTCCATATAACTTTGGCTCTAAGGGAAGTCCATATCTAATCCATTCTACTGGCCAGAGAATTCTCTACAAACATAAGATACTATCACCGCATATACCTCATAAAGGTTCTCACTAACACAGTACTCTATCCTAGTGTATATCTCAATCAACATCATCTCAATCGCCCACAACATATCATTTACTCAGATGTCTACACATATATGCATCATATACATGCCTCAATCACAATCAGTAACATTCAATTCTAAGATTCATGCAACATGTTATTCAATAACCAATACTCCCTCGGAGTATGGTGGAACACAAAGGAAGGAACCACTCCTAAGAACAAGGAGCTTACCTGCTCTCAGCACTGTACAGGCTCTCCCGGATCCATGGTCACCACCACCAGTGATGTCAGAATCACGCCCTACACAAGAGCATGTAAACATCAATAACGATCATCAACCGTTAGAATGACAAAACAAGGCTAACCCTTTTCATTAAACCTCTTTGTTCTCTATCTTAAGGTCATCAGGACTAATCATCTCAAAGGCGATTCACAGACCCTCAACAGGATCTATCTCAGTCTATTCAACGTACTAGAGTCCCTACAAGACTCTGTATGAGCCAATTCAAAGGATTCACTTGCCTTAACCAGGCCAAATATCCATACTTGTCAAGTTTATCAGAACGGCTATTTCAACACATTTTCACCGTTTATTTAGTCTCCTGAACATCTTTTGTAAAGGTACCTAGGCTTAACTCATCATTATATCATCAATCTCCCTACCCATACAGATGTTAGAGTCAAAACCAAACTTCATCAAAAGTCATGTTTCAAAGTTCAATATTCATTAGAACAACCTCCTGAGCATACTTTTCTAAAGAACTCAAGCCTAATTTCAGCTCTAACGCAAAATGGTTACTATTCACCTCAAGAACCAATTCACAAATCAACCGGTAAAAGTTGAGTTTCTTACCTCAAAACAGTCGAGGAAGGCTAGAGGATCACTTCTCCAAGCTCTAGCGCCCTTGAATCGCCTTCTTTTCCTTCCAAATCTCAGTTTTGAGGAATTCCCCTAGAGAACTGGATCTCTCCGATTGATGGTTTTTAAGGAGAATAGAAGCTGGAATCTAGCTCATAGAAGAGTTTTAATCAACTTTCTAGTTGGGTGAGAAGTGTTTAGATGAAGAATGGAGAAGATATGAAGCTTCTCTGGTCGTTAATGGCAGAAGCAGAGAAAAGGAAGAAAAAAGATATTTTAGAAGAGAGAGAGACTGGTTATTATAAGGTCCCTCTTCAATCCTCGTCTCATTTCACGCCCCTCCATCTTTTTGTTTCTTTTACAATTCTCATTGTAGAACTTACGTTCGCTGAAAATGAAGAGATCAACAATAACAAAGCACCCTAGTAACCTTAGTTTTTTTAACCACATGCACCCAACAACACCTATGTTTCAAAATTAAAATATAAATAAATTATTATCTTGAAACAAAAATAATAGGTGAGACCCATTTTTTAACCAATATAGTTAAGCAATAAGATATATTTTTTAAGTTAATTAATTTACAATCTTTTAGTGAAATAATTAATTTATAATTAGAATTAGAATCACGGATTCATGGATATGTGGAGTCACATATTCTCTAGATGTCATTCATCCATCTTGGGGGAATGACTTGGATAGTTCGATAGCTGATTCCGTAGATCTTGTCACTAAAACAAAGTGACGCATTACTATGTTGCTGCTCTAATTATTATTATTATTATTATTATTATTATTATTATTATTATTTTTACTTTTTTGATCGCTAAAGAATATAAATGTAAGATGAGTCATAGATGATGTAAAAATGAAAATATTTTTCTTTATAAAATAATGAAAAAAGTGATATAATATAAAAAATTATATTATTATTTAATTATAAATTATTATTTATAATAAATTTGTTAATTTTTATAATAATTACTTAAAAATTATAACAACGATAATTTTTAGTTGATTAATAATATAATTATTCTAAACTGTTAATATATAATCATTAAATTTTAAAATATTTTTTTATTACAAATCTAAAATAATTTACTCATTAGAATAAAATAAGTTATAATATTTTAAAATTTATTAAAATAGATAAACAACATTTAATTTTTTTTCATTTTCTAACGATAGACAATAAAACAGTAAAAATTATTATCTGAAAACAGTAAAAATAAATAATATATGAATAATATAAAGTAGTTTCACATTTTCATATATATAATAACAAAAAGTACTGTTAAGAAATATGATATTTTTCTTGTAGTAATTATCTTTAAAAAATCATATTAATAATTAATTTTATTCACAGTTGTATCAATTTTTACATATCCATTACATCATTATTTCTTTTAAATTTAAATATATTTTTCTCCATTCCTTATAAATTTACAAAGTTTAGATTTCATCTTTAAAAAAATTTTGATCCTCAAAAAGTTTATAATTTGTTATTTTATAACTTAGAGCAAAGTTAGAATATTCGAATCTATGCTTATAACTTTTTTTATATTATATGTATAATTAATATAGAAAATATTATATTTACATTAATTATATATATAATTAATATGAAAACATAATTATTATAGATATAATTGAATCTTGTCTAAGATAAAAAAACAATACATTATAATTTTATAAAAACAAAAAAATAGAATTTTTTTATAAGAACAAAATTCAAATTTATTAGGACGAATTGTTAGTTTTCAAATATGAGATATCCATATGAACGCATTTGTTCAATTGACATGGGAATATATTTTAATTTTTTTTAGAAGACATTAAACATATTAAACTTAAATAAATATATTAAAATTTTGAAAATATAATTAAAATGATCACAGTTTTATCATTTATGACACTTCATCGTATGATTTCTCTACTGATAACACAAATGACAAATGTCAGATTGACAAAGATACAAAAGATCGACACAAGCCATAAAAACGACAACAACAATATAAAGTTCCAAACCAAACAATCAATACAATAAATAAACACCATAATGCAATTCACATAAAGCAATTTTTTAAATTATTAAAAAATAAAAAAGAGAAAAAAAGAAGGGAATGTGAATAGGTGTCACAGAATCCGCAACCCTGTGATATCCTGAAAAACCTATTTCTTCTTTTGACCCTTCTCTCACTCCTCAGTTTGTTACCCCTTTCTCTCTCTATAAAAATTATTTCTCTCTCCTAAAAAATTCTGGTTTCTGGTTACCTCTCACTTCTCTTCTTCCCCCCTCCTTTCTTCTTTTTCATTTTATTTTATTTTATTTTATTTCTCCATTCTCACAAAACAAAACCCTACCCACACTCTCACTCTCCTACTCTCTTCAGAGTCTTGTTCCCTGAAAACTTGCGCTAATTTACCTTTCTGCCCCCTTTTTCCGCGTCGCAATATTTGATTTTTTTTCCGGTTTTTGAGAGCATTGGGATGGTTTCGCGGATCTGCAAGTTTGGTTCTTTCAACGAAAATTGAAAGAGAGAGAGATTCGGTTTCGGTTTCTCTCTGTTTTTCTTCTTCTGTTTTCGTTTGTGAAAACTGTGTTTTTGTGTTGTTGTGAGGTTTGGAATATATGTCCTTCAATCAATCAAAGTCGGAGAAGAACGACGCGGTTTATCGAAAAACCGGGCGATCCGCCAGCTTCAATCAGCAGAGAGGAGGCTCCTACGGCAGGGGTGGTGGCGGCGGCGGGACCGCGCCATCGACCAATTCACTCTCCTTTAGCCGGAGGTCAGTTAGGGTTTGCCAATTTGTGTCTGTGTTTTTGTTTTTATGACTGAATTTTGAATCTTTGATTGATGTTGTTAGAATAATGTGGATGGTGTAGATTGGGATTTTTTTTGTTTTTGGAATTTGGAATGTGGTTTATAGAGTAAAGTGTAGTGGTAATGTATTGTAAAAAATAATTGATTAAGTTTTGGCATTGTGATTGTGATAAAAATATGCAACAAATTATCATCAATTGTTGTTTGTAGAGTAGTGATTGCTTTTTTGGAGTTGGATGCGATTTTGAGTGTGAAGTGTGGTGTTATGATGGATGAAATGAATTAGCTGTTATTGTGATTGTGATGAAATGTA
Organism: Glycine latifolia; assembly: GCA_013407115.1. Lineage (NCBI taxonomy): Eukaryota > Viridiplantae > Streptophyta > Magnoliopsida > Fabales > Fabaceae > Glycine > Glycine latifolia. Next base: position 18,470,515 of record CM023943.1, read on the forward strand.
TGTTGAAGGATGTAGATTGGGATTTTTTTTTGGAAACTGGATGTGTTAAAGTGTTATAATATTAAGTGTTGGCATTGTGATTGTGATCAAATGTAACAAATTATAATCAATTATTGTTTGTAGATTAGTGTTGAAGGGTGTGGATTGGGAATCTTTTTTTGTTTTTTTGAATTTGGATGCCTTTTAAAGTATTTAGTGTAGTGTTATGATGGATGAAAGGAGTTAAATGTTGACATTGTTATTGTGATATAATATATTACAAATTATAATTAATTATTGTTTGTAGAATAGAGTTTAAAGGTATAGATTTTTTTTTTTGGCTGGGAATTTGGATGTGTTTGAGTGTAAAGTGTAGTGCTATCATGGATGAAAATAATTAAGTGTTGACATTATTATTGTGATTGTGATAAAACATGTAAGTATGTAACAAATTAGAATTATTTATTGTTTGTACAATAGTATTGAAGGGTGTAGATTGGGAATTCTTTTTGCTTTTTTTTATTTTGTGGAATTTGGATGCATTTTATATTGAAAAGTGTACTGTTATGATGGATGAAAAGAATTAGATGTTGTTCGAAGTGTTGACATTGTAATAAAATAGACATGTATGTATAACAAATTATAATTAATTGTTGTTTATAGAATAGTGTTGAAGGGTGGAGTTTGGGACTTTTTTTTGTGTGGAATTTGGATGTGTTTTAGAGTGTAAAGTGTACTGTTATTATGGATAAAAAAGTTAAATGTACATTGTACTAGTGTATACTAAATTATGAAGCTGTGAAAATCTTTTTCTTTCTCTTTTTTAAATTAAAGAGTTGTCAAATTCTCATTTTTGTGACATGTGGTTTGATGATTTGTTATTTGTTAAATTATTTTTTTCCCACACCATCATGAGTAGTGTTTTTTTTATTGGATTTCTTTTTTTTATTCCGTACTTTTTTTATTGATTCTGTGTGTTGCTTGTTCTAGTTTTAACAAGAAGTCTAATAATGCACAAGGTGGGCAATCTAGGGCACACCCCCCAGGGCATTCAACAGAGTCCAATAGTGCATCTACTGCCCGAACCATTAATGGTACGCCTGTACAGCCACAATTACATGGTAAGCTTTAAGAAAAATATTTATTATTTTTGAAAAAAAATGTGATTCTTTAATTGCTTTTTTAGTGTCTGGTTATGTTGTTCAGTAGAATTTTATTGCAGAAGGATTTGTGAAAATTTTCCCCTCTTTATTGAGGAAGAATCTGCTGATGTTGTTGAGGTTATTGAATGTTTGGTAAATTAGTCTCTCATCTTTTTTTATGGAATTCATTCATTTATATTGTATTATAGAAGCATCAGATGGGCCAGCTACAAAGTCATCTGAATCATCAGCTGCACATAGGAGTGCTGGAATTCTTCCAAAAGCTCCAACTTCTCTACAGTCCCCCTTGATTTCTGATCCAGTCCCTCCCTCAAGCCCTGCTAAGGGTATGCTAGTACTGTAGGCTTTTGTTGTGTACTGTGTACATTAGATGTGATTAAAAACTCTTGTAGCTTGGTTCATAGTAAATAGTCGTGTTGGATAACGATTTTCCTTATTATTAACAATTAGTTGTGTTGTGAGACTTTAGTAATCTGAATATTTATGTCTGTCCCAGGAGATGCATCTAAGGCATTCCCTTTTCAATTTGGATCCATTGCTCCTGGCTTTGTTTATGGGATGGCAGTAAGTTTCTTGTATAATAATTGATCAATGTCTGGCACATATTATGGAACTTTAGGGTGAGTAATTGATCATGTTCTTGTTCTTGTATGCAGATTCCTGCTCGTACAAGTTCAGCCCCTCCTAATTTAGATGAGCAGAAGTGTGATCAGGTGTGCAATTATTATTTTTCACCTCTTTTTCCTTAATGTTTGCATTATCATACAGAGAGGTACGGCCACTACCCACCTCTTCCAAACTAAAGAGCATTTCTTTTAGATTCTATTCTAGGAACATGAACTGGTTTAGATTTTAGACATAGAATATGAGAAAGGACTGCTGTTATGCTTTTTGTATGTCTAATTAATATTTACATTATTAGTGATATTAGTATTCACTAATTGAAGTTGAACTTGTTTTATGTCTTTTCATACTAATGAAAGCTTTTGTTTGATGTATAATTCCTTAACATTCAGGCTCTTCACGACCCTTACAAATCTGTGCCTTCAGTGCCAATTCCTCCTGTTCCAAAGCAGCAGCAACCACCTAGGAAAGATGCTGGCGTCACTGAGCAACCTAATGCAGGGGGCAGTTGGGAAAATCATATAGGGTTTAAGGCAAAAAATGATCCTCATGTGTCAGCTTTGACCCCGGCAAGCCAGATGCCTAAGCCCTCTGTTCCTGTAACTGGGATTTCAATGTCAACTCCACATCACCAGTCACAGGCTCCTTTACAGTTTGGCGGTGCTAATCCACAGATTCAATCTCAGGGTATGTCAACGGCATCCCTCCAGATGCCTATACCGATGCCTTTACCGATTGGCAATGCTACACAGGTGCAACAGCCAGTTTTTGTTCCAGGTCTTCAACCTCATCCGATGCATCCTCAGGGGATCAGGCATCAAGGCCAAAACATGAGTTTTGCACCTCAAATGGGTCATCAGTTGCCCCATCAATTAGGTAGCATGGGCATTGGCATTGGTCCTCTATATCCCCAGCAGCAAGGAGGAAAATTTGCTGCTCCTCGAAAAACTACTGTAAAGATAACTCATCCTGAGACACATGAAGAGCTGAGGCTTGATAAAAGGACAGATGCATATTCAGATGGTGGGTCATCTGGTGCTAGGTCACATCCTAACATACCTTCTCAGTCACCTATTAAATCTTTTCCGGCTTCTCATCCTGCGAACTATTATTCTTCCAGCTCATACAATACCAATTCTCTCTATTATCCACCTAGTTCTCTTCCATTAACAAGTAACCCGATGTCCCCTAATTCTCAGCCACCAATATTTAATTATCCTGTGAATCATGGTCCGCAAGGCATGAATTTTATGAATTCATCATCACGTGGTTCCCCACCTATTAATAAAGCTAGCACTCCAACAGGGGTTGCATCTCTGACCATTAAGCCAAGTGGTATGTCTGCTATTGTGGACTCATCATTGTCCAATTCCAGTATTTCTGATGTTCAAAATACAGAATCCCCTAGTTCAACAGCATCTTGTGATGCTAGCTCCTCTGTGCTGCAAAAAGGGTCTGAAACTTGTTCAGAAATCCTTTTACAACAGCACAAGTTGTCTAGTGATTCTGTCCCAGTTGTGTCTAATAATGAAGGTGGGAGGGAATCTCTTAGTAGGTCCAACTCTTTGAAGGATAAGAAACCAGGGAAGAAAGGTCAATTATCACAGCATCAGGTATTTGAGTGAATTATTATTCAGATACACACACTTGAACATAGTGGATGTACTTTTTAGTATGCATGTGACCTTTGTGTGCTTGAGTATAATGTGTACTTTGTCTTTTCCCACAGGTTTCTGTACAATCTCCCACAGCGGATAATGTGCCTTCTCATGCTGTTGACCATGGTATATCTGATACTGGAGTTTCCAAACCTGTAGGAACTAAAACGAACCATTCTGCGGAAATTACCACTGAAGACCTTCCGACATCTAATACAATACCTAGTAGCACTTCTACTACTGAAGTGAAAACCAATGGGTCTGCAGAAGTTCCTGCTTTTGTATCTGGTGCACAAACTGTTGACAGAGTGCACCATAATAATCCTGATAAGATAGCTGAAGGTAAACAACTAAAGCATTATGATGAAAGTGATGAGCCATCATCTCCTGAAGGATACAAACCAAATATTTACTTTAAATGGAACAGAAATTAAACTAACTGAAAAAGATGCTGCAATTGTAAGCACTTTCTTAACCTTTAAAATTATAAAACCGGAATACTGGATGAATCTGCAAGTTATAATGCAAAATGTGTAATAGGTGATAATTTAGGCACATGTACTACTACCACATTGCATTATTCTAGGGATGTCTCTTTTAGCAGAAATGATAGTGTAGTTACTAATGGATTTTTTTCAGGAAAATTTGGCATATCAAATCTGCAGTCTGCTGATCTTCCAGAGACAACATCAATGCATGTCAAGGATGCTTCAGAGAATACTGGCGGTGAGTCAGGTACCAAGGATAGACCAACCATAGAACCAAACAAGGTGAAAATTACATATAAAGGGAAGATGAAAAGAAGAGAGATACTTCAGAAAGCAGATGCTGCTGGGTCAACGTCTGATCTTTATAATGCATACAAGGGACATGAGGAAAAGAAAGCTGTCTTAAGTTCTGAGAGCACAGAAAGTACCACCACCTTGAAGCAGTTGCCAAAAGATGCTGCTCAGTCAGATGCTTTAGCAAGTGAAAAATGTGGTCACAGTAAAGCTGAACTCGATGACTGGGAGGATGCTGCTGACATGTCTACCCCCAAACTGGAGGTTCAAGATAAATCTCAACAAGTTGGTGATGGAAGTGGAAGTACAGCCAAAAAGTATTCACGTGATTTCCTTCTGAAATTTGCAGAGCAGTGCACTGATCTTCCTGAAGGTTTTGAAGTCACCACAGACATTGAATCTTTGATGAGTGCCAATATTGGTAGTTCTCATGTTTTCGAGCGTGATTCACATCCTAGTCCTGGAAGAATTGTAGATAGACCAGGTGGGATGTCTCGGATGGATCGCCGTGGGGATGTGGTAATGGAGGATGACAGATGGAGTAGAGTTTCTGGTGCTTTTCGTTCTGGACGTGGTTTGGATGGCATTGGAGGTAATGTGGGATTCCGATCTGGCCAAGGAGGCAATTTTGCTGTCTTAAGGAACCCTCGTGCACAGACACCACCACAATATGTTGGAGGGATCCTTTCTGGGCCAATGCAATCAGTGGGAAATCATGGTGGAAGAAATAACCCTGATGGGGAGAGGTGGCAGCATTCTGCTAGCTTCCAGCAGAGGGGTTTAATTCCTTCTCCTACCCAAACTCCTTTACAGATGATGCACAAAGCGGAGAATAAGTATGAAGTGGGTAAAGCAACAGATGTGGAAGAGGTAAAGCAGAGGCAGTTGAAGGCTATCTTGAACAAACTAACTCCACAGAATTTTGATAGACTTTTTGAACAGGTGAAAACAGTTAATATTGACAATGCAGTCACCCTCACTGGTGTCATCTCACAAATCTTTGAGAAGGCTCTGATGGAACCTACCTTTTGTGAAATGTATGCCAACTTCTGTTTACATCTGGCTTCTGAGTTGCCTGACTTTAGTGAGGACAATGAAAAGATAACTTTCAAAAGGTTATTATTAAACAAGTGCCAGGAGGAATTTGAGAGGGGTGAAAGAGAAGAAGAAGAAGCAAATAAGGCTGACGAGGGTGAGGTTAAGCAGTCTGCTGAGGAAAGAGAAGAAAGAAGAGTTAAGGCGAGAAGACGCATGTTGGGAAACATCAGATTGATTGGAGAACTATATAAGAAGAAAATGTTGACGGAGAGAATAATGCACGAGTGTATCAAGAAGTTACTGGGTCAGTATCAGGATCCAGATGAAGAAGACATTGAAGCTTTGTGCAAGCTAATGAGTACTATTGGGGAGATGATTGACCATCCAAAAGCCAAGGAACATATGGATGCATATTTTGAAAGGATGAAATTATTGTCAAACAACATGAATTTATCTTCTAGGTTGAGGTTCATGTTGAAAGATTCCATTGATTTGAGAAAGAATAAATGGCAACAAAGGAGGAAAGTAGAAGGTCCAAAGAAGATTGAGGAGGTACACAGGGATGCTGCTCAGGAGAGGCAGGCTCAAGCTGGTAGGTCAGGTCGTGGTCTTGGCAACAATCAATCAGCTAGACGGAATCCCATGGATTTTGGTACAAGAGGATCTTCTATGCTGTCTTCTCCCAATTCTCAAATGGGTGGACTGCGTGGTCTTCCTACTCATGTTCGTGGGTACGGTGCTTCTCAAGATGCTCGATTTGAGGAACGACAATCTTATGAGGCTAGGACCTTGTCAGTTCCTTTGCCTCAAAGACCCTTTGCAGATGATTCTATAAACTTGGTACCCCAAGGTGGTCTCGGAAGGGGAATGTCTACGAGAGGATCAACAGGAATTTCCAATTTGCCAATATCTGACGTTCTTCCTGTCCATGGGGACTCTCATAGAATGAATACAGGTCTTAATGGTCACAGCAATTTTTCAGAGCGCACACCATATGGCTCAAGGGAGGATCTTGTTTCAAGATATGGTACTGTTAGGTCTTCAGGGCCATCTGCATATGATCAATCAAGTGCTCCAGAGCGTAATGTAAACCATGGTAACAGATACTTAAGGAGTGCAGATCGGAATGTTGAACCTACTGCTCATTTGCAAGGGTCAATGGTCTCTCAGAATGCTTCTTCAGAGAAGATTTGGCCAGAAGAACAACTGAGGGACATGTCCTTGTCAGCAATAAGAGAATACTATAGGTAATGTTTTTCTGTGGTACTTTTATCATCCTGGTTACAGCTTTTGTGGCCTGTTATACTCTTGCTGGGAAGCTTGAACCAACACCTTGCTACACACATATCATCCTTTAAGTAAAATCATCTGTATATAAGAGATTTTCAATTTTTCTGGTGAATATTATAGTAGCAGTTGGAGTGATACTGAATCATGCTATGTTTTTACTTGGATTTAGAAAGCAGATTATGTAAAGCTTCTTCTGCTCCAACGTCAAATTCAGGAATCTTTTTTTTTTTTTTTTTTTGTTGCAACTTTGTCATGATGGAATTTTTTATGTTATGCTTGTAGTATTCTATTTTTTTTTTTATTGGGGGCCAAATTAATCGTTAGATTGTAGTATTCTATTAACCAAGTTAGATTCACAATGTATGCTGATGCAGGCAGATGTGTTTTCTTTTTCTTTTTTTAATTTATACTGATGAATTTGTTTCCCTGTTTTCTTGTCATCTAATCATTTGACTGAAATTTATGCAATTTTCAGTGCTATAGATGAGAACGAACTTGCTTTATGTGTCAAAGATTTGAACTCTCCGAGCTTCCATCCTTCCATGGTTTCTCTCTGGGTCACGGATTCATTTGAGAGAAAGGATGCGGAAAGAGATCTTTTGGCCAAACTACTTGTCAACCTTGTGAAATCTCAGCATGGAACCTTGAATCAAGTCCAGCTCATTAAAGGGTAAGATTTATTTAATAACCATTTAGTGACTAGCAGAGAGAATTCATTCATTGTGAAGACAAAGATCATATTATTCATTCCTTTGTATGTTTTGGCTAGGTTTGAATCTGCTCTCAGTACATTGGAGGATGCTGTTAATGATGCTCCCAGAGCAGCTGAGTTTCTTGGCCGAATTTTCGCGAAAGCCATTACAGAGAGTGTAGTTACTTTGAAGGAGATTGGGCAGTTAATACATGATGGTGGAGAGGAGCCAGGTAGCCTCTTAGAAGTTGGACTTGCAGCTGATGTTCTTGGAAGCACGTTGGAGGTAATTCAAAGCGAGAAGGGGGACACGGTTCTAAACGAGATATGCTCAGACTCTAACCTGAGGTTGGAAACTTTTCGGCCACCTAATGCTAAAACATCAAGGAAGTTGGAAAATTTTATTTAGATGCCAGTGATGCTTATTGTATGTTTTTTTTGTGTAGAGGGGAAAAATTATTGGGCTAGTGCTTTTTTGGGGGTACTCAATTTTGCAGAGAATGGTTTTCTCCGTGAGATGGGTGGATAGGGTTTTATATTATGGGATTTTCTGTCTTTATATTCTTTTTCCGACATCTTCACTGCAATTGTAAAAGGTTCAATTGAGCATCAGAAATTTTAGGCGTAGTTGCTATGCCTGCTTGATGACCTTCACATATTTCTTTGTAGATATAAAAGGTTCAATGAGCATCAAGAATTTTATTTTCATATCGTTTTTGGTTGTATTTCATTAATGCTTGAAAAATGAAATGCAATAGAGAAACTAAGAAAGTAGTTTTATGTTGACATTCAATTATATAATGTGGATGATAATGATAAATTTGTTGATATTTATAATAACAATTTAAAAAATCATAGTATGATTTGTGATTAAATAATTATAAAATTATTTTATATTGTGACACTTAAACTCAGGCTATAATTTTACTTGGTAATAGGTTGTGGGGCTAAATCATTTGTGAAGATCAAGTGACTCTTGAGTATTAATTTTTTTGAGTTACTTTGTATCTTTATTATCTATTTTTAAAATCTAATTGTTGTAATGAATAGTTTAAATACAAGTTTTTGCTCTAAGAGCAAGTTGCACCTAACATAAAATAAAGTATCTAAGCTTGAATTAGTCTGGGTGTGGATATATGTAGTTTTCACACAATTAAAGAAAATATTGTTTCAAGAACTCATATTTTAAATATAAAATATATCTTTTTTATTATTCCATTGCAAGTGATGGAAACATTCCATTATAACTATCAATTTTAAATGTTAGCTCTCGTGTTTTTCATTATATTCCTCATTGTATTATTGGTATTATTATGAATAACATGTCTTAAGTTGGCTCCTATCTCTAAAAAAAACCAAACTATCCACCTGCTGCACGGCTACAACACGATTTTCAACAATTTTATTTCATTTTATTGCATTTTCCATGTTTGTGTTTTTCGATCAGAGTACAATGAGCCTCGGATCACTGTCCAAAAACATTTTTTTTATCTGCTTCCTTGTTTTTTGTTACATCCTAAATTGGGCTCAAATCCTGAAATGACCCAAAAGTTAGGTATTGACTCACAACAGATACCTGTTAAAGTCATGAATAACTTCTGCATAAACAAATAAACAGAAAATTTAGTGTTGACTAGAAGGATGTTACACTAACAATAAATTAATTAATTTCTAGAATTAAATTATATAACACATCGCCTTCTGAAAACAAAAGAATATGAATATAAAACAAGCCTATTGAATTATTACACGGAAAAATAGGTAGCAAAGAGCTGATGCATATAAAAGACAAGAAGCTAGCCGATGCATATAAAGGACAAGAATATTCAACATGATAATTTTTAAATTAACTTAGTCTTTCATAAATGTTATAGAAATAGCGAATATTCAGCATGATTTTCAAATTAACTTGGTAATGTTAGTCTTTCATAATTGCGATAGGAATAACGAATATTCAACATGACTTTTAAAATTAACTTGATAATGTTAGTCTTTCATAATTGTTATAGGAATAGCGAATATTCAACATGACTTTTAAATTAACTTGGTAATGTTAGTCTTTCATAATAGTGATAGGAATAGAGAATATCCAACATGACTTTTAAATTAACTTGGTAATGTTAGTCTATTAGTCTTTCATAATGAGTTAGTCATATATAAATACTACATTGTTTTAGCAAAGTCATCAATGAAGGAAGGAAAGCCAAGGCCAAAATCATGAAGACGTTTATACAAGAGAAGTACTTTTTGTTGATCCTTGTTTTGTTCTTTCACTCCTTTTGTGTTAATGGTGAGCATTTTGTGCTGGTCCATGGAGCCCTTCATGGTGCATGGTGTTGGTATAAGGTGGTTAATCAGTTGAAATCAGAAGGTCACAATGTTACAACTCTAGACTTGGCTGCTTCTGGTATCAGTCCAAAGCAGGCGCAAGAGGTTAATTCATTTTCAGAGTACAATGAGCCTTTGATCACATTCATAGCCTCTCTTCCTCCAGAGGAAAAGGTGATTCTTGTTGGTCACAGTCTTGGTGGGCTATCAGTATCTGTTGCCATCGAAAAATACCCTGAAAAAATCACTGCTGCAGTTTTCATCACTGCTATTGTTGTCTCTCAAAACCTCACCTACCTAGGTTATCTTCAAGAGGTACTATTCTGACTAGTCACATTTACAACCAATTATCTAAGTGTTTTCACTTCATGTTTGTTGGCTTGTCCAAAATCATGTTGAAATATTACTTAGCGTGACTTTAAGTGTATTTTTTTTGTTATTATATTATTGGTATAAAATATTTATTGGTTTGTCAATTATTTTTGTCAGAAAATTTGACTAATCATCTTTAATGAGATTTTTCTCTTCCAACCATATTTTTTTTTTCATTCATAATTCTCGAATCCGATATCTTATTTAAGAAAATCAAGTTCAATATCATTTGGATCAATGACTTTTTTTAACCATATTATTGGTACATAATATTCACCAACTTTGTCGATGACTAATCTTAGTCATCTTTATTTGGATTCTTCCCTCCTAACCACCTTATTTCCACCTACAAAACTGGAACCTGAGACCATATTTAAGTGAATCAAATCAAATATTATTCATACAACCACAACGACTTGTATATGTGTTTAGTAAAATTTATTTAGAATAAAATTATTTTTGGTTAAAATAGATTTTGAACTAATATAATTTATATTCAGATATTTTTATTATTAAATAAAGTTAATAATAAAACTGACAAGTTTTTCTATCCTACAAAAAAGCTATTTAATGTTGTTTAAACTAATAATCAAGTGATTCATTGACCCAAACTAGAGGCAAATGTTAATCATTACTTTAAAATATTGATTAAGGAATTAAAATATTTTTTTATTAAAATAAGCAAAATTATGTTGCAATTAACTTTTTTTACGTACTTATATAATCTCCATTATAAATATTTTTATAGTTCTTTAACTAATATTTTAAAGACATTGGTTAGCAAAATCATTATAAGAATACAAAAACTAAAATCATTATTTTTAAAGTATAGGGATTAAAGTCTATTTTAACCCACAATTGAGGGACATAAATAAATTTTACCCATTTATATATTGATATAAATGCATTGAAACATTTTATTAAATTACTATTGTGAAAACAAGACAAATTGATAAATTTATGTGTCACTCATTTAGGCTCGAAGAAGATTAGGCCCTGTTTTGGAGGAACAATATTTCATATTGGATGTACCAGCTAACAGAGCTCCGTTCCTCTCATCGCTTGGAGTCGATTTCTTTACAAGTAGGTTGTACCATTTATCACTCGCTGAGGTAAAGATTTTCAAATGAATTTCAATACATAGCCTTTCTATATATTTTGATTTTAACTAAAATGATATAATCATACCGCAAGATGTTTATTTAGTATAGAAAAATAACCCAATTTTTTAGGATAGCTACTTTAGGAAGAGCTTTACACTGTTTAGAAGGACAAATTGACTAAGGAGGGAATGAAAATGAAAAGTAAAAAAAAGAGAGGTTATTACTAACCAATGTTCTTAATACATGGTCAAGAAATTTTTTTTAAAAATAATTATTATAAAAATCATAAAAGAGCATAAAAAGTATCATGGACTCATGATAACACAATTTTGTGAATCACAATAATTTTTTCTTCTTCTTAATTCTTTAATCAATATTCTAACTGTACTGATTAACATTTTTTCAAAAGATTTTGGAAAATTAATCCATCATTCGTTCGATAAAAGGAGACAAAGGAAGGAAGGTGACCCACTTATGGGTACATCGTTTTTTTTTTTTTTTTGTTTTATTCATTTTTGGACGGAAATGAAGAGAAGCGTGTCATTTTAATACAATGAGAAAGACATTATTATCTTCGTCTCCGATTATCTCTTGGATTAATTTTTTTATCAAAATATTTTTAATTACTGATCTCTACAAAATAAAACAATCTTAAACGATAAATTAAAAAAACAGAGATAGTATAAATTAATAAAATAAATCTATTCTCTCTCTCTTCAGAATTGTATGAGATATGTAGCACACATTAATTAATGACTTAGTTACGATTTTAGTCCCTTAATTTGTGGGTCCTGTTTTTTAGTTCCTCAAATTTTATAAGTCCTTCAATTTTGAAAACTAGTCTCTTTAGACCCTCTAATGAGTGTGCGTAAAATAAAGAATAATAAATTGATAATTATTTTAAATATAAATTCTGGTAACTAAAAATTAAAAATCAAATCTTGGCAACTATAAATCGCGACATAGTCAATTTGAGAAAGAGACTAAATTTAACGAACTAAAAATAATAATTTTCAAAATTTAGGAATTAAAAAAACAAATTTAAAATTTAAGGGAATAAAATAATATGATTCCCAGTCTTAATTAATTATGAAAAGGTAATTAAGAATATCTACAACAATTGATTGCTTGAATGAATTGTTTATTTAAAACTTGTGAGTCTATAATATCACATAAATTTAAAATTTTACACAAAAATTAACCTAAATACTAAAGTTAAGTTGTTAGAGTGAGTACTTAATTTGAATTACATTAAATTTTATAATTAAAAATGAAATTTTAATTGGTTAAAATGAATTAAGCAACAATTATTTATATAAACAATTCATTTAAGTAACGCACTACTATACAAATAGTCTTCGAGGATGGTTCTACAGGCCATACGACAACGGTTGTTGAATCGTCCTTATTGCGTCTGTCATTGTAAATTAGTGCTTTCGACAACAGTTCTGAAAAATCGTCTTTGTTTGTATTTTTTTTTTTAATTTTAGATACAAGGATAATTTTTACCCAAAAACCATCTTCGAATGTATATTTATTTATTTATTTATTTTAAAAATAAATTAGGATACAAGGACGATTTTTGGGTAAAAACCATCTTTGTATGTGTACATAAATAGACGATTTTCGACCAAAAATCGCCTTCAAATGTATATTTAATTTTTTTTATTTTTTTAAAAAAAAATTAGGATACAAGGAAGGTTTTTGGGTAAAAACCGTTTTTGTATGTGTACATACAAAAATAGTTTTTGCCCAAAAACCGTCTTCGAATGTATATTTAATTTTTTTTTTAAATTAGGATACAATGACGGTTTTTAGGAAGAACCATCTTTGTATGTACACATACAAAGACGATTTTTCCCCAATACAAAGATGATTTTTTCCCAATAACCGTCCTTGTTTCTAATATTTATTATTATTTTTTTTTAAAATAAGTGACATACAAAGACAGTTTTTCCCAAAAACCGTCTTTGTTTGTTTTTCGCATTTATTTATATTTTTTTTTAAATACATAGACATATTTTCATTAGTACAAATCACAAGGTATTTAAATATGACATTTGTTTCCTTAAATAATATCACATTTGCAGAAAAATTAGAGGTGTAATTTTTATTTGTTCTGAAGACAGTTTGGATTGAAATAACAATTGCAAAAGTAATTATTTATGAACATATCATATTGGCATATTTTCATAGTCACATCACATTAAGACCCTGAAACACAGATGATATACTAATAATGAAATCAAACCAAAAAAATGTTTAAAAGTGCAAAAATTGTCAACAGGAAACTTGAGATAAAAACAAGCATACTTAAGTCTCTACTCCAACCTAATCTAAAAGCAATACTATTTGTCCCTTTGTAACCAACCTAAGCATCCTTTCGTCTGCTTTGGATGGGTACAATGAATATTCCACAACAAGACTGCTCAAATCATCACCTAAACACACAACAGAGCATGGACCAGACACGACAAATTAAGTCAAACCACACCTGTATCTGATTATCAGTAATCAGTGCTTCTAGTTCTTTCTCAAGTCCAGCAACAGTTGTCTTGAATGCATTAGCCATCATGTTCAAATCAACAGACACAAATGGGTGTGTGTACTGGATAAGGGCTTTGTGACGAATTTGATCATAAAGTGTCTCAACATGGTCATGCAAATGTATATCAAGTAATAGGTTTGCTTTAAGGTTCCCGAGGTATTCCAAACATGAAGCATAGTGGCCGAGAAAAGGAAGCAAAGAGATCAAGATAAATATATTTTCCAGAGCGCCAGAGAAAAACAATCAAGAGTAAAATAAATATTGAAAGATGTAATTCATGTCATGAGCCACTTTTCAGATTTCACCAATTCAACAAATATTAAAATAAGAATTTAATAGTAATCACATATTGTCTTGTATGCTTTGTTTATTGATTTTTGTCTTTCCTGGAATGATTTTTAGAGTAGACAATATATAACTTTTAACATTGAGAATACATGATATTTAAATTCTTAAAATAAAATAATTTAATTTGCGGAATGAAAATCAAAAGGACAACAATCAAGAATATCAGTTAACTCTAACCAATCCTCCTTAAGGGGAGGTTCAACGACATCAATAATATGAATTCATGCCTATATTCTCCATGCATAACTTCCAATCCAATTTCTTAAAGATCCTGGTAATTTTTTCAGACCAGCTTAGCACCACACACGAAGAACTTCATGTACCTATTCTATTGGTTGAGAAATATAGTTTTATTTTAATTCAGTTAAGCAGGAAAACAAAAGTGATGCCTAGTGACTAATCCCTAATACATTATGTAGGTGAACAACAAAGAATGAGTTTACATGAGGACCAACTTACCTTGAGTAAAAATCATTTATCAGTTCCCTTACTTCAGGTACTAATTCTAAGAAATTGCGGAAGTTGGAATTGTCTATAACTTTGCTCTGCCAAATATTGAAAAGGAAAAAACAAAAAACAAATTAATGTCATCAATGTTTCAGGGCAGTCATTCAAAAGAAGAACCATCTTCACAATATAATGGAGTACTTGCCTTTAACTCTACTCGATCAAATGTTGCAAGTGCACAAAGTTATAGACATGTTGCAACATCTTCAGGTTTTTCTAAGAACCGTCTTAGAATATTTTTTTTAAAAAAAAATTAAAAATCAGAAATTTAATATTTAAAAATGCATCAATATATAGTGGCCTAATTAATTTATTAATTCATATTGCAACTATATATAATTATAACTAGTAGTGGCCTAATTAATTTATTAATTCATATTGCAACTATATATAATTATAACTTGTTAATTGTTAAGGAGCAGAGAAAACAAATAGAAAAAAAATTCATTTTTTATAAAATAACTTGGCCTAATATATATATTTTTTTTAATTTCTTTTCATCACATTATATCAACTATCTTATCCCACGCTTCTTTATTGCCAATGTGAATTGATGCATTAGTAAACTCTAGCATCTTACTTTTTAGTTTTTTTGTAATGCTACATGGCTTTTTTTTATTATATTTCAATTCCTAATAAAAATGACATGTGAGAAAAACATAATTATACCAAATGACATAGTTTAATACTGTACATGCTTATCATGTGTATTTTTTTATTATTAATAAATGAATGAATAGGATAGAAAGAGTAAACAGGCACATATTAGGTGGTAATAAAATAAATTTCAGAATAGCATAGAGACAATTTAAATTTCGTGAACACATTGACCTTTAGCCAAGTAACAGGCTGAGATATTGAATATATTCTCTAATATAGTGATACACAAGTGTTAGAATAAAAATTAGGAAAACAGAAAGCAATTGTTGGAGTCTCCACATAACCAACTTTATGAACCATGCAAAAGCAATCAAACTAGGATCAGATGAGAAGGTACCAACCAACTGATCAACTGTGATAGAACCAGATCCACTACGAATGTCCATGATTGTATTAGATGCTTTCAAACTTGTCAGGCCAAACACCTAGATCAAGCAAACAAAAAAAAGTGGGTTTTAATACCTGTATAAACATGTGTAGCAGTATATAATTCTAAAAGCCTCATATCATTATAAGATCACAACATAATAGTTTATGTTGAATAGCAATCAGCAAGCCTTATATCTAAAATGCTGCACAATACCACTAACAAAAAAAGCTGCCAAATAATTCAATAATGTTGAATAGCAATCAGCAAACCTCACTTATTGGTCTTGTCATATGTAAAACATATTTCAGAAAATATTTATACAAAACCAGAAACCAGAAAACATATGACTTTGAAAGAATGCTCAACTAATGGACTGTGAATGCTAGCTAGGTAAAACAAAGACTTACCCATAACTAAGTAAATCATAAAGTTAAAAACCATTTCCCACACCAGAACCTAATGGACTGTCTCCTTTCCCACCACCTCCCTTATCAGGTCTTATAACCCGTTTTTTCTTCTTGTCACCATAAAGCTGAGAGAGTCACATGGCTTTCTTTTGATTCATTGTTTTCAGAAGGCCCAAAGTTTGATTCATTGTTAAAAAACTATATATCTATTAATCAACGGCTGCCCAGAACTTAATCATTACCACCTAAAATAGGGAGGAACAGTGAACACAGATAGCAACTCTAAGTCAAAAAATTAAAATTAACAGAGAATATCACTAAATTAAAATGCTAGTATATTTAAAAAAATAATTACAATTTTCTCACGGACTCACTCCTAAGTATAATTCATATAAAAACACAGTAAAATCATGACAACCAATGTTCGAAGCCTGATGCAAAATGAAACCAGAAATAAAATATATATAATAGGAAAGGAAATATAATGAATTACTACACCTAAAGTTTCCTGAAATATATAATAGGCAAAAGGTTGGTGGTATCTTAACATGAAATCACTGATGCCCATTTCGACAGCAGCAGCACCCCATCCCCAATGTTTTGTGCTGAAGCACTTTAAAATATTTAAAACTCAGCACACATATTGCTATTCAACCTAGCCTCACAAGACTAAGTTGTTTAAACCAATTCACTCTATGCTCTATTTCCCACTTCAATCATATTAGCTTACCTCTTCTAAAGGAGACTGAATATCAGGAGGCGGTTTAGAGTGTTCTTCAGTGTATACTGTAGCTTGGCCTAATGCAGCTAAGAGAGTTTTCTCAGCATAGCCAATTCCCAACTTTGACTACAAAACAAGACCAAGATGCAATTAACAAGAAGAAGTATGTCCACCAGAACATTTCAATAAAAGTTACAATTTCAACCTGTAGCAAACGGATTAGATATTGAGGTTCACAGTCAGTTGCAGCAACAAGAAGTGCCTTCATATGATTCTTTTTCTTCTCTTGACTTTCTTTCCCATATTCCTGTACACATTTCTTCTTACAGAACATAGACCAAGCATACTAACATCCAACATACCCGCCACACAGATAACAAGAAATTTAAAGATCAAAACGAACATGTAACATGGCTTTCTACCACCATATGAAAATACACTAAACCTGCTTATCCCAAAACAAAGGCCCCTGGGCATGCTGTGCTTAGTTTCTTCAATCACTCAATATTGTAATGTAATACAATTAAAATTTCTATACATGTTGTCTCATCATATATATAAACTTATTTTAATGAAGTTGGGGATGATGCTCAAATTTCTTTTTATTCAAGTTCATAACGTCATTTCTCCATTTTTTGCCAAATGTTTTGAATTAAGATAAGAAAAACAAATAGAACAAATGCACATACATTATCTACAATGTTGGACTACTAAGCATAATACAATCATTTTTTTCTTCTATCATCTGATTATGTTGACATGAATTTCTATAATCTTAGTTTTTTTAATAAATAAAAATGAGTAAGATTATACTCATTTTTTCCCGTAATAGTGTGTGGATAAGTAACCAATCCGAACTACTTTTAAAAACAAAATGATAGAGGAGAACATAACATCATAGTAATCAAAGTTCAGAATTGGAGCTAAGAACCTGTGAAGGAAATAATGTACACCATAACTAAGACAGGTCAAACAGAAGCTGTAATTAGTAACTGAAGCCTAGTTGAAGTCCAAAGGAAAAATAAACAAGAAAAATTGTCATGATACCATTACCCAGGATACCTTGACCATTCCTTAGTCCAGGATATCCCTGCATATCATTCAAGTAACCAAGAGAGTAAGGACAAACAAATGGAGAATGCAAAGTTTCTAATTCCATTTATGAATTAATTTGGTTTACTTGCTTCATTACATATTCATAACAACACTGTGACTGAGTACTTAATTTTAATTTCATTAATAAACTACCAATTTCATGAATAAAATTTCCTATAACTATTTAGATTTATTGCAATCAACCTATATAAACGGACTCCATTGTGTAGTTCAAACACATGGTTTCAGCCTATGATTGAATGGAAAATAAAAGCAAAAAAAAAAAAAGAATAAAAGGAATATCATCAAGATTGCTGAAGAATACAAAAGTCAAACCCAGGAGTTCTATTTTAGTAATGAAGAAAGTAGTTACGGCTTTGAGCCAATGACAGCTTCAACATTGACTAATAACAAGAAGAGATTCAAGATGCTTAATGTACCTCATCAACTTCGGACAAAAGAGCAATGACACTCTGTCTGAGCAGTGATATTAATCTGTCCTTTTTAAAGTGTAAAAGGCCATGGCCAGCTCCAACAACATTACTATACAACGGACCAGAACAGTTATCACTCTGATTGACTAAATTATTCTTTCTTTCCTCTTCATATTTGCTTTCAGGTAGCTCAGGTGTTTGGGTAGAAACAGGAAAAACATCCTCATCTTGTGACAATAAATTTACTACTTCAGAAGAGTAATACCCAAAGTTTTAACAAATGCTTTTTAAGTTTTAACAAACATTTTGGTACACTAAAGCTTTCAGGAATTAAGTGTAATACTGGTAACTATAATATAGCTTTAGCTTATGTAGACAGGGAGTCACTTAATAGCAAAGTAATTAACAAGATTCAGATGTCAGTTAGGTAGCTCGTATACCTATAAGATGTTTAACATAGCAAAACACCACTAATAAAAGACAGATGGCTGGCAAGTAGCTTCTTATCTGTGCAATGTGAGATATCAGATGTCAGAAGACAAAAATGAAAATTTTAAGTAACAACAAACAAGAGCAACCAATCAAACAAAAAATGAGAGGGAAATGGAAGAAAGTGCTTGCACAGGATTTTTATGCAGGTTTGATCTCTAACATGGAGGCTACATCTAGTCCACACACACCCAATGTGAGGTTTTTCCACTATCTAATAACTTAGTAGTCTTTGAATCATCTAGCCTTAAAATTAGTAGCACCATAACTCTTCACTGTTAGCCCTGCGGTCACTCTCAAACCAATATCCCTAGCTCTGACTGATATGGAATTCTCTTGGCAGGGTACTCTCCTGCTAAGATTAGAGTACTCCTCTAGGGCTGAGTGCTTCTTGAACCCAATTTCAGATACCCTCTACATATGGAAACATCAAATATCATTGAATAACCAAAGCTGGTTGAGGTTCATGATACATAGACCAACAAATCAAATAATGTCTGAAAAAATAAAATCTAAACTAATCAAATCAAAAGACGAGACAAAATTCTTAATCTAAACTTAACAAAAATTCCTAGCTAATAGTTAACTAGATAATAACCCAATCTATATCATACATGCTTGATTAAACACCCACACTCAACTTTACAAGAGATTAAGATTGAACACTCTCTTTTAGTGTAAATGCATTCAACTAACTAACTGAATGAGTATAAGAAGATTGACTCTTCAAAGAAGCTTTATTGTGGGAAAAAAATTGTCTAGAACTAGTGGATTTCGAAATGAGTAAACAAGTGCACTGAATGAGTAGATAAGTAGTTTTAGGAATTAAGAGAACCTAGTAAACCAAAACTACACTGAACGAAAACAATGAATAACAGTCACCGATAATGTAAAGATACTATGAATAAAATCCAGGGATGGGGAAAGAGAACAAGTACAGATGTTTCCAGAAAATAAATTACAAGTCTTATAGAATTTAAACACCCACACTCAACTGTTTCTTAGCTCTATGTGGATGTGCTACAGCCCACAGGTACTGATTACCTACAAGCAGAACATCTTGGCTTTTCTCCCCTTTTTCTTTTCATATTATAAGGGTATGCTTTTTGTTTGATAACATATTTTATAAGACCATCAGTAGTTATTCAAAAATTCATAGTGTACAAACCTGGGACCGTATTCTTCTTCTCCGTTCGAGGAAATTGGACCTATGCTCCAGTAGATGATGATACCTAGTTTCTCTAGAATGTGAAGTCTCAACTTCATAGTCTTCGATGCCAAACATGGAGCTAGGTGTACTAGGTAGAGGATATCTAGGTGTAGAAGAATTTACAGCATTACGACCAAATGGGGTCGAACCTCGTCGAAATGTGAAAGCTTCTGCTTCTCAATGTCTGAGTGAAGGGACGCGAGTGGGGGGTATTGCAAGGAAGAAGAATGCTTTGTTGGGCTTTTCCAAAGTGATTTAGTGTTTGGGTGTGGCTGGAACTAGCTAGGATGGAGAAGATGATGGTACATGTCGAGAAGGGCACACTTTCTAAAACCTAATTTCAAAATTGGGACTCAAATAAGAAAGATAGTTACATGACAAAACGACGACGGGTATTTATAACCGTCTACGAACCTAATAAAACTACGACGGTTTTGTTAGCAACCGTCTTCGTTTTGTCCTTTGCCAAATATCACCAAATGGCCACCGCACCACATTCAGGGACGCTTTCGTGGCAACCGACTTTAAACCCGCATCGTGGAATGCTATTTATGTAATAGTGACGTATTATCAAATCATTTATTCCAATAATAAAAATTTGTTAATCAACGTTACTTAATTTTAATTAATTCATGAAACACCTACATTGAAGATGCTCTAAGTCAAATATGTGAGATAATGAGTTTCAATAATTTTAAGGATGATTTTTAAAAAATAATATAAATTGTTAATAATTAAATTAACTAAATTTTATAAAAAATAAAGAATGTGAATTAGATAATGAGTTTTATAAGGAAGGTAGTATTATCTGGTATATCACATTTTACTATTTATTTAGGATTATGTCGTTAATAAATGGTGCATATATATATATAAACAATTGATTACCATTTTAAATATATTGCAATATGAACTTGATTTGATTTTGATAAACTTAATCTTTTGAATGTAAAATGTATTGTTCCCCTAGGATTAAAAGTATGGTTTACTTAGTATGGGATTCAAACTGATCAATTAGGTATTATGCAGGATTTGACACTTGCTTTCTCTCTGGTGAGACCTTTACCTCCATTTACAAACGATGTTGAATTATTGAAGAAACAAACTGCGGTTACCAACTACAAGAATGGAAGGGTATCTAAAATCTTCTTAATTGCTGAAAAAGATAATCTGCTAAATGAGGACATTCAAAGGTGGACAATTGAAAGCACTGGTCCATATGATGATGTGGAAGTTATAAAGGATTCAGATCATATGGTCATGATTTCCAAACCAAAAGAGCTTATCTCGAAACTGTTAAAGATTGCTTATAAATATTATTAGCCTTTAAATGCTAGTAATGTAATGCGTGTATCATAAAATTATAAAAACATGTTTATGGGCCATGTATCATAAAATTAAGTACCATATAACTTTTAATCATTATTATAACTATGGTATTTTTTTATGTTTAATTTTAGTTTATGGATGGTGTAAAATATTTGACGTAGTTATTTTAATGATTTATTGCTGCAGTAATTAATTACTTTTTACGATACATGGGATGCCGAATTTTTTAATAAATGTAACGAAACGGGTTTTGATAACAGTGTATCGAAATCTTCTTTTACATTGAAAACATTACAAGAAACTTGCAATTATCAGATTGAGTTTTGGTATTTAACACAAGTATCATGTTGCCAAACATTATGAACCTTTTTATACATTGAACTGCATCGAATAAGCCCAAATAGTGAATTGATTAATTTAAGCTGGAGAACATTAATTGTGTTCAATCTCCTAAAATACACTCTGTCCCTTTTCCATTCATCTATAAGGCTTACTATTTTTTTAGGAGATCTATAAGGCTAACTAGCTTCCCCTTGCAACATATAAAAAAATACATTGAAAATTTGGATTATAAGAAAAATCTTGTACGATACTTACGAGGGAAAAAAAATCTTTTTGTTTCAAATGTAAAACTGCAAATCAAATAGAACTACTGAAATTAGGCTAATGATAAAAAGCCTTGAGTAACTATTAGAAGTTCAAATTACCACAACACCACTATTGTTTCAAATGAATAAATTCTAGAACTACGGGCAACAAATTCTCAAATAAGATTACTTAAATAAATTGTTTCCATAGATCAAGTTATGATTGTTATGCAAGAACTATTAACATAAATACACTAATTTTATTATGTTGTACTAGTGGAAAGACAAACACTATTGTACATGTCTGTTGTGTCAATTATTTGCAATTTGGGCTATTCCACCTGTTGAAGGAAACAAAGAAAGTTGCAATTTGGGCTATTCCACCTTGAAGGAAACAAAGAAATGGGGGCACCTCACACTTGCAAGCAAGGTTGAGAGTGAAAACTTAATAATTGAAACGTGTGCAAACAACTAAACACATTTAGATCACACTGAAAGCAGAAACATAATCAAAAACTAACCTCTAGCAATTGCAAGCTCCAATGTACACTGACCTTATAGAGCTTTGGCTTTTCTAAACCTTCACTTACTCAACATGATGGTGTTTCGTTTTCTGAACAAACAATAGGCTTAATGAGTATGACCCAAAACAACGAGCAAGGCTTCATATAGAACTTTACCCATCATGGAGTTCAAAACATGAAGAGGTTAGTGGGAACGACAAAATCCACACATGATCTCATTCAGAACATTAGTATTGATACTGGGTTGAATATAGCTTGTAAATGGACCACATACGGTAACAACCTTCACATAACTGTTTCCACTCTCTCAAAATGAAAACATAAAAGGATATTGGTCCTTAAAATATTGGAAACTGCTAACATTCTCCCACTTGGTCCATTTATCCCATTATCAATCATAAAAGAAATCAAATATACGAATCATGTTGATAGGTTCTCTAATAGTGAGTATTATCTTCGATGTATAAATACACATTAGAGTAAATACACAACATTCAACATTAGCCACCTTTTATGATATAACATTAGAGTAAAACACTGTTATAAATTAATCCGTAGAATATATAAAACTATAGATCAAGTTACCTTTGGGATCAATATGAATGATATGAATATAAAATAAAATAAGCCACTAGAATGATTATATGGAAAAGTAATAAAGGACAAGATGCTCTTTTTCTTATAGTAGTAGCCACCATTCAACATAATATATAATTCTTAAATTAACTTGGCAATGTTTGCCTTTCATAACGAGCTAGTCATACATAAATACTACGCTATTTCAGGATTTTCGCCTATGCCATGATCCACAGGGTAATCAGATTATTTTTTTATAAAATAAAAAAAATTATGTATTTCATTGCCCAGAGGCTCCTCGCTATTGGAAGGTAAGGGGGAGGGATATTGTAAGTAGCCTTACCATTGCATATGCAAAGGGACTGTTTCCGGATTCGAACCCATAACCAACAAGTCACCAAGGTACAACGTTATAAAATTAAAAATCATATAATACTAAAAACAAATTAACTATTACAGGAGAAAACAATCTTAAATCTATAGACAAAGCAGAAAAGGAGACCAAGGCTCAATTTTTATAGAAGTCAATCAATGAAGAAAGGAAAGACTGTTGGAACAATTGATAGCAAGAACTCACTCAATGGAACAAGTTATGGAGAGGAGAAGATTTAGGCTTTGCACAAAAGATGCACACACATGCAACTATATCTCTGTTATTCACATCTTTCTATTTTATAACAACTAATAGAGTTAGTTAGATATAACTAACTTTTATAATAGAAAAGTAACTACTAACAACTACAATTAAATTGTTTAAATTGGTTCACAATATCCCCTCAATTTAAACACCCTACTACACCTAGTTCTTTCCTCAACAACACAAATCTATCAACCTTAATTTCCTTTGTCAAAACATCAATAGTTTGTAAATCTATTGGACAATGCACCACTTCAATCAGTCCTGAATTCACTTTCTTTCTTAGAAAATGAAACTTTGCCTTTATGTGTTTGCTTCTTCTATGTGAGACTGGATTTTTGGCCAAGTTGATGGTAGATTTGTTGTCTATTAAGAGCTTCAAAGGTTGCTTCACTTTAACTCTGATTTCTTTCAACATTGAGTTGAGCCAAATAGCTTGGCATGCAACAAATGCTCGAGCTATATATTCTTCCTCACAAGAGGACAATGCTACCACTGGTTGTTTCTTGGAGTACCAAGAGATTGGTGCACCAAAAAAACATAAAGATATAACTAGTAGTACTCCTTCTACCAATTCTATCTCCACACCAATTAGAGTTTGAATGGTCAATCAATTTTCCCTCTCCTTGTTTTGCTTCATTAGGGAACAATACTCCAAATTTTTGAGTTCCCTTGAAGTACCTTAGTACTCTCTTAACAGCTGTCATATGAACTTGCTTAGGTTCATGCATAAACCTACTGGTCAAACCAACTACATAACATATATCAGGCCAACTATTGCAGAGATATCTCAAGGAGCCAACAAGTTGTTTGAACAGTGTTGAATCAACTACTTTCCCATTTGGGGTTGGTTTCTATAGGTGTAGCAATTGGATTGTAGGTTGCCATATTAAACCATTTTAATACATCTGCAGTGTACTTCCTCTATTGCATCATGATCCCTTCTTCTGTAGTTATGAACTTTATCCCTAGGAAGTAGGTCAATTTCCCTAGGTCTGTCATCTCAAATTTAGATTTCATCAACACTAAACCTTTCCATTTCAGTTGAGTCATTCCCAGTCACTAGTAGATCATCAACATAGAGACAAATGATCACTAGACTTGAGTTCTTTCCTGACTTCACATAGACCCCATATTCAACAAAGCATTTAGCATACTCATGCTCAGTAAAGAATGAGTCAATCTTCTTATTTCAGCATCTAGGTGCCTGCTTTAAGCCATACAAAGCCTTATTCAACTTGTAGACATACTTTTCTTTCCCTTTCTGCTCAAAACCAGGGGGGTGTGTTACAAATACTTCTTCATCAAGTGGGCCATTTAGAAATGTTGACTTCACATCAAGATGGAAAATGGACCAATTACTTTTGCTAGCTAAGGAAATCACCAACCATATTGTTTCAATCCTAGTAACTGGGGCAAATACCTCTTTGTAGTCCACTCTAGGCTTTTACAGAAATCCTTTAGCCACTAATCTTGCTGTATGCTTTGTTATTGACCCATCAAAGTTTAACTTCAACTTGAATACCCACTTTACAACAATGGGTTTCTTATTGGGAGGTAGCTTAGTTAATTCCCATGTTTTGTTCTTCTCAATAACTTCTAGTTCTTCCAGCATAGCATTCTTCAAAGTTAGCTCCTTTACTGCTTTAGTGAAATTAATTGGCTCAATGTTAGCTAGCAATGCAAAGTGTATCAAGTCACCATCATCAGTAACTGCATTAGCTGGGAGCATTTCAAAGTTTTTGAACCTTGAAGGGATTTGCCTATGCCTTTGTGGTCTCTGATCTGGCATTGGCCCACTATCTGCACCTTCAATTCTGCATTAGTCTCATGAACATCATCTTGCTCACTGTTTTTATTCTCATTAGAGACAGGAATTAAGCTGCCAACTGTACTCTTCTGTTTTTCCCAATTCAAGGATTCATTTTTACAAACTAATACATCTCTACTAACCTCAATTCTTTTCTTTGGAGGGTTGTAAAGTCTGTAAGCACTAGTGTCATGATAACCAACTAGAATTATGGACTCACTTTTGTCCTACAATATCTTCCTTTTAGCATCAACTATATGTTTGTAGCACAAGGAACCAAACATTCTCAAGTGACTCACAACTAGTTTTCTTCTTGTCCAATATTCTTCAGGTACCTTTTGCAAAAGTCTCTTGGTAGGGCACCTATTCAGCAAGTAGGTTGTTGTAGTCATTGCTTCACCCAAAAGGATTTGGGCAAAACTTTATGTTTATGCATACTTCTGCACATGTTCAATACTGTTCTATTTCTCCTCTTTGCAAGACCATTGTGTTGAGGAGTGTAAGGTGTTGTTACTTCATGTTGAATGCCAAGTTTTGTACAATAAGCTTCAAATTCTCTTGAGGTATACTCTTCTCCACCATAATTCCTCAAGATCTTGATCTGCTTGCCACTATGCCTCTCAGCCATTGCTTGTAATTTATCCAGAGTTGCAATGACCTCACTTTTGTGCTTGATCAAATAAAATCACATCCTCCTGCTGAACTCATCCACAAAAGTCACAAAATACAGATTGTCACCCAAGGAAGGCACACCCATTGGACCACATACATTAGAATGAATCACATGTAACAAGTCAGTAGATCTCCTAGGAAAATAGGAATTAAAAAGCTAAGTTACATTGTTTGGCTATCATGCATGATTCACACACCCTTTTTGGTACAACAATCCTTGGTAGTCCTATCACCATTTCTTTAAACCCTAATTGATTAAGGCTTCTAAAGTTCAAGTGTCAGCTCTCCTTGTTTTGCTTAGTTGCAATTAAACACTTCACCTTAGTAGGTCAAATTGTAGTTTGAAAGGTTTAGTTCTGACAGTGGAGACTTGAGCACCAATCTCTGATGTTGATCATATAGCTCAAGGTAATCATGCTTCATGATGATTGAGAATCCCTTCTCTATCAGTTGGTCAACACTCATCAAGTTGCATTTCATTCCTGCTACAAACAGTACATTCTCTATCAATGCAGCTTTCACATCCTTTTTCCTTATTATAATATTTCTCATACCTTCTGCTGTTAGAGCTATGCTATCTACAAGTTTAATTTGTGTTTTCTTACTTGCATTAAGATCAGTTAACCAATCTTTATGGCATGTGATGTGATTTGAATGTCCAATATCTAAGTACCAAGCCTCAAAATGAAGATCTCCACTGTTGGTAGTCACCATTGGCAGTATTGTATCAAAGTCATAATCTCCATCTTGAGCCACGTTGGCTTCTTCTTCACTATTTCTAACCTGTTTCCCTTTCCTGTGCCATCACTCATTAGCATTGTGGCTTTACATCTCATAATTGTAACATTGAATCTTCTTTTTATCGAATCCCTTCTTTCCATCTTTACTATTGGAGAATCTTGCAATACCTTTTTGAGAGGTTTATGCTCTATCTTCACTCTTTAATTTCTCTTGGTTCAAATTCCAACTGCCCTTCTGGAATTTTCCCTTTCCTTTCTTCCATTTCCTTTTGTCACTGCTACCTCTCTTGGAGGTTTGGGCCTGCAGAGCTTGTTTTGTAGGTTTCACACTTCCTCTTTCTATCAACCTCGATTTTTGGGCTTCCAACAAACCTTGCAATTCTTCAATTTTCATGCTTTCAACATCTTTGGACTCTTCAATAGCAAATACAATGTGGTCAAAGCTTGGAATCAGGGTGCTCATGATCTTTTCTATGATCATTTGGTCTAAGATCTTCTCACTATAACTCTTCATTTGATTGGCAAGATTCAGTACTCCAGTGAAGTAATATGCAATTCTTTCACTGGCTTCCATTTGTAGTGATTCATATTGTCTTCACAGAGATTGAAGTCTCACCTTATCTCCACCTATGTAACACTTTGCAAGGATGTCCTAAGCCTCATTTGCTGAAGATGATGCTTGAATCTTCTCAAAGATGTTGGGATCTACACACTGATGGATCAAGAATAGTGTTTTTCCATCCTTTCTAATTGCTTCTTTGTGCTATGCTCTCTATGATTTGGTGGAACCTGTACCTGGTTCTTTAATTTCAGTTTCAACAATTTCAACCACATCTTGAAATCTAAATAAGTCTCTAATCTACATTACCCATCAATCCCAATTCGAAGGTTTCCCAGAACACCATTGTTTCTTGCCATTGTTCCTTCTTGCTGTGATCTTTTCTTTTATTTCATAGCCACACAAATTTGCACTTGAACCTAGGCTCTAGATACCAATCTGGTGGAGCAATTGATGGTAGGAACTCACTCAATGGAACAAGTTATGGAGAGAAGATTAAGGCTTTGCACAAAAGATGCATATACATGCAACTATATCTTTGTTATTCAAACTTTTTTTATTTTATAACAACTAATAGATTTAGTTAGATATAACTAACTTTTATAACAAAAAAGTAACTACTAACAATTACAATTAAATTGTTTAAATTGGTTCAACAAAGACAAGGTACTTTTTGGTCATATTTGTTTCATTTTTTCATTATTTCTTCCTTTGTGTTAATGGTAGGCACTTTTGTGCTAGTCCATGGATCCTTTCGTGCTGCATGGTGTTGGTATAAGGTAGCCAATAAGCTGAAATCAAAAGGTCACAATGTCACAACTGTAAGCATGGCTGCTTCTGGTGTCAATGATTCCAAGCATATGCAAGAGGTTCATTCAATTTCAGAGTATCATGAACCTTTGATGACATTCTTGGCCTCTCTTTCTATAGAGGAAAAGGTGATTCTTGTTGGTCACGGTCTTGGTAGGCTATCAATATCTGTTGCCATGGGAAAATACCCTGAAAAAAAAATCTTTTTTGTAGTTTTCACCACTACAATTGTTGTCTCTGAAAATCGCATCACATCAAATTTGCTTCAAGAGGTACTTTTCTCACTAGGCATGCATTTAACACCAATTATCTGAGTGTTTCACTTCATGGTTGTATCATCTAAAATCATGTTGAAATTATTTTAAGTAAATGCTTATATATTTGGTTCTCTGTTGAAGTCGAATTCAAGTTCTATTGTCAACTTTCTTTTAAAGTTGTATTATTAGTTAGTATTATTAGTTATCACTAGGCAAATATTTGTTATTAGTATATTGTTAGTTTTTTGTTAATGGGAGAGTTGGAACCCATCACATTTTCTCTCTTTTCTTCTCCCTTTATCACTATAGACAAACCTTATACCTCTTTATTATTTTTTAAGTGTAAGGACTAAAACTAATTTGACTTACAAAGAGACCTAAAACACTACAACTTTATATATATAGACGCATTGCAACACTTCATTAAATTACTATTGTGAAAATAAAGAATTTGAGGAAGTTTGTGTCACTCGTGTAGGTAAGCAAAAGATTGGGCACTATTATGGACAAACAATGTTTCATATTGGATGAGATTAACAAAGCTTTGATCCTCTCATCACTGGGTGTTGAATTTTTAGCATCTAGGTTGTAGCAATTATCACCAGCTACGATAAAGATTTTTAAATGAATTTCAAATGCAATGCCTTTCTATATATTGATTTTATCTATAACGGTATAATTGTACACAAAAATGTTTATTTAGTATAGAAAGATAACATCAATTTTCCTCTTACTCTTCATAGACATGTTGAAGAGGGAAGAAAAAAAAATTGTTAGATCGATGGGGACAAAGGAAGATGACCTAAATATATGATTTTGTTGGGTTATCGTCAAACCCTCAAATCGATCTGCGAAAGAAAAACAATAAAATGCAAGAGGAGAGAGATAGAGAAGAACATAGTCAATTTGTTTAATGTGAGAAAACCTTCCTCAATGTGAAGAAGTAAAACTCACGGGACACTGGTCCAGAATCAAACTTCCACTATAAAATAATGGGTTACAAGAATCAAACGTCCCTAGCCTTTCACTAGAGGTACAATCAAACTCACCAAGTACGGTGGTATTCAAACTTCTCTAAAGAGGTCTCTCTAGAAGTATTCTCACTGAAAAATCTCTTTCAGATTTTTCTCTCTGGTTTTTCTAACCTCTCGAAAAACTTACACTCAGTAAACTTATAAGGGAAGGGAGGTAGAGAGACATTGAGCTACTCAAAGGATGTGACCTTTGAGTCTTGAGCCTTGCGCTTAAGGTTGATAGTTCCAATGCCTTGGGACTCGAGCCAAGCATTGAATGAGGAACAACTCCCAACAAATCTCCCCCTTCTGACTTCAATGCACCAGTTCAAACAACAGCCCGACATCTTCAATGAGTCGACTTCACCAACTCGGCACCTTCACATCAATCTTCAAACTTCCTTGTTGATACTGGCTTAGTCATCAAATCGGACCAATTCTGGTCGGTGTGCACTTTGCCAAGTGCAAGCTATCCATCCTCTACCATATCCCGGATCCAGTGATACCTCACATCAATATGCTTAGTACGGGAGTGATAGGTCGAGTTCTTCGCAAGATGAATTGCGCTTTGATTATCACACTTCAGCTCGTACTTGTCTTGATCATGGCCGAGTTCCATGAGGAACTTCTTCATTCAAACATTTCTTTGCTTGCCTTTGTAACAACAATGTACTCGGCCTCAGTTGTCAAAAGTGTCACACACTTCTGCAATCTTGATTGCCAAGAGACTGCTCCTCCAAGAAATCTCATCAAGTATCCAGTAGTCGACTTCCTCGAGTAGGTGTCTCCCCCTAAATCGGCATCCGAGTAGCCTTGCAACTCGGCTTCACCTTCTCCAAATCGGGGGCAATAATCGGTTGTTCCTCGCAAGTACTTGAAGATCCACTTCACTGCTTCCCAGTGCTCTTTGTCAGGGTTCGATAGATACCAACTCTCCATTCCAACTGCATACGCCAAGTCGGGTCTAGTTCAAACCATTGCGTACATCAAGCTTCCAACTGCAAATTGGTACGGGATCTTCAGCATCTAGTCTTTATCTTCATCAGACCTCAGACACTGCTTCTTATTTAGCTTCAAGTGCCAGGCTAGGGGGGTGCTAATTGTTTTGGCTTTGTCCATGTTGAATCTCTTCAAAATTTTCTCAACATACTTCTTTTGACTCAGCCACAGTAGCCTCTTCTTTCTATCTTGGATTATCTTGATTCCAAAAATCTGTTTTGCATGGCCAAGATCCTTCATCGCGAAGGACGAGTTCAACGCCTTCTTCAAGGTGACAATCTTTATCTTATCTTGCCCTACAATCAACATGTCATCGACATATAACAATAGAATCAAATAATCTTCAGTCTCATACCTCTTCACAAATACACAGTGGTCAACTTCAGTCTTCATGAACTTGTGATCAGTCATGAAGGATTCAAATTTCTTGTACCACTACCAAGGTGCTTGTCTCAAGTCATAGAGACTCTTCTTTAGCCGGTATACCATGCCTTCACATCCCGGAGCTTGGAACCTTTCAAGTTGCTCCATATATATTTCTTCCTCCAACTCATCATGAAGAAATGTCATCTTCACGTCCATTTGCTCTACCTCGAGGTCCATTGAAGCCGCCATGGCTAACACAGTTCTGACCGAGGTCATTTTCACAACAAGAGAAAAAATTTCCTCAAAATCAACTCCTTTCTTCTGATTGCAGCCTTTCACTACAGTCCAGGCTTTGTATCTCGGCTTTTGCTCGTTCTTTTCATTTTTAACTTTGTACACACACTTATTTTTCAGAGCTCATTTTTCTTTAATCAGCTCGGTCAACTAATAAGTCTGGTTCTCATGCAAGGACTTCATCTCATCTTGCATTGCCATCTTCCATTCTTCTTTGTCTGAGTTTGTTATGGCCTCATCATAACTCTGAGGCTCACCGTCTTCAGCAACGACGGTGTATTCATCAGAAGGGTACCTTGTAGAAGGTCTTCTTTCTCTAGTGAGGTATCTCGGCTATTCTTCTTCAGCATCTTGAGAACCCGGTTCATCATTCTCATGTTGGTCCTCTTCATCAACTCGGACCTCAGTATCTCGGTCCTCATCAGCTTGTTACTGGTCATCATTTTCTTCATTGGGCTCTCCCCCTGCTTCAGTTCGAACAAGACGGACGGGTTCTTTGCGTCGGACAGAAACCCGGGCTTTGGGCTTCGAGATGTCATGAATAGTCTCATCTTCATGAAAGATCACATCCCGGCTTCTCACTACCTTCTTATTGATTGGATCCCAAAGTCTGAATCCGAACTCGATTTTCGGTGAATCGAGGTAGATGCATTCCTTCATCTTTGCATCAAGCTTTGCCCTTTCATCTTTAGGGATATGCACGAAAGCTCGGCATCCAAACACCTTCAGGTGATTGTAAGTTGCTTTTTGATAGCTCCAAACTTCTTCTGAAATTTCTCCTTCAAGTGGTCGGGATGGTGAGAGGTTGATCAAATCAACAGCAGTTCTAACGGCTTCTCCCCATAATGATTTCGGCAACCCGACATTGGACAGCATACTTCGGACCTTCTCTTCAATAGTCTGGTTCATCCTTTTAGCTAGTCCATTCAACTATGGAGTCTTGGGGGTGTCTTCTCAAGTCGAATCCCAGCTTCTCTACAATAAGCGTCAAAGGGACCATAATACTCACCATCATTGTCTGAACGAACCACTTTCAACTTCTTGACAGTCTCCTTTTCCACCATAGCATGGAATTCTTTGAACGATTTGAGTACCTGGTCTTTTGACTTCAACAAATAAACTCACACTTTGCGGGAATGGTCATCAATGAAAGAAACAAAATACTAAGCTCCACCATGTGATCTCTTTGACATGGTGCAAACATTAATATAGACGAGGTCAAGAATATGACTGCGTCGTCTTGGTTGATCCGGTCTCACAAATGAAACCTGGTGTTGTTTTCCAGCTAGGCAGTGCATGCAACTCTCCAACACTTGGCCCTTCAATCCGGTCAATAGCTCTTTCTTGCTCAGAATCTAGAGCCCTTCCTAGCTCATATGGCCAAGGCACTTGTGCCACAACTCCAAGCTATGTCCATCTCGGACGGCGTTGGTTTCTCCACCATTTATTCTTCTTTGCATCATGTACAATGAGCCTTCCTTCTTTCCTCGGGCCACAACCAAGTTTCCCTTGGCCAGCTTCCATCTACTATCACTAAAGTAGTTTACTAACCCGACATCATCTAGCTTGCCAACCGAGATTAGATTCAAATGCATGTCAGCTACATGCCTCACATCCTTCAATGTAAATCAGCATCCTGTATCTGTGGTCAGGGTTACATCACTGACACCAACAATCTTGCTGGTCACCTGATTTCCCATCTTTACGACACCAAAATCTCCCTTTCTATAAGCAGAAAAGAATCCCTCATGTGGGGTGACGTGGAATGAGGTACTGGAATCAACAATCCAAGTGCAATCATTATAAGCTATGTTTAACATTTCTTCACCAAGGAGGAATACCTCAGCATTCAGGTTAGTAGCCACAACCATGGTGCTCTTATCATTCCTCTTCTTGGGAACAATCTAGTTTGACTTCATAGAACCATTTTGCTCATCTTTTTGCAGAGTCCTTCATTCAGACTTTTTGTGCCTGGGCTTCCCACAATAGAAGCACTTCAGTTCGTACTTTGGCATTAACCGTCCTCTGGACTTGTCATATGCGTCACGACCCCGACTCTTGCTACGACCCCAGGAGTCGGACTTATTTCTGTTCTCAACAACGTTGGCCTTAGACGTGCTGATTTCACCTCGTTTTCTTCTCCTGGCTTCTTCATTCAGGAGGCTGTTAGTTACAGCATTCATCATCAGTTTTCCTTCAAGAGCCGAATTGCTCAATGTCACTACCAGAGTATCCCAACTTTCTGGTAGCGAACTCAGCAGCAGCAAAGCTTGCATTTCGTCATCAATCTTCATGTCGGCTTTGGACAACTGATTTACAATACCTTTGTAGGTGTTGAGGTGTTCTATCATGCTCATGCCGTCCTTGTATTCTAGCTTCACAAGTCAGCGAACTAGGTGTGCTTTGTTCCTGGGAGTCTTCTTCTGAATCATGGATTGCAGCTTGTTCCACAACTCGTACGCGTTCGTGAACTCGGACACGTGCTCAAAGAGGCTTCTGTCAATGTATTTTCTAATCGTTGCAACCGCCTTACGACTCAGGATCTCCCACTCCTTATCAAATTTGCCAGCCGGTCTCTCATCAAGGACAATGGGCTCATACAGATCTTTGCAGTAGAGATGATCTCCTATCATCGGTCTCCAATAAGTGAAGTTGTCCGCGATTAGCTTGAACATATCTCCGTCATGGGTTACTCCACTGGTCTCCATCTCGTCTCCTTCAGAACCCTTTCAACCTGGGCTCTGATACCATTATTAGGTTATCGTCAAACCCTCAAATCAATTTGTGGAAGCAAAACAATAAAATGCAAGAGGAGAGAGATAGAGAAGAACACAGTCAATTTGTTTAACGTGAGAAAATCTTCCTCAGTGTAAAGAAGTAAAACTCATGGGACATTGGTCCAGAATCAAACTTCCACTATAAAATAATGGGTTACATGAATTAAATGTCTCTAGCCTTTCATAGAGGTACAATCAAACTCACCAAGTATGGTGGTATTCAAACTTCTCTAAAGAGGTCTCTCTAGAGGTATTCTCACTGAAAAATCTCTTTCAGATTTTTCTCTCTGATTTTTTTAACCTCTTGAAAAACTTACACTTAGTAAGCTTATAAGGGAAATGAGGTAGAGAGACATTGAGCTACTCAAAGGATATGACCTTTGAGTCTTGAGCCTTGCGCTTAAGGTTAAGAGTTCCAATGCCTTGGGACGCGAGTCAAGCATTGAATGAGGAACAACTCCCAACAGATTTTACGTACAATCCATTTTTTTTCCTTTCATTTTGTCTCGTACCAGATAACCTAAAAATCATCTTATTTTCCACTCCTATCTTTTTCTTTTATTTTACTTTCTTTACTAAGCCAAACATATTTTTACTGTCTATTGTCTTTGTTCCAGAATTATTTGAGCAATTGGAAAATTAATAAAAGAGAAGGATGGATGATTAAAAATTATTTTGATTTCATTGACACATGAACTTGATTTAGTTTTGATAAACTTTATCTTTTGTATGTGCAATGTAATAATGCTCCCCAGGATTAAAAATGTTATTTGCTTATTATTGAAGTAAAATCCAATTACGTATTATGAAGAATCTTACACTTTCTTTATCTCTAGTTAGACCTTTGCCTCGATCTCTTTCTGAGCGATCGTAAATTATTGACCAAACAAACTGCAGTTACCAAGTACGAGAATGGAAGGGTATCTAGAGTCTTCATCATTGCTGAAAAAGATAATATCCAAACAGAAGACTTTCAAAGGTGGATAATTGATAGCATTGATCCATATGTTGATGTGAAAGTGATATAGGATTCAAATCATATGGTCATGTTTTCCAAACCAAAAAAAGCTTAGCTCTGAACTATTAAAGATTGCTAATAAATATTAATTAATCTTTAAATGTTAATGCAATGTGCTTGATAAAAAAAAAATTTGGGCCATATATGTATTATGAAAATAAGTACCCAATAACTTGTAGTCATTATTTTATATTACTATATCTATTTTAAGTTTAATTTTGACTTACAAATAATGTAAAAAAAATTGACATAGTTATTTAATAATTTTTTTCTGCATTAATTAAGTAGTTTTAACAATTCTTGAGATGTCATTGAAAGATAGTAAAAGGCCATTTGTCAGAATGAGAAAGAGAAACATTCCCATCTTTGTCTTTGACTTGAGTGGTTGGTGCCGAGGGAAAATGAAGCAAAAGGATCTTCATTTTTTATATCTGTTGCCAAATTAGAAGTGAGGTGAAGGCCCATGAATCCCCAACCTTTGAAGCTTGCTCTAGTGATCTTGGCCTCAACACCAAAACATTGAATACATGCATCAACACCACTAAAACTACTACCAGCTAAATTTGCATGGTGCTCATCTCCGTCACGAGTCTCTTCCTCTCCTTGCTCCTTCAGTATTTTTTTTCCTACCCTTTTGGTAAAAGAGTATAACAAAATATTTGAAGATTTATTTTAATTTATATGTTTGTGTTTTTTCTTAAAGAAAACAATTTGGTTATATAATTCTGGGCATTTGAGATTTCAGAAAGTACTTTCTAAAACACTTTTTTTTTATTATTTCAAAAAGTACTTTTTTCAGTATATTATTTTATGTTTTGAAAAGTATTTTTTGGAATGTTAAAAAAGTATCTAAAGAATCAACCAGTAGAACCATTAAACTTACAATTTGGACGCACTACTACAAAAACAGTATTTAAAGACGGTTATTTGACCTCTACAAAGACAGTTCTTGAACTATCTTTGTAGCGAGGGATGTTGTAAGGCTAGACATACGAAGACGGTTGTGTGACCGTCTTAGATTCTATTTTTTTTACGTACCTTCTATGACAGTTATACGTTATAACCGTCTTAGATTCTGTTTTAATTTTTTATTTTTTATTTTTTTACACTGCCTTCTAAGACGGTTATGCACTATAACCGTCTTATTATGTAGCCATTCTAAGATGGTTATAAGGCATAATCGTCTTAGATTCTATTTATTTTTATTTTTATTGTTTTTAGGTACCTTCTAAGACGGTTATGACGTATAACCGTCTTAGATTCTGTTTTAATTTTTTTTTACAGTCCATTCTAAGACGGTTATGAGTATGTAGCCATTCTTAGACGATTATAAGGCATAATCATCTTAGATTTTTTTTAATGTTTTTTTTTATTTTTTTACGTACCTTCTAAGACGGTTATGCACTACAACCGTCTTAGAATGTTTGAATTCTAAGATGTTTTTCGCTTATAACCGTCTTAGATTTAATGTTTTTTTTGGTTTTAAGCCTTCTAAGACGATTTAAGCATAAAATCGTCTTAGATTTACTATTTTTTTAAAAATGCTTTCTTTTACGCTTTTACCTTTGAAACCGTATTACAATTTCGTTTTCCTAAATATTTTATTTTGTTCAAAATTAAAAAATCATTATTACTAGTTGAAACACATAAAATGAATAATATTAATATATACCAAATCATAGCAAGGTAATATGATTCCAAATTTAACATACCAATATAGAAGTATTTTATCATACCAAATTTCCCATACCATTATAGAAGTATTTTATCATACCAAATTTATCACATCTCTAGCAGCCAAAGCAAGAATATCATCACAAAAGACTTTGTTTATGCATTGAGGGTCACTATCAATCGTTGCCTTGCCTTTAGCCACTGTCAAAGCCATCCCCAGCTAGTGAAATGTCATCAGGATGATTTTTCTCTGCCTTGTTGTTTGGAGATGCAAGCAAAATGGAAGCATCACAACCCTGACCAGAAATAAAACCAATATTAGTAACAGTAATATTTTCAAAATCCTTGTAAATTAAAATCATTGAACAATAAATAAACAAAGCATTAACAAAACTGAAAATTAGTATGGTGTTGTTTACTTTCAGAAAATATTTTCTATTTTTAATTTTTAATTACAAAAATGTCACCTTTTTCACTTTGTTTGTATATTTCTATAGGAAATAGTGAAACAATTTTTTTTTCACTGTTTCTAACACAAAATTTGGAAAACAATAAACAAAATATAAATAAGTTGAAAATTGTGTAATTAAAAATGAGAACATAAAACACTTTCTGATTTTTTCTCAAACCAAACAACACCTATTTTCTTCTTAAAATTTATATTTCCTAAATTCTGAGCGATAGAAACCAATGGGCTTAAAATAACAGTGGATGAACACATACATTTTTCTTTGTAATTAGATAATCAAACTCCACTAATGTCAGGCCAACTAGTTCATCTATCTCAGGTAGCCAAGTGAGTTTCAATTTTGTGGTCTTCACGGATCCTTCAAGATGCAAAACACCCCTCAACCCTATGATATTTCCATCTTGGTCCTTCTCTATTTCCTTCACTATGGCATTTCCCCAATCCATTAATGTTACTTCCTCACCTGTTGATAAAGACACTGCATCAGCAAGCTCAAGCCATATCCTTTTAGTATATGTTGTGGCTTTATCTCCGACAGCTTCATATTTCTTGTGCCGAGGTATGATGCAAACAAATAATCTTCTTATTAATGGTCCAGAGCTTGTCCCATTCCATGAGATTTAGATTTTTGGACGCCCCCTGTACGAGTATCAGAGAAGAGTCATCAACATTCTTGAGTAGTAAAGATTAATATAGGAATGAAAACACAATAATAAAAACATAACAATTGCTAGTTTTATTTGAAGGAACAAGCTCCATATTTGGTTCATTGATTTTTACAGATCACACAGGGAGAAGGCATACCCATGTCAAGTATCCATTGTTCTTTTAACGAGTACTCAATTACCAAATCATGTAGCCATGCCTCATAAGTCCCCTATATATTTAGAAGCCACTGATGAAATTCATCTACCTTTTCCATCATAAGAATAAAATCTTAAAGAAGTACTAGAATTTTGAATTATGGTGACAAGATCAAACATTGAATTAAGCAATAATCTTAAATTAGAAACCAATAAACTGGAAATTGGAAAAGAAAAGCAATTTAAAGTTTACACTATCATAATGGTGTAGCAACTTAGATGCCGATAAAGCTACCACTTAAACACCAATTCAATTAGTTCTTTTAAGAGATTAAGGATTGAACAAATCTAAGAATCTTCCACCACAAGTCAATGTTATTACTCCTACACACACATAAATAGAATGCTTGGAGGTGGACGGGAGTTAGTTATATGAAGTGGGATGGCAACATGAGTGGGGGGTGGAATCTTGGCAGAGTCTAGACCATACTACTACAAAAATGGTCTTCTACGATGGTTCTTTAAGCCATTCAACGATGATTTTTGAACCATCTTTGAAGTCAACGTGATAACAAGTCAACATTTTTCATGATGATTTTCAAACCGTCTTAAAGTCATACCTTTCTATGTCAATTCTCGGTAAAACTGTCTTATAATATGTTTTTTTTTTAAAATATTTAAAAAATTAATATTTCTAAGACAGTTTTATTAAAAAAAAAACTATCTTAGAAAGTAGTCCTACTAAGACGATTTTTTGAAAAATCGTCTTAGAAAGTGGATTTTTTAAGATGATTTTCTGAAGAACCATCCTAAAAAGTCTATTTTCAAAGACGATTTTCTGAAAGACTCGTTTTAGAAAATTCACTTTCTAAAATGGTTTTTTAAAGAACCGTCTTAAAAAGTTTGTTTAATTATCTTTCTTCATGTTAATAATAGTGTGCTATATTTTTCCATGTTATGATTAAAGATAAGAGTAAATAATAAAACAATCACTTAATAACAACTCCAAAGTCATAAATGTTAATTAATAAATCAGATGCAAAGAGTCCTTATTTTATTCATCACTACATTCAAATGCCAATATTTAAGGTACATTTATCTAGAGATTAAACATTTCAAGCCTGATAAAAAAATTGTGGACTATAAATTACAACATCAAATACACTATAAAATATATTTCAAAAAGTCAACAAAAAATTATAACATCGTAAATTCTCATCTCTGATATGTAATCCAAGGCCACCTTTGCATAAATCGGTAAAATTGTAGAAGAGTTTTCATGAAATAAATTTTTATCGTGGTTTCATTGTCAATCTTATCATTGAAAAATTCTTAACTTGTAAAATGACTGGGCGCCAAGAAATATCATCATTCAACGATAGTGTTTATTTTTGTAGGCCATCACAGATGTCAGTTGCTACTTTCTCCACTTTACCCATAATTGGCACAATGGGACGAAGTGAGTAATAAGAAAAGTTATTTATCGTTCCAAGCAAAGTTATTTGTAATAAATCAAATAAATGAAAAGTTTTACAAAAACCAACCAATACGACATGTGCATGTATGCAATTTTGATCAATTGCTACTTTGCTAGCATGGTCACGAGCATTAGTTGGTATATTATGCATGCACCAAAAATCCCACAGTCTAAACTCTACACGCAATTAAGGGTTTATTTTAATGTTAACTACGCAAAATAAAAGTTTTAATTTCACCACTAAATTGATTTAATATCACTACTTCAATATTGGTTTTTAATAAAATTGATGTTAACAAAAGGAATGTGACATTTTTTAAATAAATTAATTTTGTTAACATTTATTTTCAAAAAAATCAATGTTAATATGGCGATATTAACAAGAGATAATCAAAAAATTGATGTAAACAAGAGGTAATGTAGAAAAGCTTCTTCTCTTCTCTTCTTTTAATTCCTTTTCCTTTTCATCTCTCTTCTCATATATATTTCCACATTCCACGTGATCCTTCTAGAACTATAATAGAATTATAGAAAGCCGCTCGAACACAACGACGATTTTGTGGAACCATTCTGCATCTAAATCCGGTAGGTCCATTTTTGTTTTTGTTTTTGTTTCCCATATCTTGTGTTATCTTATTAGGGCTTCCTTCTCAATTGCAATTTAATTCAAATTCACACATTATTGATTAGGTTTAAATTTGGGAGTTTCCGTTTCAATGGACGACGACGATCTCAATTTCACCAACCATGAAGTGTTTTCGAGTCCCAACATGGGTGAGCTTCTGAGCAACAGTTCAATGGACAGTTTCTTCTATGAGCTTCTCAATGACACGTACGCCTGCACCCAGACCCACATGTGCAACCCTCCCAACCTCGATTTCTCCCACACTCACACATGCTACCATGTCCACACCAAAATCACCACCAACGACACCACTGAGTTCGCCGAGAAGAAGTCGTCGTCTTCAAAGAAGTGACCCTTGGGGAACAAAGAGGTTGTCTGAAAGTACCACGAGAAGAAGAAGGTGCGTGCAGAGTTGTTGGAGGACAAGGTTGAGTTTTTAATACTTGATTAAATTTCCAAGTCCCTAACATTGACTAGCTGATACAGGTTGTTGCGTTGGTGCAAATGGAATTCTTCATAAGCATTTATGCATTTTCTCAACTTCACTCTCGTGTGGTAACTGAGATAAACAAAAACTTTTAAATTTGAGTGTTTGTTTGTGTTTGACTACTGATTATGTGACTTGCTGATTTTTGTTTTTTATTTTTCCCCCAATGTTTTAGGGCCAACAATCTAATCTCACGAATTTAGTTAGATGGCTCCAAGCTCCGAGTTCCAATAACACTGTATTCTCTTGCTCTACCCTTAACATTGTGTCCTTGGTGTTTGATGAAAGTGTTCAGTGAATACTATCAGATGTTATTTTTTCTCTGAGGATGGTGTTTCTATTACCGTTATTGTGGTGAAGTTTGGAGATGGATATTGTAGTTTCATTTATCTTTGTTGGACTTCGGATATGAAAGGTATCTAAGACTGATTGGTCTTTGTTTATTATTGCATAAAGTTGGTTGTTTGTATTGGAATACCTTTTTTTTTTTACTTTTGTTGATTTGGGTTATTTTTCTGTTCTGCAAGATCTTTATTTTGAGTTGAAGGAAATGGTTCCAAAGTATCAGGTTTGTCTGGGATTTTAAGCACCCGTTGCGAAAATTGTTTCTATTGGATGGATTGATGTATAATCTGTGATTCTCATCAAAGCAAGTGATAGTTTTGTGACGTTTATATAAAGTGTGGCTTAGTTGTTGTGTTCTTGATTTAGTATAATAATTGGGCATAATGGGTGATAGCCAGTGTAAATTAAGTATTTGTTTGGGATCAACTTGCAATGCACAATTTAGTTGCAATGATTTATGTTGTGCACATGTTATTATAAGTCTGAGATTCTTGGTTAATGCCTTACCTGATTTGTAATTATCAACGACGATTGGTCCTTAAAAAACATTGTTTCCTTCATTTCTTTGTTACATTATGTTAGCTTGTAACTTGCAAAAATTGATTATTGATTAATACTTATAAAAATTATTATATGTATATCTTTTGTTTTAATCTATACATAAAACCTGGTAGCAGGAACGTGTTAAGAAGCTGAAGAAAGATCATGGAAGTGTTGAATAAATCATTGTTGATATGGTAATTATATCACCCTTTTATGGATATATATCTTTCAAATTACTAGTGGCATTAAAAGTTGTCTTCTTTGGTCAATAAGCTTGTGATTTAACTTTTATTTTGAGTAACCTCTGTTACAATTTAAAGGTACTTGGTGGAATGAGAGGAATGACAGCTTTTGGATGGCTAGGCTCAGTTGTTGACCAGCATGAGGTATATAAATTAACTCAGCCTTCACTTTTCAGATATTTGTTTATGTCTTTTCCTTTAGAAGCATCCTTTATCATCATGTTTAATTTTTTTATGTTCTTACTCATTTATTTATATATTCTTTTTTAATTTTCTTAAATGAATCACTTATAAAATTATAATAATAAATAGTTCTTTTTATTTTTTTTAGGTTATCTAAATATTTAGTATATTATTTTTAGAGACTACATAAGAAGTTGGTAATTTTTAAGAACGTCAAATGAAAAACTTGTAACATTTCAAAAGACTAAACACATACAAATCTATAATATGTAGAAAGACTATACTAAGACGAAAAGTACAAAGGGTAAAAAATTTAAAATAATGAATCAAATGAAAAATTAAATTATTTATAGATAAAAAGTGAACTTTTATTTTATAATAGATAAAAACTGAATTAAACACTTTATGCATAACAAGTCGAATATACTATCTAAATTTTTTATCTAAACTTTTAATGTTCTTTTAAAATTACATGGAGCAAAATAAAGAGTATAAATCATATATTTTTTTAAAATGGAATTCTATATCGGTTATGTATTAAACGATCTAGAGAGTTACTATATAACATCGATTACCGGAAAACCAATGTTATAAGTACTATACAACATCGATTACTGGAAAGTGACTATATATTTTTATCATTTTTTCACAAAACCGATGTTATAAGTACTATTCAACATCAATTTTGTCAAAACCAATGTAAAAAGTGTATTTTCCACATCGGTTTTTGACAAAACTGATGAAAAAAGTGTAATTTTCACATCGGTTTTTGTCAAAAGCCGATGTAGAAAGTTTTATGACATCGGTTTTTAGGAAAATCGATGATGTTAAGTGTACAACAATCAGTTTTTATAAAAATCAATGTTGATTTTTGCATATTTTAGATTTTTTTGGTTTATTTCTTTTTATACGACAACAGTTTTCTTAAAAATCGATGTCGTATAGTGTACGTTAACATAAATTTTTAAAAATCGATGTTAATATTGATACTTTTAACATCGGTGGATTTAACATTGTTTAAAAACCCATGCTGAAGTAAAAAATAACCGATGTGAGAAGCCTATTTTCTAGTAGTGTTTGTTCAAAAATTCAATTGTGTTGAATCAACAGAGTTTGGGAGGTATGTTCCCACTAAATCAATTAGCCTAACTATTATTCACCGATGACTTTTCTTTTTCTCTTTATTTTTCTTGGGTAAATTCTTTAATCTCAATTTGTATTTAATCATTTGTTAATATAATCATTCAATGGTATATTGACACTTTATTGAAACAATTAAACTTGCTAAAGAGTTGTTTTGATAGTTAAAAAAAGTTCCTCCGGATAATATACTTGTAGTCTAAAAAGAATTAGTATTATTTGTTTTATTTGCAACTCCTTAGAACTTTCATATTGTATTTATTAGTTGAAATTTGAAACTTGTTTCTTTCTTCTGCTTTATGTGGTAGTGGCACCAGCCGTGACAACTTTAAGTAGTGTGTCATTTATTCAAATACTTGTATCTTAATCCATTGCACCATTAAATTTAATTACTGAATGAGATAGATTCAGTAGTATACCTTATTGTGTACATGGTTCGTAAAGATGAAGAATGTAGCAATCACAATACTATTTGGTCCTTGGCTAGTCTGTTGTGCAATCATATTTGGTCTTTGATCAAGTTATCAGCTCAACATTTTGTTAATGAAGATGAGGAATAATATCAGCATAGATAGTTCCAGCATATACTTTCGACCCGTCGTGTGTTCAAGAATTTGTTGTCACCTGTAAGTTCAACTAGTAAATAGATGCTGGTAAAGCCTGTTATCCATTTTGGATCTCCATTACAATCAGATATGAGTTAAGAATATTGATAAATATACAACACTAAACAAAGCTAGCAAGCATACTAATCAAGATATCAATAAAAGGCTGAGCTCTGTGTAGGCCAAAATTGGTATCAATGATCATAAAATTCATACCCAACACAAGTATTTGTAACCAGTTATTGGAATAAGCATACATAATGAACATTTATCCCTTATTCCCAATCCTTCACAACTAAATAGCCATAGTTTTAGGCAAAGCATACTTTATAATACATTTTTCACAATCAAGTTACTTAAATTTAAAAGGATTTTGACTCACTATTTTCAACAATAATATCTCAGTATTACTGACTAGCACAATCCAAATAATCATGAATCATCAAATCGTACTAGAACAATAGGCAACTAAAACTAACAATTATACCAAGAACTAAGTTAGATAAAGTGCATACCAATTTCCTTCAAATGAAGAGTTGCTTCCCTCTTGTCTTTCCTCCTTTGCAAGTTCTTCAAGTATAACACGTTGTCGTTCATTGATTTCACTAAAAGGATGAGTGGACCAGAAGTGAGAAGATGGAAATATAACTTGGCAATATACATATAGAGCTTATGTGTAAGAATAACCAAATGAAAAAAGGCAAGAACTTAATACAAATACCATTTTATTAACACACAAAAAATATCACATGAAAACGAATTTGATAAACAACCATAAACAACAACACAAATTGTGAAATGG
Source organism: Glycine latifolia (assembly GCA_013407115.1). Classification (NCBI taxonomy): domain Eukaryota; kingdom Viridiplantae; phylum Streptophyta; class Magnoliopsida; order Fabales; family Fabaceae; genus Glycine; species Glycine latifolia. The sequence goes on from CM023943.1 coordinate 18,514,695, forward strand.
CATTAAAAGGTGGCAAGAATGCATCACAAGACATAGTTATCAATTCCAGATAGTGGAACATAGCTGGCAGCCTAAAAAACACTATAATGGGATGGCATATAGCAGCTTGCTATTAGCAAGTAGCCATTACAACAAAATTAGAGGTATGAGAATAAAAAAAATCATACTATACATAAAAAAAACTCAAAAAATTAAAAATACCTAAAATTAAAGACAATTCATATTTCATAATTAGTAAGAAAAAATTCATAAATAACCAGGCTTAGTAAGAAAAGGGCACTATGAATATCAGCCCAAATATCTACCCCACCACAAGTATGGTTAGGCTTTCAAGGAGGAAGTTGATAACGATATCTGCATATTGATTCTATTGATAAATATTAAAATGTGCCAAAAAAAGAATGTAGAACAATATAACTTAAAAGGGAAGGACTTATGGTTCACATACTCCACTAGTTTTATTGAGTTGTGTACGTGGATAGTAAAAGCTAATGGAAACAAGTAAAATGAGCTATTGGTTTAAATATAAAAAAACAATTGTAGCTATGCACCTCCCACTTACATAATATGTATTTGCATTGAGCCAGATAGTTATATTCCAATTCCACAAAATTGTAAACAGACACAGACACTGAGGCACAGGCACGCCAATTAAGGGATAAAGGACATAAAGAGGGAATAAAGTCATCAATAGCAAATCTTCCCATTGTCATCAACACTCAATAGGATGAATCCATATTTCACTAATGGAATCAAGGTAAGGGTCCAAAAAATCAATGAAAACATGTCGAATATAGTTTCTTCATCATCATGATTGATGGAGATCCAAGGCAAGCTAAAGGTCTAGAAGGAGAGCTTGAAACACTTCCTTTGGTGAGCTTTAAAGGACCAATGACAAGAACTAGGGTTTAAGCACTTCAAGACCACATCCAAGCTAACTTGTATCTATTGGAAAAGCATGAAAAAACACACCAACTCAGTGCAAACACAAAAGAAGTGTTATCTGTTATAATAGATTACCAAATTCATGTAATAGATTACTTAGGCATTTTGTAAATAGTTTCTGATACCTGTAATCGATTACCAGACACCTGTAATCGATTACCAGCTATCTGTAATTGATTACAAAGCACTTTTTGACTGGGAACACTCTATTTTAATTGATTACATGATGAATTAATCGATTACTTTGTCCATACATCTGTTTCTAGGAAGATTAAGAACAAAATAATCGATTACAAGACCCATTAATCGATTACTTAAGAGTAATTAATCGATTACATGGATGTATTAATTGATTACTTCAACATAAACTGCACCTGCGCATGTTGGGTTAGCCAAAGGTCACTTTAGGGAAAACTTGCACTTCAAGCTTCATTTGGGCTTCATTTCAATTTGCATTTGCCTTACATTTATTGGCATTTAGCATGTTATTTCATGGACTATATAAGCTACCCAAAAACTATTTGTAAGAACTTTTGGTTCATTAATACGATTCTGAAAATTGTTGTGAGAGTTTCTCTCTTGTTCTTTTGCAAGAAATTCTTGTTTCTTATCAATTGCTTCAAGCTATTGTGGTGATTCTTCCTAGGCTTATTGTGAAGCTTTTCCATGGTGCCATCCACCTTCATCCCTAACCTTCCTTCCATATTCCATTGTTGCAATTAAAAACTTATGAACAACCCCATTTCACAAGAAGTGATGATTGCTTGTGTTCTGAAGTTTACTTGAAGTTTGGGTTTCATTGCAAGGTAGATTTGGGAAAATTAATGACTATGACTTCAGCCATTCAGCATGTGATATCTAGAGCCTAATCCTTGTGGAATTTTTCTTCAAGTTCAGTTTTTAAAAGTTCTTCAAAGGTAAAATTCTGCAACTTTCAAAAATTTGAAAATCCATTTCAATTCCTTGTGTTCTTGTTATTTTCTTGTGAATCTTGGTGGGTTAGGTTTGTGTTTGATTCTGCCACCTATCCTTGTGTATTCCTTCAAGTTCCATGTGAAATTTCATGTCTTCATGTGTTCTTGAAAATTTTCTAATTTTCTAGTCTTGATTCTTGTCAATTTTTGTTTGTAGTGATTTTTGTGTTGTTTGACACTTGTTTTGATTCTACTCTCATGCCTAAACTGAATTGAGTTGTTAGAAGCAAATTTTAAAATTTTTATACATCATATTTTCATGAATCATTAAATTTCTTCAAGAATTTTTGAACTTGTGTAAAAGAAAAATAAAAACTTAAAAAAACATTTGTGAAAGAAACAAGAAAAGACTAAAGAGAAACATTTTGGTACAGCCAAAAAATTTATTGAATTGTGGCTGGAAAAAGTGAATTAAAAAAAGAATTTAGATGCAAAGCAAAGTTAAAAAAGCTACAAGTTCAAATTTCCTTTGAACAACAAAATTAAGTGAACTTGTATGACATGCAAATTTGATGAAATTTGGCTTCTAGCAATTGAATTTACTTGGCATATCCTCTTTGTGCATTTTGGTACAGCCCATAGTGTTCCTTGAGTTGTTTCATTAAATTCCAATTAGAGTTGTGCTTTTCTAAAATTTTGCTGTTGTTACTTGTCTTTTTAAAATTCCAAGGTTTTGTCTTAGAGTTTTGTTGTTCTTGGACTCTTGAGTCTAGCCTAGAATCATTTCCTATTTCACTATAGTAAATATGCTTGATTGGATTGAGTGTTGCTTAAGAACTATAGAGAAGCTAAAGTAGAAAAAGGCAAGAGAGAACATTAAAAAAAAAAGAGCCAAGATAAAGTGTGTAAACAAGAGTGAGAGTGGCAAACACTTAGAGAGTGGTGAGAATTTCCTTATATACTTGTGTTTTTTATAACCATTTTTTTTTAAGGATGATCTCAATAGTTGAGGCTTTGTCACCTAGGACCTCTAGGTTGATGAGAGCCATGACAAAACAAATGGAAGACTTGCAAACCAAAATGGATGCAAGGTTTGAAGAGTTACAAAGGGAGACCCAAAGAAGGAGTCATCCAATGGGTAGTGTGGATGGAGAGACTCATAGTGGTAGAAGGTTGAGTGAGTATGCTTCTTGTCATGGAGGAAATTATCATGATAAGAGGAGTGAGAGGGAGGATAAAAGAGAAAATAATAGAAGAAACAATCATAGGAGGGAAAATAGAGATGGAGATTGGAGGCTTAGCAGAGAAGAAAGAGAAGGGAGGAATGGAGGATTGAATGGACTGAAAATAAAAATTCCAAAATTCCTTGGCAATAATGATCCTGAAGAGTACTTTGAGTGGGAGATGAAAGTAGGACAAATTTTCTCATGCCAACATTTTGATGAAGAAAAGAAAGTTACTCTAGCAGCTTTAGAATTTGGTGGTTATGCTTTGATATGGTGGAACCAAATTCAAGTGGATATAGGGAGGATGAGGAGACAAAGAGTAAATTTTTGGGATGACTTGAAGGCATTCTTGAGAAGAAAATTTGTTCCAACTTATTATGCAAGAGAAGTCCACAACAAGCTACAAAGACATTTCCAAGATTACAAGAGTGTTGATGAATACTATAAGGAAATGGAATTGATGATGATGAGGGATGAAATTGTGGAGGTTCAAGAAGAAACTATGGCTAGGTTCCTTCATGGCTTGAATAGAGAAATTCAAGATGTGATAGAGCTACATTCTTATGCTACAACTGAGGAGCCAGTCCACAAAGCTCAAAGGGTGGAGCAACAACTAAAAGAAGAAAAACTTCCTTTTCCAAGACCAATGGGGCTAAAACTTCTAGCTGGAAGGACAAGGCAAAAAAGGAAGTTTCTCAAGTGAAAAGTAAAGAATAAAAGGTGGAAAGTTCAAGCAAAAAAATTGTGCAATCAACTCCAATAAGATCAAGAAATATCAAATGTTTCAAGTGCCTTAGTAAGGGTCACATTGCTTCTCAATGTATTAATAAGAGAACTATGATTTTGCTAGAGGATGGAAACATAAAGAGTTAATCTTCAAGTAACTCATCTAGTTCTTCAAGTGAAGAAGAAGATGAACTTACACTTGTAGAGGTCGAAGAGGGTGATCTCTTGATGGTAAGGACAATGTTGAACAATTTTTGCCTAGAAAAAGAGGAGACTCAAAGAGAAAATATTTTTCACACAAAGTGCTTGGCTAAAGACAAGGTATGCTCATTTATCATTGATGGTGGGAGCTACACCAATGTGGCTAGTACAAGACTTGTGGAGAAATTACACTTGCTAACCACAAAGCATGCAAAGCCATACAAGCTATAATGGCATAGTGAAAGTGGAGAAGTGGTGGTAAATTCTCAAGTGCTCATTCCTTTTTCTATTAATGTTTATCATGATAATGTTCTTTGTGATATTGTTCCTATGGAGGCTGGTCATATCCTTCTTGGTAGACCATGACAATATGACAGAAAAATGATACACAATAGCATGAAGAACACTTTTGAGTTTGAGCGCCTAGGCAAGAAAATTATTTTGATGCCTTTGACTCCTAGACAAGTGTGTGAGGATCAAATAATGATGAAAGAAAAGAGAATTGAGGAGTTGAAAAAAAAAATATTGTACCTAAAAAAGAGAAGAAAAGTGAGCTACCAAAGAGAAAAACTAGTGAGAAGAAAAAAAAAAGAGAAAGAAAATGAGAGCAAAAAAATTCATGAGATTAAAGAGAGTTTACTTACAATAGTGAACAATAGAGTAGTTCACAAGACTACCTCTTTGTCTCCTTTTGAAATTGTTTATGGCTTTAATCCTTTAACTCCTCTTGATTTATTGCCTTTGCCTAACACTTCTTCTATAATTAATCATGATGCTTTGTCTAAAGCTTCTTATGTTAGGAAAATGCATGAACAAGTGAAAGCACATGTGGAGAGGAAAATGGAACAATATGCAAAGCAAGCCAATAAGCATAAGAAGCAAGTGATCTTTAATAAAGGAGATTTGGTGTGGTTTCATTTGAGGAATGATAGATTTCCTTATGAAAGGAAATCCAAGCTCCTGATAAGTGTCATATTTTAGTAAAAATCAGGCTTACAATGATGGCACTTATCTTTTGATTTCAGTAAAATTGTTTATAAACTTGCCCTAAAACCTAGTTGATTTGTATTTAGTACTTTTATAAATGTTTTTTTTTCACATTTTGGAAGATTAGTCCAATCATATTTTGTATTTTGATAGGTTCCAATGGTATCTGAAGCATCCAAGCAAACAAAGCAAGCAAAAGGGACATAAGAATCAAATTTGGGAGGTGTCAGAAGCAAAATGGCCCAGAACTCGTCTAGGCCCATGACCTTTCTTCACCATTAAGCTTTTAACTCACCCAGTTGAGCATCCTCAGTGTAATTTTCTCGCCCAGGCGACCTTCAAGTTCCAAGGAGATATAATTAGCTCGCCAGGCGAGTAAAAACAGGCAAAAACACTCGCTTGGGCAAGTGGAGACATCAGCAAGTGGCATTAAATTCGCCCAGGCGAGTTAAACAAGCACAAAACACTCGTCTGGGCGAGTGAACATCACCAGCTTCCATATCCTATATAAAGCCATGAAGGGGTGGTCCAAAAGCATGCTTGAAAGAGCCAAAGTGAGGGAAACACGAATTAGATAGCTTTAGGAACCTAGAGAGAGTGAGAGAAAGTGAGAAATTGGTGAGGAAACTCCGTTAGAGTGATTCGGAGATCGCCTCTTCATCATGTATTCAGTTGATCTTGTGCTCTCCACAATGATCGACTAACTTCTCTAAGGATTGGATGTAATCTTCTACCCTTAAGTATCTTTTTTAATATTTATTTATGCATGAATATTTTTTATCTATTATTGGTAATTTCATTCATACTTAATGCTTGATTCTACTTGATCACTAGTTTCATGAAATAAGATTCTAAGTTTAACTAGAAAGTACTCTTAAAACTTGAACTGAATAATTTTACTCTTTACGTTACGTTGCTAGGAATAGAGTATAACGTTTAGATTGCAAATAGCACGCGATTATGATTGTAATGCTGGGGTATTTATTTCATAAACGAGGGATCGATATTTGATAAATATTCTTAGGATTCTCAAATGCGAGGGATCAATTTGGGGTGATTTTATGTGTGCATCATTAATAAAAGAAAATAATTTATGCATGGTAATATTAATTGAATACTAAGGCTATGAACGATGAAATCCAATCCTACACTTTTCTTGAATAAATTAACTCGTTTTATTAGTTTTCGTAGTTTTCCGTAATTCCAACGCACTAAATCTATTATTTCTACTTTTTCTTTAAATTTCGTAATTTCTGTTATTTCACAAATACATGCATGAAACTTCGTTCACACTTGTTGTACATACCTATTAAACTGTTAAGATTTGTTTGGATTAATTGAGTAACTCAAGTCCCTGTGGAGATGATCTTTTATAAATTCTGTAACCTGCAACGATAATTGGTATTCTTGCCAAAAGTCTAACAGCTCCAACAAAAAGGAGATGGACCTTTCAAGATTTTAGAAAGGATCAACAACAATGCTTACAAACTTGAATTGTCTAGTGAGTATGGTGTGAGTAATACTTTCAATGTTTGTGATATTTCTTTGTATGATGTAGGTACAAGTGAGGAAGCAAACTTGAGGACAAGTTCTTTTCAAGAAGGAGGGGATGATGGAGGTCCAAGGCAAACTAAAGGTCTAGAAGGAGAGCTTGAAGCACTTCCTTTGGTGAGCTTTAAAGGACCAATGACAAGAGCTAGGACTCAAGCACTTCAAGACCACATCCAAGCTAACTTGTATCTCTTGGAAAAGCATGAAGAAGCACATCAACTCAGTGCAAACACAAAAGAAGTGTTGTCTGTTGTAATAGATTACCATATTCCTGTAATAGATCACTTAGGCATTTTGCAAATAGTTTCTCATACCTGTAATCAATTATCAAATACCTATAATCGATTACCAGACACTTGTAATCGATTACCAGCTATCTGTAATCGATTACAAAGCACTTTTTGACAGGGAACGCTCTATTTTAATAGATTACATGACGAAATAATCGATTACTTTGTTCATACATTTGTTTCTAGGAAGATCAAGAACAAAATAATCGATTACAAGACCCATTAATCGATTACTTAAGAGTAATTAATCGATTACATGGACGTATTAATCGATTACTTCAGCATAAACTGCACCTGCGTGTGTTGGGTTAGCCAAAGGTCACTTTAGGGAAAGCTTGCACTTCAAGCTTCATTTGGCCTTCATTTCAATTTGTATTTGCCTTACATTTAGTGACATTTAGCTTGTTATTTCGTGGGCTATATAAGCTACCCAAAAACTAATTGTAAGAACTTTTGGTTCATTGTTACAATTCTAAAAATTGTTGTGAGAATTTCTTTCTTGTTCTTTTGCAAGAGCTTCTTATTTTTTATCAATGGCTTCAAGCTATTGTGGTGATTCTTCCTAGGCTTATTGGGAAGCTTTTCCATGGTGCCATCCACCTTCATCTCTAACCTTCCTTCCATATTCCATTGTTGCAATTAAAAACTTATAAACAACCTCATTTCACAAGAAGTGTTGATTGCTTTTGTTCTGAAGTTTACTTGAAGTTTGAGTCTCATTGCAAGTTAGAATTGGGAAAGCTAATGGCTATCGGTTCAGCCATTCATCAATGATTTTGCAACTTCACCCTGAAGGTGCTTATGAAGACATAGAGAGTTGAACTACTTAAATCTCCATATTGCATTAATTGCAGAGAAGTGATTAATGTACAAAAAGAAAAAAATAGTTTATAAATAAATAAATAAATAAAAGAAGAACCAAAAGAGAAAGAGAAATGATGAAGATTAAACCCACATTTCCCCTTGAAAAGTCATTCACTGAGCCCAAGTGCCATAAATTCTTTATCCAATGAAAATAACAAACCTTTTCACCTACCTTTTCTCCTCATGGTTACCACCATCATCGCCAACGAAGAGGGAAACTCGAGGCGAGTCAACTCGGAAGTCTTGGTTTTGGAGATCGTCTTATTTCTCTTATCTTTTCTAGAAGGTTTTGTGGTGTGAGCCAGAGAGTCTTCGAAGGCGTCGATGATTTTGTGTATGAGTTGGTGGTTGGGAGAGGAGTTCCAGCAGACCCAGTAGCTCATGTAGTACCTAAAGCAGCTGCAGCTGAAGACATGAGGGTGATTTCTATCCATGACAACCTTAGGGTTCCATCGATGGTTGCCGAAAAATTGTTGTTGGAGGAAGAGGAAGATGAGCATGAGATGAGATTTTCTAGGACTTCTCGATCCTCCGGGGGGAGGGAAAGAGTGAGAGTGAGGATGGAGGCAGAGAGGAAGGATAGGTTGTTAGATGTGGTTGGCAGTGACAGCGAGGGAAATGGGTGGACGCTTCCTTTACTGTAGATTGGATTCTCTATTAAGAGAGAGATTGAAAATGCGTCTGTTTATGTCCGGACATTTTTTTATGGGGAGGCTACACAATATGAAGACGATTTTAGGTATAACTATCTTTAAAGTTGTCTACTTATTTACAAAAAGGCCACCAAATTTTTTTTAAAGACGGTTCTAGTATAATCGTCATTTTTTCATTGTCATAAAAATATTTTTCTTTAGTAGTGCTCTAAGACGCTTTTGTAAAAATCGTCTTAGAATGGTAGTTTTCAAGACTATTTTTGTAAAACCATCGTCATTGAAAAATCACATATTTACGAAAATGTCACCGCCTTATATACGACGACGGTTTTTTGGGAACTATCTTAGAAGGTGCGTCATTAAAAAAAATTAGTAGTGCCTTTTTGGGAGTGGGAGAGAGTGAAACCTCTAGAATTGTTTCACACTATCTTTTATTGTTTGTTTGCCTTGTTATTTCAATTTCCAATTTGTTGTTATTATCTTTTCCTTGTAATTATCTCTGTGAGACTGTCTTTGTAATTGTCTTTTCCCAATATATGAGAAAACTGAAGTTATTTAGGCAAATGGTCTCCATCTCTGTTCTTTCAGTAGAGGGTTGTAACAGAAACATTCTCATCTTTTTGTGTCTTTGACTTGAGTGGTTGGTGCTATAACACCCCAGATTTCAGAGTGTGCTGAGCTGGATGTTTTGTGTGTGTGTAATACTTGATTATTTGGTTTATTTTGGTAGTTATTGTTTGGTATTGTTCTGCCTTGGTATGCATGCTTGATGGATGATTAGAAGTAAGTCAACACTGTTGTTCTGTGGTTGTTGGCCATGCACGTTAAGTGGACGTGCCTTGTCAGCCGTGTTTATAAGCAACAGAGTGCGTAGCAGAGGGTGCTTTTCCCTTTCTTCTTCCTTGAGCTTTTCTCTCTTTCCTCTCTTCTATCTCTAAGCTTGCCCAGAAACCGCTCTTCCTCAACTCCTCTATGTTACCTTCATCCCTCGAGGACCACCATATCTGCCACGAACCCCCTTATGTTAAGAGGAACCTTGTGACCAGAGCAGAGGCCGGCGAACATCCGTTCGAAAGAAAATGGATACGCTCACGAAGATGGTGTTTCAGCATCGCTTAACTGTAGGACGAACTCCTGGTTAGGTAAGGGGAGTTTATTATGTTTGATAACTGCATATCCCTAATGTACGTTGCTTTTCCTAGAAAAGCTATGTCTTTTAATGAACAGGACGTACTGTGTTTTATGCTTGATGCTTGGCATTTTGTGTGAAGAGTTTGATGGTGTTCTTGTGGGGAGAGTTGATGCGTAAGAACTCCTCGTGCATGCATGTGAAGCCGGTATTTTGATTTTGTAAACACCCAAAACACCTTGTTAGTAGTGTTTGTGAAAGTGCCGGATACCGGGGTGGGTATGTCGGACTGAGTTTAGTACGTGGCGTACATATATATATATATATATATATATATATATATATATATATATATGGGACGTGACCCTTAGTAGTCAATTGTTGGCAGATGTCAATATCCCGGGTTCCTTACCCGTGGTTGTTCATTCTCTTGGAAACCGATGGGTTCAAGTCTTTTCCTCGTAAGCTACCGGGTTTCCTACTCGGTAGAACTTATGTCTTCTCTTTGTGGGCTACCGGGTTTCTGTAATCGGTAAAGCTCATACCTCTTCCTTGTAAGCTACCAAGTTTCTATACTCGGTAGAACTTGTATCTCTTTTCTTCGTGAGTTACCGGGTCCCCTTTTTCCTCGGATAAGCTCGCTTCCTTTCTTCGAGAAGCTACCGGGTTTTCCTTACTCGGCTTCGTAACTCTGACAACCTTGTGCAGGTTTGTGAAATTGATACAATCACAAGTCTTGCTTGTTGTACTAAGCAAGCGCTGTCTGTTATAATTGATTACAACGCTTATGTAATCAATTGCATAGTGCTGAGTCCATCCTGGGTATTCATAAAACCCCAGGGACCGACCTTGTCCGCCCTTGTCTGACCTTGACCGCCCTTGTCCGACCTTGACTGCCATTTCGCCCTTGTCCACCCTCGCCCACCCTTGTCCACCCTTGTCCACCCTCGTCCACCCTTGTTCGATCTTGTCCGCCCTCGTCCAACCTTGTTCAGATTCTTTCGTCAAAAACCTTTACGCCCAGGTGCCTACCCTGACACCTAATACTTCGTACCAGCTCACTAGTTCATGTGGTGTTTGTGAATGACGTGTAAGTAAGGAACGTATGTGATTATGTTGACAACAGTTGAGATCTGCCTATGTGATGGCTTGAGATAATGAGGTATACATTGGTACCATAGGGGGTGTATGACGAGTATCCTATCTAGGACGGGTTGTTCCTGGCTGGGTCATACATTGATGGTGCCCATGGTTATCGAATGTGGGTGGATATATATAGATATCCACGGGGGTGTATGACGAGTATCCTATCCACGACGTGTTGTTCCTGACTGGGTCATACATTGATGGTGCCGTGGTGATAGGCTATGTATAGACACGTGAAATGCCGGGATCGGGTGGTTAACCTTACAAGGACCGCGGTCAGTGCATCGATGAGCCCATGTTGGGGCAGCCCGTGATTTTGATGATATGTATGTACATGGGGGTGCATGACGTATTAACCTATCCAGGACACATTGTTCCTGACTGGGTCATGCATTGATGGTGCCCATGGGACATAGAACATTTGCATGACGGAAATAGGATGATTGGCTGTAGGGTACCGAGCTACTGGGGGACCACGTCTGTTAGGAACTCTTTCTGACACCCCGTGGCTGATCACTACTGGGGGGAGCAGCTTGTGCACGACAGAGTGACCCTGACAAGCTACTGTATCATCAGGACCACAAGGATAGACTATTTTTGGGATGGTACCACATGTCATGCTGAGAGATGAGTCAAGAGCATGCATCATGCTAGACATTATAAGTTGACTTGTGGAATGTGGTTGAATGACTGTCTGTGTTGATTGTGTGATGAAATGCTTGGATCTTATCCTAATATTGTGATGTTTGGATTACCTTCCCTAACTAACATTATTTATTGTTGTTGTTTAACATGATAAACTCACCTTTGCTTTGTTGTACCTTGTGGTTTGGTACCTGTGATGATCACGAACTGGGTTCGTGTGAGCAGACAGACAGCAGTAGGTAACTGGAAAGATAACCCCTTTTGGTTGGAGCCGCCGAGCTACCAGGATGACAATGGATCAGACCCCGGCCAAGAACTGTGCCTTTTTGGGATTTACCCTTCGTTGTGTAGTCTTGTGATTCTGTTGAAAAGTTTATACATTTTAGACATGGACAACTGTACCTACTATCAAACGATGTTTTGTATGTGTGTGTATATATATATATACACTTGTATTTGAGATGTTTTGTACGTATCTTATTTATGTATTTACTTGATGATGATGGGTATCGGGTACTTGCAAAATAAAGTTCACTACTGTTTTCATAATAAAAAGAAAATCTAAGGGGTTTTCATCTAAAATATGTTAATAAGGTGATTAAGAGACAGTGATACAGTAGCGAAGAGGCGGGTCATTACAGGTGCTAAGGGAACATGAAGCAAAATAGTCTTCATTTTTTGAAGCCACTGAAGCTTTGCTCTCATCAATCTTCGCCTCAACATCAAAACATTGAAGATATGCATCAAAACAACAAAATCTCAATGATTCAATTATATTGTGAGTTTATTGGCAACTAAAAAGTGAACGCAATGTATAATTTAGTATTTTTTTTCTACGAATTTTGTAAAAGAGTATTATTATTGGCACGAATATACCTTTTTAACTTATCATAATTTTTAGTTAGGCCTACATTCAACATGATTTTTTTAATATAGCACACAATAATTTTTATGAAAACAATCAATGTTCGAACCTTGTAAAATCAATTGTGGATGGTAATTTAATATAGTTACATATTTCATACTCAAATTTGACACTATTAATCAAACTATAACAACTCTGTATCAATTAATCCCCACACATACTAATCAACATGATAATTTTAAGTACTTGTTTACTAAGCAATAAACTAATTCCTATAACAAAAAATAGATATCGTCACACCGCTTTATGCAAACGGTTTCTACTAAAAATAAAAGAATGATAATGAATATGAAATAAGCCTATAGAATCATTTCAACGAAAAATAATTAGCCACTTGATGCTCTCATATTTCTTCAAATTGGATCCTCTCCTAATTCAGCAGCCAAAAAAGTAAACAAAAGAGGGGAGAGAGAATAAGAAAGAAAGTAACGACCCGGATTATAAGTTACTAATATGGATGCTTGATGTGTGTAATTAGTGATTAAAATTTCATGTGCCATGTGTGTTATGTTGCTTAATTACTTGATTTATTTTGGTAAGTGCTGGTTGTTTTTATTCTGCCTTAGTATGCGTGTTTTTCGATGGATGTACTAAGTTAACTTTGATTGGCTGTGGTTCCTGCCCAAACACGCAAGGTGAACATGTCCTGTCAGCTGAGTACTTAAGAGAAGGAGTGTGCAGTGGAAGCTTATTCATCTCTCTTCTCTTTGCGCTTTCCTCTTTCTTTTCTCCGTCCTCTCTCTGAAACTCTCACCAGAACTCTCTTTTCCTTTCCCTTAACCTTTCTGTGTTTCCTTCCACCTACGAGAGTCGTTGTAGCTGCTACGGAACTCTCGACACTGAGAAGAACCTCGTGGTCGGAGCTGGAGCTTAAGACAAACACACCGTAAAGCTTGTGAACAAACTCCTAATTAGGTAAGGGGAGCTTATCGTGTTTCTTAACGGCTTTAAGTACCACGGTCTGGGGACCAGGGAGTCCAGCTGTGACGATAACTGCATGTCCCTGGTGTGCGTATGTGATGCTTTTCCCAGAAAAGGTACGCCTTTTGGGAACGGGATGTGGTATGTCTTAGATCTGTTGAATATTGTTTGTATTGATGTTGGGGGTTTATGAAGGGAAGTAGATGTTTTTAAGAACTTCCCGTGTATGTGTACGAAGTAGGCATTTTGATGCTGAAAGGTTTCTAAGACACTTGCGAAAGTGTTCGTGAAGGTGATGAGTACCGGGATGGGTGGCCGGGTTACACATAGCCATAAATCCTTTGTTTGATGTTGGCTACTGGGATGGGTAGGTCGAGTTAAATAAACATGTCGAACCCATGTTTTGATGTCGACTACCAGGATGGGTAGACCGAGTTGAGTGGATTACGTAGTATGCATGCATGAATGTAGGACGTAACCTAGACTTTGTTGGCGGCCGTTTGTAGACCGGGTCACCTACCCGGAAGTTGTTTCCTCAGAGTTGTTAAGACTTGTTTCCTTTTGTAAGGTATATCGGGTTCCTTACCCGGGTGACGCGCTGGAGCTGTTGGGCTCGTTACCTCACCAAAGAGAAGAGAGCTACCGGGTTGTTAATTCGGATGAGCTTTAGCCTTCTCGGGAGAAGAGCCACCAGGTTCCTCTACTCGCTTGAGCTTGTGTTCTTTTTCTAAATAATCTAGTTACATACATGTGTCGCCTCTAGAAACTCATCATTCCCTTTTTAGAGAAACCGGGTTCCTCACTCCTGGGATAGGATGTCCCCTTTAGATCTGCTAAGTCCAAACCTTTTTTCTTGAGAACTGTCGGGTTCCCTACTTGGCAGAGCTCGTCTACCCTTGGGAGATGAGCTACCGGGTTTCCCTGCACTCTTGTGTAGGCTGACGAAATACAAACTCGGGGTCTTACAAGTGCTATCTGCAGTAATCGATTACAGAGCTTATGCAATCGATTACATAGTGTAGAACCTGTCCTGTGGACTTTACAAGAAACCTAAGGGCCTCTTGATCGCCTTTGGTGAAACCTTAGCAAACTCAACCGACCTCGTCCATTTTGCCACCCTTGCCTTCTCTTACCTAAACTTTACTCCTCTGACCGACACTTACCAACCTGGTCCGAGTTCTACCAACCTAGACTGACTTTGTCCACCTTCGTCTGACTTCTTGGAATCTTACCTTGGGATAGTAGGTATAAGTGCCAACCCGGACGTCTTGTACTTCACACCGGTTCGCTTGTTTGTATATGCTTGTGAGTGACGTATGTAATTGCGTTGGTAGCTTTTGAGCTCGGCCTGTGTGTTGGCTTGAGATGACGAGCATGTTCGAATATACATAAATACCCACGGGGTGTATGGCAGTATCCTAGCCAGGACGAGTTGATCCCGGGCGGGGCCATACATTTATGGTGCCATGGTGATATTCTATGTATAGCAGTGAGATGTCGGGACTGGGTGGTGGTAAACCTTGCTAAGACCACGGTCAGTGCATCGTTGGGCCCTTAGGTGAGCGGTATATTACATAGGGGGCCTAGCTAGGACGAGTTGATCCCGGGCTGGGTCATACATTGATGGTGCCTACGTAACATACGACATTTGCATGGCGGAAATGGGGTTGATGATTGGCTGTAGGGTACGGAGGTACTGGGGGACCACGTCTGTTGGAAACTCCTTCTGACACCCATTGGCTGATCACCATGGGGGTGATTCCTGTGCATGATAGAGTGATCCTGACATGCTGTTGCATCATCTGACCATTGGGATGGCCCATTTTCGGGATGGTACCACATTGCATAATGAGAATTGAGTCAGGAGCATGCATCATGCTAGATTTTTTTGTGAGGTGATTTATGAAATGGTTGTGGATGACCGTATATGTTGGCATATGATGAATGCTTGGAATGTTGTATTGATATGTTAATGACCGTGTTGTTTCTTGACCGAGTTGTGCTTATTTCCTGTTGTACTCGTTATTTAATATGATGAATTCACCCTTGTTTTGTTGTACCTTGTGGTTTGGTACCTGTGATGATCGCGAACCGGGTTCGTGGGAGCAGATGGGCAGTAGTAGGTGCTTTTGGGGAGAAGACCGGGTTGTTTGGAGCCATCGTGTTTTGCCGAGATGTCAATGGACATGATCATGGGCAGGAGCTACATTTTACTAGATGCACCCTTGGATTTAAGGGATGCACTCCTTGTTTTGCTAATTACACCCCTGATTTCTATTTTCTTTTTTTTTTCCTTTTTATTTGTAAACCACTTGACGTGTATTCTTTTCGAGACATAATCTGTACTTATAATCAAATTATGTTTTATAAGCACCTTGATCTACATGTATATTCTATGATGATAGCCATTATATGCTCGCAGAGATTTATGAACTTTTTCACAAGTAACCAAAGGGGTGTTCTTTTTATTAAAATGAGTTTATGCTATGATTGTGAGTTAATGATACAGTAGCAATGTGGCGGGTCATTACATTAATGGTATCAGAGCAGGTCAGACCTTGCGGCCAGTGAGTTGTGAGCTTGCTATGTTTCTTTGTGCATGATTGTGCTGATTGCTGAGTGTTTGATTATTAAAGTGACTAGTTGTTCTGTGCTGAGTTATGTTGTTGGTGTTTGAGTTTTATGTAGGATGTTGTTTTTAGTAGTCATGACATATTTGTATTCCTCACGTCTGCTATACCGTAAGTTTCTATGCATTGTTATGAATTATTAGACTGGCCATCTGTATAACCCAGGACAATGCAGGGAGACATTATGGCAAGCAGTCCGGGATGCAAATAGTAGAAAAAGTCCATGTATGATTGGTGTTTGTTTGTGCATTCCTTCCGGGCTCTCACTTCTTGTTATGCGCAGTAAGTGATGGCCGGTAGGAACGATCAAGCGATAGCTGATGCCCTCCAAGCCTTAGCCCAGGCGATGGGGCATCAGAATAGGGGAGAAGCCCCAAGAGCCGTGGAATATCAGGGATTGGACCGCTTTCAGCGCAACAATCCTCCTTCATTCCATGGGGGTACAACCCGAATGGCGTTCAAGCTTGGATTCGAGAGATTGAGAAGATCTTCCAGGTTATGGCATGCCCTAAGGGACAAAAGGTCGCCTTCAGCACCTATACCTTGACAGGAGAAGCCGAGTACTGGTGGGATAATACCCGTCAATATATGGAGGCGGAAGGCCGAGTTGTAACGTGGGGGATCTTTAAGGAGGCATTCCTGGAAAAGTACTTCCCGGAGGATGTAAGGAACAAAAAGGAGATGGAGTTCCTTGAGCTGAAGCAAGGAAACTGGACTGTAGCCGAGTATGCGGCTAAGTTTGAGGAGTTGGTAAGGTACTTCCTTCACTACCAAGGACGGGATGGTGAAAGCTCGAAGTGTGGAAAGTTCTTAAATGGTTTACGGTCCGAGGTGAAGCAAGCTGTGAACTACCAAGGAATCTGTCAGTTCCCAGCCCTGGTCAACATGTGCCAGATTTGGGACGAGGATTCCAGAGACAGGGCGGCCTACTATCGGAACACGGGTCTTGTAAAGGACAAGAAGACCGGGCATCAAAATCGTGGGAAGCCCTACACCATTCCCCATAAGGAGAATGATCATCGTCCAAACCACCAGAGGACTACTACTGCGGGATTTCCGAGTGGTAGTAATAGTGGACCAGCTGCCTTCCCAACCCGAAGAACGTGCTTCAAGTGTGGCAAGCCGGGGCATTTCGTTACTGAGTGCGAACAAAGAGGCCTGACTTGTTTTAACTGTAAAGAGGGGTCACATTCAAAGGGATTTCCCACACCCCAAGAAGGAACGGAATGGTGGAGGCCAATAGAGCCAACCTCGACAACCAAGGACCACTGGAAGAGTCTTTACTCTTGGTGGTGCTGAAGCCTCGAATTCCTGGGATCTGATCCAAGGTGAGTGTTTCATAAACAGAGTTCCTTTACTTGTACTTTTTGATTTCGGTGCAATCCATTCTTTCGTATCTCGGGTGTGTGTAGACTAGCTTAAACTTCCTATGTCTTCTTTAAGTAATGAACTTGTGGTTGAGACCCCGGCTAGTGGGTCTATGTTGACTTCTGAGGTATGTTTGGACTTCTTTGTGGAAATTTCTGGTAGGAACTTTCGGGTTGATCTGGTTTGTTTACCTCTTAGCCAGATTGACGTTATCTTGGGTATGGACTGGTTATCTTCCAACCAGGTTCTGTTAAACTGCCATGATAAAATGGTCATGTTTGGCAACCTGGATGTGAGAGAGGATAGGGTGTTCATCTCGGCCAACCGGGTTATGTCATCTTTAAAAGAGAGCGCTCAAGTATACATGATCTTATCAAACCCAGAGGTTGAGACCGGTGTCCCTCTAGCCGACCTCCCTATTGTGAGAGAGTTCCTAGGAGTGTTCCCTGAGGATGTATCCAGGTTACCACCTGAGAGAGAGGTCGATTTTTCTATAGATTTGGTACCCAGAGCTGGACCCATATCTGTAGCCCCCTATAGGATGTCCCCCTTAGAGATAGCCGAGCTTAAGAAACAGTTGGAGGAACTGTTGGATAAGCATTTGGTGCGGCCTAGTGTATCTCCATGGGGAGCACCCGTGTTGTTAGTCAAGAAGAAAGACAAAACTATGAGGTTGTGTGTAGATTATCGCTAGCTGAATAAGGTAACTATTAAGAATAAGTATCCCTTGCCTAGAATAGATGACCTTATGGATCAGCTGGTAGGGGCTTGTGTGTTTAGTAAGATAGATCTTAGGTCGGGTTACCATCAAATCCGGGTAAAGTCTGAGGATATCCCAAAGACCGCTTTTAGAACCCGCTATGGTCATTATGAGTACTTGGTTATGCCTTTTGGTGTGACCAATGCTCCTGTGTGTTCATGGATTACATGAATAGGATCTTTTACCCCTACCTTGACAGCTTTGTGGTAGTTTTCATAGATGATATCCTAGTATATTCTAAGACCAAAGAAGAGCACAAAGAGCACTTGAGGATTGTGCTGCAGACCTTTAGGGACCGACAACTGTATGCTTAGTTGTCTAAGTGCGAGTTCTGGTTGGAGAAGGTGAGTTTCTTAGGACACATGATATGCCGAGGTGGTATATCTGTAGATCCTTCTAAGGTGGAAGCCGTCCTTAAGTGGGAAAGCCCAAAGTCTGTGTTCGAGATTAGGAGTTTTCTGGGCTTGGCCGGATATTGCAAGAGATTTATAGAGGGTTTCTCCAAGTTAGCATTGCCTTTGACCAAGTTGACTAGAAAGGGGCAAGTGTTCGTATGGGACGCCCAGTGTGAGCATAGTTTCCGAACTCTTAAGGAAAAGCTAACAACTGCACCCGTGTTAGTTTTGCCTAACCTAGGAGAGCCCTTTGAGGTGTATTGCGACGCAGCAATGATGGGCTTGGGAGGGGTGTTGATGCAAGATGGCCGGGTTGTGGCCTATGCTTCCAGGCAGCTTAAAACGCATGAAAGGAACTACCCTACCCACGATCTGGAGTCGGCTGTCGTTGTGTTTGCCCTTAAGATATGGAGACATTATCTTTTTGGCTCTAAGTTCGAGGTGTTTAGTGACCATAAAAGCCTTAAGTATCTGTTTAGCCAGAAAGAATTAAACATGCGTCAACGGAGATGGCTAGAATTCCTTAAGGATTATGATTTTCAGCTTAGTTATCATCCCGGCAAGGCCAATGTGGTGGCTGACTCTTTAAGTAGAAAGTCTCTCCATATGTTCAATTTGATGGTTAGGGAGTTGGATATGTTGGAACAGTTTAGAGACCTCAGTCTAGCATGTGAGCTCACCCCTACTAGTGTGAGACTAGGAGCCCTGCATATTACAAGCAAATTGCTAGAAGAGATTCGGGAAGGGCAGAGGTCCGACCCTTTCCATCAGACTCAGCTAGAAGCCATAGCATCAGGGAGTGCTAGTAGTTTCCAGATAGGGCCGGATGGAGTTTTGAGACTTCAAGGTAGAGTCTGTGTCCCCAACATATCCGGGCTCAGGAGAGCGATCCTAGAAGAGGGGCATAGAAGTAATCTGAGTATCCATCTCGGCTGGCACCAAGATGTACCAAGACCTCAAGACTATGTTTTGGTGGCCGAACATGAAGAAGGAGGTCAGTGAGTTTGTTTATGCATGTTTGGTCTGTCAGAAAGCCAAGGTAGAGCACCAGAGACCATCGGGTAAGTTGCAACCCTTGGAGATACCCCAGTGGAAGTGGGATAGTATTTCCATGGATTTTGTTGTAGGTTTGCCTACGACCCGGGCTGGGTTAGATTCTATCTGGGTTATTGTTGACAGATTAACTAAGTCTACTCACTTTATCCCGATCAACATCTGATTTTCCTTAGAGAAGTTGACCACCTTGTATATTAACGAGATTATCCGGTTGCACGGTGTACCCTCTAGTATAGTGTCCGACCGGGATCCGAGGTTCACATCTAGATTCTGGGAGAGTTTGAACAAGTCCTTAGGAACCCGGCTTCGGATGAGCTCGGCCTACCACCCTCAAACTGATGGGCAGACTGAACGAACCATTTAGTCACTGGAAGACCTTTTGAGGGCGTGTGTTCTAGAATAAGGGGGTAGCTGGGATAATTTTCTACCCTTGATAGAGTTTACCTACAATAATAGTTTTCACTCTACCATTGACATGGCTCCCTACGAAGCCATGTATAGTAGGAGGTGTAGGACACCCCTATGTTGGTTAGAACCCGGCTAGAGTCTTGTGCTAGGGCCTGATGTGGTGTAACAAACGATCGAGAAGGTCAGGTTGATCTGGGATAGGATGAGGACAGCCCAGAGTAGACAAAAGAGCTATCATGACAGGAGGAGGAAGTACTTAGAGTTTGAGGACGGTGATCATGTATTCTTGAAGGTCACCCCATGGACCGGGGTCGGCCAAGCATTGAAATCCCGGAAACTCACACCCTGGTTTGTTGGTCCTTTCCAAATTCTGAAAAGAGTCGGTCCTATAGCCTACCAAATTGCCTTACCTCCGTCCCTTTCCAATCTCCATAATGTATTCCATGTGTCTCAACTTTGTAAGTACATTCATGATCCATCTCATGTAGTCGAGTTGGATGATATTCAAGTAAATGAAAACTTAACATATGAAACACTACCTTTGAGGATTGAGGATCGACGAATAAAACATCTAAGAGGAAAAGAGATTCCCCTAGTCAAGGTTATCTGGGGAAGCATATATGGAGAGGATGCTACATGGGAGCTCAAGAACCAGATGCGAGAAGCCTACCCGGCTTTGTTTACATCAGGTAATTTTGGGGGCGAAATTCCTAAAAAGGTGGGAGAGTTGTAACAACCCGGATTATAAGTTACTAATATGGATACTTGATGTGTGTAATTAGTGATTAAAATTTCATGTGCCATGTGTGTTATGTTGCTTAATTACTTGATTTATTTTGGTAAGTGCTGGTTGTTTTTGTTCTGCCTTAGTATACGTGTTTTTCGATGGATGTACTAAGTCAACTTTGATTGGTTGTGGTTGCTGCCTGAACACTCAAGGTGGACATGTCCTGTCAGCTGAGTACTTAAGAAAAGGAGTGTGCAGTGGAAGCTTATTCATCTCTCTTCTCTTTGCGCTTTCCTCTTTCTTTTCTCTGTTCTCTCTCTGAAACTCTCATCCGGAACTCTCTTTTCCTCTCCCTTAACCTTTCTGTGTTGCCTTCCACCCACGAGAGTCGCTGTAGCTACTACGGAACTCCTGACACTGAGAAGAACCTCGTGGTCGGAGCTGGAGCTTAGGACAAACACACCGTAAAGCTTGTGAACGAACTCCTAATTAGGTAAGGGGAGTTTATCGTGTTTCTTAACGGCTTTAAGCACCACAGTCTGGGGGCTAGGGAGTCCAGTCGTGACGATAACTGCATGTCCCTGGTGTGCGTGTGTGAGGCTTTTCCCAGAAAAGGTACGCCTTTTGGGAACGGGATGTGGTATGTCTTAGATCTGTTGAATGTTGTTTGTGTTGATGTTGGGGGTTATGAAGGGAAGTAGATTTTTTTAAGAACTTCCCGTGTATGTGTACGAAGTAGGCATTTTGATGCTGAAAGGTTTCGAAGACACTTGTGGAAGTGTTCGTGAAGGTGATGAGTACCGGATGGGTGGCCGGGTTACACATAGCCATAAATCCTTTGTTTGATGTCGGCTACCGGGATGGGTAGGCCGAGTTAGATAAAAGTGTCGAACCCATATTTTGATGTCAGATACCAGGATGGATAGACCGAGTTGAGTGGATTACGTAGCATGCATGCATCCATGTAGGATGTAACCTAGACTTTGTTGGCGGACGTTTGTAGACCGGGTCACCTACCCGGAAGTTGTTTCCTCAGAGTTGTTAAGACTCGTTTCCTTTTGTAAGGTATATCGGGTTCCTTACCCGGGTGACGCGTTGGAGCTGTTGAGCTCGTTACCTCACCAAAGAGAAGAGAGCTACCGGGTTGTTAATTCGGATGAGCTTTAGCCTTCTCGGGAGAAGAGCCACCAGGTTCCTCTACTCGCTTGAGCTTGTGTTCTTTTTCTAAATAATCGGGTTACATACACGTGTCGCCTCTAGAAACTCATCATTCCTTTTTTAGAGAAATCGGGTTCCTCACTCCTGGGATGGGATGTCCCCTTTAGATCTACTAAGTCCAAACCCTTTTTCTTGAGAACTGTCGGGTTCCCTACTCGGCAGAGCTCGTCTGCCCTTGGGAGATGAGCTACCGGGTTTCCCTGCACTGTTGTGTAGGTTGGCGAAATACAAACCCAGGGTCTTACAAGTGCTATCTGTGGTAATCGATTACAGAGCTTATGCAATCGATTACATAGTGCAGAACCTGTCCTGTGGACTTTACAAGAAACCTAAGGGCCTTTTGATCGCCTTTGGTGAAACCTTAGCAAACTCAACCGACCTCGATCGAGTTCTTCTGACCTCGTCCATTTTGTCACCCTTGCCTTCTCTTACCTAAACTTTACTCCTTTGACCGACTCTTACCAACTGTTAGACTTTTGGCAAGCATACCAATTATCGTTGTAAGTTACAAATTTATAAAAGTTCATCTCCACAGGGACTTGTGCTACTCAGTTTTTCCAAATAAAACTTAACATTTTAATAGTTATGTACAACGAGGATGGTCAAAGTTTTAATGGTTTTACGAAAATAATGAAAGATTACGGAAGATTACAGAAGCTAATAAAATGATTTTAATTAACTCAAGAAAAGTGTAGGATTGGATTTCATCATTCATACCCTCAGTATCCAATTAATATTACCATGTATAAATCATTTTCTATTATTATTGATGCACACATTAATTCACTTCGAATCGATCCCTCGCAATCTAGTTCTAAGGATATTTACCGAATACCGATCCCTCGCATACGAAGTAAATAACCCAGCACTACAATCATAATCGCGTGCTATTTGCAATCTAAACGTTATGCTCTATTCCTAGTAATGTAACGTAAAGAGTAAAATTATTCAGTTCAAATTCTAAGAGTACTTCCCAGTTAAACTTAGAATCCAATTTCATGAAACTAGTGATCAAGTAGAATCAAGCATTAAGAACGGAATAAAATTACCAATAATAAATAGAAAAAACTTATGCATAAATAAATATTAAAAGAGATACTTAAAAGTAGAAGATTACATCCAATCCTTAAGAGAAACTAACCAAGCATGGAGAGAACCTCCTCAAGAGAAGAATTGATGAAGGGCCCCATCACCGCTTCTTTCCGGCAGAGTCTCCACACTAAATCTCACTTCTCTCACTTTCCTAACCTACCTAATACTAATATTTAAGAGCTTAAGGCTAAGCTAAGAAGCTAAGAAGCTAAGAAGTAAGGATGAATAAAAATGAAATTGAAAGGAATGAATTTCTCCAAAGGTTGCATGGCTATTTATAGACGAGGCTAGCTGCTCGAGTCCACTCGCCCAGGCGACCATTTTAGCCTGGTTTTACTCGCCTGGGCGAGTTAAAGGCCCACTTGCTACTCCACTTGCTGATCCACTAGCCCAGGCGACCAAAATACACATGATTCACTCGCCTAGGCGAGTTAAAAGACACTTCTGGAAACCTTCACTCGCCTAGGCGACCATTTTACACTGAGGATGCTCGTCTGGGCGAGTTAAAAGCTTAATGGTGAAGAAAGGTCATGGGCCTGGACGAGTTTTGGGCCTATTTTGCTTGTAACACCTCCCAAGTTTGCTTGTTAAGCCCTTTTTGCTTGCTTTGCTTTTTCGGAAGCCTCGAAACCTATCAAAATACAAAACATGATTGGATTAATCTTCCGAAATATAAAAACAACATTCATACAAGTAATAAATACTATGTAACTAGGTTTTAGGGCAAGTTTATAGACAAAGATATTGAAATCGAAAGATAAGTACCAGTATTTGAAACATGATTTTAACTAAAATATGGTACTTATCACCAACCTGGTCCGAGTTCTACCGACCTAGACCGACTTTGTCTGCCTTCGTCCGACTTCGTTGGAATCTTACCTTGGGGTAGTAGGTATAAGTGCCAACCTGGACGTCTTGTACTTCACACCGGTTCGCTTGTTTGTATATGCTTGTGAGTGACGTATGTAATTGCGTTGATAGCTTTTGAGCTCAGCCTATGTGTTGGCTTGAGATGACGAGCATGTTCAGATATACATAAATACCCACGGGGGTGTATGGCAGTATCCTAGCCAAGACGAGTTGATCCCGAGCTGGGCCATACATTGATGGTGCCGTGGTGATATTCTATGTATAGCAGTGAGATGCCGGGACTGGGTGGTGGTAAACCTTGCTAGGACCACGGTCAGTGCATCGTTGAGCCCTTGGGTGGGCGGTATGTTACATAGGGGGTGTATGGCAGTATCATAGCCAGGACGAGTTGATCCAGGGCCGAGTCATACATTGATGGTTCCTACGTAACATACGATGCATGGCGGAAATGGGATTGATGATTGGCTGTAGGGTACGAAGGTACTGGGGGACCACGTCTGTTGGAAACTCCTTTTGACACCCATTGGCTGATCACCATGGGGGGCTGATTCCTGTGCACCACAGAGTGATCCTGGCATACTGTTGCATCATCTGACCACTGGGATGACCCATTTCCGGGATGGTACCACATTGCATAATGAGAATTGAGTCAGGAGCATACATCATGCTAGATTTTTTTGTGAGTTGATTTATGAAATGGTTGTGGATGACCGTATATGTTGGCATATGATGAATGCTTGGAATGTTGTATTGATATGTTAATGATTGTGTTGTTTCTTGACCAAGTTGTGCTTATTTCCTGTTGTACTCATTATTTAATATGATGAACTCCCCCTTGTTTTGTTGTACCTTGTGGTTTGGTACCTGTGATGATCGCGAACTGGGTTCGTGGGAGCAGATGGGCAGCAGTAGGTGCTTTTGGGGAGAAGACCGGGTTATTTGGAGCCGCCGTGTTTTGTCGGGATGTCAATGGACATGATCCCGGGCCGGAGCTGCATTTTACTAGATGCATCCCTGGACTTAAGGGATGCACTCCTTGTTTTGCTAATTACACCCCCGATTTCTATTTTCTTTTTTTTTTTTCCTTTTTATTTGTAAAACACTTGACGTGTATTCTTTTCAACACATAATCTTTGTACTTATAATCAAATCATGTTTTATAAGCACCTTGATCTACATGTATATTCTATGGTAGTCATTATATGCTCGCAGAGATTTACGAACTTTTTCACAAGTAACCAAAGGGGTGTTCTTTTTATTAAAATGAGTTTATGCTATGATTGTGAGTTAGTGATACAGTAGCGACGTGGCGGGTCGTTACAAAGAACATGATAAGTTTTAAATTAATTTGGTAAGTTTTGCCTTTCTAATTAATGAGCTAGTCATATATAAATACTACATTATTTCAGGCTTTCAGGTCGTGCTACATGGGGTAATCAGAAAATAAATTGTTTATAAAATCAAAAAAAAAATATTAAACAATTAACTATTCTAGGAGAAAACAACATTAGATCAGAAGATAAAGCAGAAGAGAAGACCAAGATATTTTTTTAATAACAAAAGTCATCAATGAATTAAGGAAGGAAAAACAAGGCCAAAATCTTGAAGAAGTGTAAACAAGATAGGTACTTTTTTGTGATTAGGCATGGCAACGGGGGTGGTTTTTGCTTATCCAACCCTTACCCCAACCCTCAAAACCACCTCCGCCCCCCAAGATTGATGGGGCTAAAAAATATGCCCCCACCCCCCACCCTAAACACTTAAAAATTGGTGTTACAAATTTAATTTTAAACAACAACCATAGCATAAAAATTGACGACGCTAAGTCTCAAATGTATGTAATTACAATAAAATTTCAACATTAAATGTAGGCATGTAGCGTACATTGCTGGAAAATAAAATTAGTTACACTCATAATTCTTCAATCATTGGATGTAGACATGTAGTATTCATTCCTCCAAGTAATTACCAATGCCACTTCTCAACATATCACTTGCATTATCACCTGGATAATGCATAAACCAAAATTATAATATAAAGAAGAAATATATCATTAAAAAATTTACATCCTTATATGATATATACCTTCATCATCTGAAGCTATCTCATTAATCAAAGTACTACTTTGTGCAAGAATTTTAGATTTCAAAATAACTGTATCAAATATAACATAATGTAAATAATTAGTTATTAAATTAGAAATAAATAGTCATTTAATATGATAACTAACTTAAGTATTCAAGACAATACCATCAGTTTCAGCACTCAATAATCAACTTCTAGTGCACATCAATGCCTCTAAAGTAGTCCAATGAAGTCGACTACGATGAGGACTTAAAATCTTGCCATTGGTACTAAAAACATATTCAGAAGCTACTGTTGATACATGAATAGCTAAGATATCCTTTGCAATAGCTTGAAGTGTTGGATACTTGAGACCATTCAACCTCCACCACTACAAAATATTAAAATCAGTGGATCTTGGTAAAACATTGTATTCTAAATAATGATCCAACTTTGTTTTAGCATGAGAACTTTTGGCTTTTTTCCCCTTGAAATATACTTATCAAATTCACATAATTCATCACTTTCAACATTACCACCTTTAGGTATTTGAGAGCTCTGGAAGGAGTCATCATTCATCTTGGACTGATAATCAGAAACCAAGTCATAAGACAACTGTCTAATTTTACTAACTTGAGCAAAACAATCATGTTCATACAATTTTTCATAATAATATTGCAACAACTCCATTTTATACCTTGGATCCAAAACAGTAGCAACTCCCATGATATCATGAATGACAACCCAATATTTATCAAATTTGATCATCATCTTTCTTCTTAATAAATTCTGAAAATTTCTTTTTTAATTGTGTTTCTACAAGGAACTTGAAAAGTGGATACTCATGCATAATAATTTCATTTGCAAGCTCTATCCTTGCATTATCTGCATCATAAGTTCATGTAATGAGCTTAGCCAGCATGGCCAGATTTCTGAGACCAATGTGTATAATTAAAGCTAAGAAGGTATAAAACAGCAACAATGAATTGTGCCTTGGCTCTTTAGAATTTCATGTTTAATTAGTCGTTTGGGCCATATTCGGATGCTAAGAAGGTATAAAACAATAAAAATGAATTATGCCATATTCGGCCATTACCATTCATAGTTCTTTCATCCTTATTCTTTTGTTAAAAAGTTTGTCCTTGCATCAGGAATGACAAATATAATTACACAGCCTAAGTTTTTAAGAAAATTTGTGAGCCAATATTAATGAACACTCCTTTGAATACCACAACAAATAAAAGCAAAACCATTTGTGTCATTCGTGTTAAGAAGTTGAATTGAAACTGCTTAATTTGAATTCAAGCATGACTGCAATATACTACAACCTGAGCATGAATGCAACATATCTGTTGGACTATTTCTGCTTTAATGTTTGGCCCAAATCCCCAGGTGCTGAAAAGGGGAATGTTGACTTGGGCCCAATTCCCGAGGGGCTGACCCCGGCCCACTCACGTTTAGGGTGGTGAAATCCCTAAACCTAATCCTCTCTATAAATACATCATTTATAGATGGAGGAGAGTGACCAGAAGTTTAAGCGTAGAAAGAGAAAGCTTTCTGTGAGTGTCTCCGGCGCAAGGCTGTTGAGAGAGAGTTTCCGAGAGGTTGAGTGAGCAACCCTTGTAGAGAGTGTTCCCTCCATTGTTGGTGAGGTAGAGTGACTCCAACTAGTGGCTGTTGAGTGTTTGTAACCATTATTGATATAGTGGATTGTTTCTAGACAAGGTTCCGCGGGTTTTTCTGTTGCAGGTTTTCTCCCACGTAAAACCATTTGTGTTTTGTGTTTTTCTCTCTTGTTCTTTCGTGTTTTTCCTCGCATTTTATTTAATCGTTCAAGTTTTCGCATATTTTACTGTTTGATTGTTTGAGGGTTGAGTCTATGTGAGACTCCTTGTTGCTAATTGTGGGAAGTGGAGAAGCGCACTCCTGATTCCCAACAATATCTAACTGAAAAAAGAAAAAAAAAACAAAGATATTTAGCAGTAATAAACGCATTCACTTAGTCAAAGTTGTCGATCAGCCAAGCCATATCTTGTATCTCCCCTTTTGCTATTGAGGTTGAAATAGTTGATATAAGTAAGCATGGACAGATTTTCTAGAGTTATTTGAGGCTTCAGGCTTGTATTTAGCAGAAAAATAATTAAAGCCAGAAACATGACATAGGTTAAATTCTCACGGTTAATTGTTAAAATTAAATTTATCTATATTAGATTTCAGACTTCACCCGTATAACATTAAGCACATAGAAATGAAATTGAAACATAAAGCATGCGTTTAAAATGCAATTAAATAGTCTAAATTAGAAGTTCATAACATTGTATTTAATCATTACAAAACAAATGAACAAAAGTAACAAAATAACATAAGGAGACAAGGAAGAAGCCAAGGAAGCTCTCCATTAAAGTTCCATATCCATTCCTAAAATGAATCTATACTGATCAAAATCTCCAAAATATCACTACCCTAACTCTCTTACACACTAAGATTACACATGATTTGGTGAAAGCTATGCAATAAATTGCAAAGAACAGGGTTCAGCTTAAGGAGCGTTTTGATTTCAGTTGCTTAATTATATCCATGTATTGTATTACATAAGGATTGATCTTCTGCATATCACCTGAAACAGATTTGCTATATAGCTATGAGTGCATCTGAATATAATTTGTGTAAAACCAGAAACAGAGTGTAAAACCAACCAAGGTGCGGACAAAGGTGGTGGTGTGCAACTGTGCGAGCATAGGGACGCGTGACCGGTGGAGAACGACTAAAGGCCAACTGTGGTGCGCGAGCGGCGGTGGGAGTAATGGCGCACGAGCAGCGACGAAAGTAAAGACAGACAATTGTGCGTGACGAAGGTGCGAACGAAGGTGCGGCAGCGAAAATTCGAGAACTGAAGAGTGAAGACCAATGAAGTGAAGTTAGGGTTTAATATATATACAGGATATTTCTATATTTTAAAAATAGGTGCGGGGATGGATACCAGCATTACAAAAACCGTCCTTGCCCCCGAATTTTTCATGCAGGGAAAAATCGAAACCAAAACCGAATTCGAATCCAATCAACTCGATTTTTTCCCATCTAAATCTGGGCGAGTGCAGGCAGGTAGAGGCAGGTGCGGGTGAAGTTGTCATGCCTATTGGTGATCCTTGTCCTATTTTTTCTCTCTTTTTGTGTTAATGGTAAGCATTTTGTGCTGGTCCATTGAGGCCTTCACAGTGTATGGTGTTTGTATAAGGTGGCCAATAGGCTGAAATTAGAAGGTCACAATGTCACAAGTCTAAACATGGCTGCATGTGGTGTCAATCCAAAGCAAAGACAAGAGGAGAATTCAGTTTCAGAGAACAATGACCCTTTGCTGACATTCATGGTCTCTCTTCCTCCAAAGGTAAAGGTGATTCTTGTTGGTCATAGTCTTGGTGGACTATCAACATTTATTGCCATGGAAAGTACCCTAAGAAAATTTGTGTTGCAGTTTTCCTTACTGCCACAGTTTTCAAGAGGTACTCTTCCCATTAGTCACATTTTTTTTTCATTTGTAGGATCTAAGATAAGTATGAAGAAGTTATCATAATTCACGCATTTACTCTATAAACTGAATTAGACCCTCTTGATACTAGTCACACATTTACAACCAAATAAGATGAAATGTTAATGTGCAATTAACTTAGTTGATTAATCCATTTTCAGGTTGAATCTTGATTTAATCCATGTACATGTATAGAACTGTAAGTGTCCCACATTTTGTAAAAATTCGTCTATTTTATTCTTTAATGTAAAAAAGAAATGTAATGGAAAATGACTAATGCTATGTAAAATTAGGATTAAGTGAATGTTTTATAAAGTTAGAGGTTAAAATAATTGATCTTAGATATTAAAATGGTATTCACTCTGAAAAAAATTGTAACTTTTATTATTTGAAGTTATGTATTTGTCCCGAGTATGAAGTCACTGAGGAACGGAACAAAATGTAACTTTGAATTCAACTAAACATTCTAAAACGACAAGTGATAGCTAGACTGGCCGAAACCAAAAAGGAGCAAACTAATTTCAACCCTACTTTAAATTGTGCTAGTAAAAATGACAAATGTGTTTGTAGTTGAAACGACTCCCATCTATCATTTGTTATTTGTCATTTTGTATGCTTCAAAGCACTATGTTGTATTGATATAAATGCACATTAAAACACTTTATTAAATTACTATTGTGAAACTAGACACTTTTTGAGGAATTTTTATGTTGGCCATTGTAGAGAAGGAGAAGATTGATCTCCCTTAATTTGGACGAATTTTTCATATTGGATGGGGTTAACAAAGCTCCAATTTTCTCATGGCTTGGAGTTGAATTATTGGCATCCAGATTCTACAACTGTCACCAAATGAGGTAAAGATTTTCAACTAAATTTTCATCCATATAGCTTTAATTATTATATATTTTGATTTTAACTAATTAAGATAGTATAATCATGCAAGAAGGTACTTATGAATGTCTATTCATCAATCACAAATCATCATTGTTTGAATTACTTTAAGATAATTATTTTAAAAGTCAATAAAATTATCATATATAATAGATTGTGATTTGATGACAATTGTGATTGAATGACTAGATAAAACATTTTACACTTGCATAAATTTTTTTCTCTTCATTTATTAGAGAAAAAACAACTTAAAATTTTTAATTTTTAGGTAACAACTTTAGGAAGAGTTCTACTATCCATTAATCTATAAATCATATATAAACAGTTGACTAATTATTTTTTAGTTTATTGACATGTATTTGATTTAATTTTGATAAAAAAAATTATCTTTTGTATGTACTATGTAATGTTCCCCATGAACCATGATAATAAAAAATGTAATTTCCTCATCAATGAAGTCAAGTTCAATGACGTATTGTGCAGGATTTGACACTTTCTCTCTGGTGAGACCTTTACCTCCCATCACAAGCGATGTTAAATTATTGACGGAACAAACTGCAGTTACCAAGAACAAGAATGGCAGGGTATCTAAAGTCTTCATCATCAGTGAAAAAGATAATTTGCACACAGAGGACTTTCAAAGGTGGGTAGTTGAAAGCACTGGTCCACAGGCTGGGGTGAAAGTGATAAAGGATTCAGATCATATGGTCATGTTTTCCAAACCAAAAAAAACTTAGCTTTGAAATATTAAAGATTTCTTACAAATGTTGATCCTTAAATGTTAATGTGTGGTGCATCATCATAAAAAGACAAGGAAAAAAACATGTTTATGGACCATGTATCATAAAAATTAGTAACCAATAACTTTTAATAATTATTATAATTACTATGTCATTTCATGTTTGATTTTGGTTTGTGGCTGATTTTAAAATTTTGACATAGTTATTTAATGATTTGTTGCTGCATTAATTAACTAGTCTTAATAATACTGGAATGTCAAATTCATTAGTTTTACCCAAGGATTTAACTGAGTTGATTAAGTAGGGAGCATGGGTTATTGTAAACCCTTTATGCATGTTTTCAATTTCTACGGATAAAAAAACAATTCATTATTTTTGACAGAAAAAATTATTTGCCTTGTGATTATATCAAACATCTAATGTCCCAAGCACAAAGCAGGATAGGACCTCAAAAGAACAAGGTGGAAAAGTTACATTGTTGCTTAAATTCTTGTCATCTTAAGAACAACTCCATGGCGAGGTTCTATAATCAAATGGAAGGAAGGTGAATGGCAGTAACTTGATGATAGAGAGAAGTGAAACTTCAACAGAATGAGAGACAAAATCACCTTCAGTTCTGTCATGGCTAAGTGTTGTCCAACACACACACGAGGCCCTATTCCAAATGGATTATAGGCTTGTGGAACCTTGCAAGCTTCAAGCACCCCATTTGCAAATCTTTCTGGATTGAACTTGTGAGCATCAGGGCCCCAGAGTTTAGGGTCTTGATTCAGAAAAGGGACTGGAATCTGAATATTCATACCTTTTGGAATTAGTATGCCTTTTAAAATAATGTCTTGGAAAGCTGTTCTAACAACATGTGCTTGTGGTGAATAAAGCCTCAGAGTCTCTTGAATCACCATGGTTAACTGCATGTGTAACATTTTTATAGAAGGTCAACTTTGAAATGATTTACAGCATCTACATAAAACAATTGAGACACAAATAAATGTTAAATTAAAAAAAGCCACTTATAGAAGAATTGCTAAATAGCATGATTAATTTCTGTCTGTTCCATCCTATTCTCAACACTCATTTTGTCACCCATTTTGTGCCAACAAAATCTTGAGCAACAATATTTAACATAAAATCCTTCGAACAACACAAATAGGTCTACTATCTCTTAATGATCTCTCAACTTGTTTTCCTCCTTTTGTGTATATCAAGATGCCATGTGATTCATATAACTGACCTCATTTAGTAATATAGGACTTTTGATGTTGTTGTTTACACTAGGATGCAATTGAAATGGGAAAATTTATAATGAAATTTCTCAAACTACAAATTCATTATATGTTATTAATTCATTGTGTCTGTCCAATTCAAATATCTGGAAACATATCCTAGCCATGTTACTTATGTCCAAGATAAAGATAACTCTAATTCAAGGGCTAATGATTCTAATGTATTTCATGAAAACATTTAGCTTTAGCACATACTGTGTATAAATTACCGTTTTCAAGCTTCTAAGCATACTTGCATCTAGAGCAACTCTTCCACAAACTTCAAGCACCTCAGCACGGGCGCGATCTTGCCAATCTTGGTGTGCAGCTAACAGCATTAAGCACCATGATGCTGTGATTGCAATGGTCTCATGTCCAGCAAATAATATATTTTTGCAGTTATCTATCACAAACCTGTCATGTGACATGGAATTTGATAAGAGGCCATCATTACTACCCTTGCAATTCTTTGCTCCCTCAAGTATCATTTGCAAGAGACCACGCTCATGAGTTTCCTTCTGGCAATGTTTTATGAGCTTTGTTATCTTTGAGTTTATCTCTTTCTCCAATCTCCACATCTGTCTGTTGCTTTTGTTTGGCATGTATCTAAACCGATTATGATACCATTTGTCACATTTGTAGCATCACTAATAAGAAACATAATATGCAAATATATGGTAAAAGATGCATACCGAAATCCAGGAATTCCAGCATGTATCTTAGACAATAGTTTTTGAAGATCTCTAAGCTTTGAGAATATTTCTTTTCCTTCAATGTAATTGCTACCAAAACAAGTTCTTGAAATTATGTCAGCAGACAAACTTCGCAGATCTTTGTCGATTTTAATCTCTGATACTGCTCCCTCACTTTCAAGTCTAGCCTCCCAAGACCTTAGTGTTATATTTGTTGCTTCCACTATCAGATTAACCATTGTCTTCAACATGATTTACAGCAAAAGCAAATTATGAGATTGCAATCCTAATGTAGCACAACTGAAATTATTTAGCTCTCTTGAAAATTACTTTTAGATTAGTAATCAAGGTAAAAATACTTCAAAATACTAAATTGAGTTAAGGGTCTTGCTAGCGGACACTGTTTAAGGAATTAAAAAAGGAAAAAGCTTTTATTGAAATAATCTAGGAGCACATTTAAAAATCATAAGGGATGAATTTTTACACATCTAAATAAATAAAAAAATCTCTTTTTACTTAACCAATATACTTAAGACACTGATTAGCATTGCCTTAACTCAATATACAATTTGGTTCATAAATTTGATCATTTGTGTTGCTTAGGTCCATGCATAAAGAGGATAAACTTGGTAGCAAGTTGACACTTTCAAGGACCAATTTGTATGGACAAGCCACCTTCAAGGACCTAAGCAACATAAGTTGTCACTTTCAAGGACAAATATTATATTTTTTGATCCTGAATCACAGACCACGGGTGTCTAACAACCCACTGAGTCAGGGACTAATTTCACTCGCGTGTGTAACTACCACGGATCCTTTGGAATTTTGCACACAATGGAAATCGAATACGGATTCTCCCGCAAAATAGATCGTTCCTATTTATGTAAACACAGTGGGACCTTACACCACTGTGCCAATCCTTTGGATTGGACAAATTTTATATTAACTCCACATCTAATTCTTCTAAAAGGCCAATGTAGCATTCCATTTCTCTTGAGCAGTGTAGGTGGGGTACAATGATACACTCACCTTCACCTTATCAAGGTATAGTTCAGGGGCAATTATCTTCCTCTGTTGAGCCCAAATTTGCCCACTTGCTGACAATATACCTTGGCCCAAGAGTGGTCCCAGATCTTTGGACAAATAAGTAGGCTTCCCTAAATCCAAAGAGGTATACATGATGATTTCCTTCACCATCTCAATATCTGTCACCATTAGCCACTGTATAGTCCCAGTAGAAAACAAGTATAAGGGACCTGCATAAATCAATTTGGACATAAAATGGACGGCAATGAAGTCATGTCAACCTACTTGAATTTTATGATTATTATTTTCATATCAGCACTTCTTGCAAAGTATCATTCTACACATTATTATAAACAAAATTACAGCTAGGAAAAATATATTCATTTTTTTATATTATAATTGAGAACTTGGTTCTTTGTGCATGAAATTAAGAATGCAATAAGTGAATAGACCAAATCAAAGCCATGTGGCCGACACAGGCCTTTGGAACAAGTGAAACTATTCTGACTTTGGCGTCTGGGAAGTAAAATACATTGTTATGGAATCAGAAAATGGTTTCTAACAACTTTATCAGATGAAGAACAGAAATGAGTTCATAATACATCACCAATCACAACTCAACTCATTCTTTCAGCTTTCAACATGCTCGACCATAGATTAACCAATAAACTCAGAAAATATGAAAGAGCTCTAAAAGTGAAATGAAAACACCAAGTGTATGCTTATATTTTGAATGTTTTTATTTTTATAACCAAATGCTTGCTGGAAAACTCATCAACTGCAAAAGATAAAGACTATCCTGGTTTCAAAGAAAGACTATACTTTGATTCAGCTCTATATGCTTTTGTTACTTCACTTCTATCAGAATAGGAGTTTCACTTGATAATCCACACAATAAAGGTTTCCATTAAATGTCAAAGTAGATTACCGAAGTGAAACTCCAATTCTGATTAGAGAATAGTAAAAAAAGTACCAATAGAATTATTTATGTTGTGTCCTTCGAAAAATTCTGCCACAATTGCAGCAGCAAGTTTAAAAGTTTTTTGACTTAGCGCGACTGTAATTTGTGGTGCATCAGCTGCATTTTCCCACACTTTCTCACATTGTCAAAGATCAATAGCTAGCAACCGCGACTACAATATAAAACCATGATGACTATTGATTCATATTTCTAAACAAAAATGAAGGAAGGAAACATGATGTTTATAAGACAAGACAAGAAAAGTAACTGACCATATTGGTTGATCCACTTTTGAATGTGAGGGAAGAGAGTAAAAGGCCATTTGTGAGAAAGAGAAACATGTTGATCTTCATCTTTGACTTGAGTGGTTGGAGCTGACTGAACTTGAAGCAAAAGGGTCTTCATTTCTGGAATGTTGCCAAAGTAGAAGTGAGGTGAAGGACCATGAATCCCTTGCCTATGAAGCTTTCCTCTCAGTGATCTTGGCCTTAACACCAAAACATTGAAGACATGCATCAACAACACCAAAACCATTCCCAGCACAACTTTCATGGTGCCCATCTCCATCATCACTACCCTCTTCTCCTCTCCCTGCAACTTTATTTTCCACAACAAAACAACAAAATCTGTGTTTCAATTGTATGTTTACTTAGTTTATTCCCACCGAGCTATGCACGGTATTCATTTTATTTTCAATTTCAATTTTAATCATACATAGGAAATACTAAAAAGATTAATATGCAAGAGTGAAAAGAATTTTGTATAAGACAAAAAAAAAATACAATAAATATCATATTTAGGATTAAATATAAAGGCCGAGAAAAAAATATTAACGTAAAACAAATCATTATTAAAAAAAAATCACATTTTTTGATTGAAGGTATTTTATTATACACATTGGAGAAAAGTTTAATACTTCAATTAAATAAAAGAATGGCATCTGCATTCACAACCTAAGTCAGGATAGTGCCATACTTCGGCAATGTTTTTCAATTTGGGCATAGAGAAAGAGTGTCAATAGTTCTATTTGAAAAGAGATATTCTATACATGAGAAAAAGTGGTTAGAAAAGAGATATTTGAAAAGAGTGTTAATATTTTTTATTTTCAGTTCTTTTTTAGAAGCCAATTCAAGAAAAATGAGAGGCTTCAAATTCAGCATACAAAGTAGGAAAAGTATCTTGGGGATCTTTCTATCCATTTTGGCTCTCTTTGCCTTATTCAATGTCATGGCAAGTACATTTGGATTCACATTCATAGCTTATTTGGTTGCACGTCTACGATAAATAATGCAAATCTACTTAAAACAACTTTAACTAACTTTTGTTTTACTTTTATGTTTAGATTGCGAAATTTGTGGATACATGTGTTGCATATATGCAACCATATACGCATTTACATGGCTTCAACTTTAGTTTAGGATTAGTCAAATATATGATAAAAAAGGATTAGTCAAATATGATTTTCTCATTGACCACATTATGTTGAAAACATGATTCTAAGCTTTAGATTCAAGTCTGATTAAAACAATTAAACATAGGTTTTACATAAGTGCTAATTGAAAACTACAAAAATCAAGAGATGAACATTAAATATGAGTGTCACTTTATTTTTATGTGAAATAAATTAATCTCTTGGATCATTTTGACCCGTTTTATTTAGGGGCGCTTACTTTTCTTATTTTTCTGTTTTCAGTTTCAATAATAAAAAGATAGAAAATAGGATTTAAAATATGCTTGTTTAAATTTTAAAGTGTGTTTTCAAAGAAAACGTTTTCTGATTTAAACCCAATTTTGAAAATGCTCAGAAGTTGTCTTGAACATTTTATTTGTTAAATTTTGAAAATGGAAATAACAAAAAATGCGGTGGCAAAATTACAATTAACATGAAAAACTTCTGCTTCCTTTGTTTCATTCATAACACCATCACGGGATCAACATATGGCTGTGCGTGAATTGACCAACACTAAGTTGGGCTATATTTGGCTGACCTTGTCATGTGAGAATCAAGTTTGCTGTGTTAGTGCTACTTTTATATGTTAGTCTGGATTGGTCGAGACTAAAATATAAACATAAATCAATAGATCGCTCAAAACAAGGTCGCAGCTTCCTCCACCCAAAAAAACTCAAGCAACACCTCCTTCCATTACGGAAAGGAGTACCCTTTCTGTAATGAAATGGGGTGTTAGCTTGAGTTTTTTGGGGTGCCGGAAGAAATATGCCCAAATAACTTTAGGATTAACAGGGATCCAGTAAATATGCCCAAATAACTTTAGGAATAATAGGGATCAAGATACACAAAACTCTGATACAGTATCTAAACCAAATTTTCATAACGATGAGTCTTCAGAGTGAAAACAAAAGAGCAAAGGTCTTCATTTTCGACCAATAAAAGAAAGGACCCCCAAAAAATTTATTCAAGAAGGAAGTTGCTAGTAGCTAAGACAACCACAGATAAATAATGTCTAGTTTTATCATGCACAACAGAGTATCCAATCCATCATGGAACACTAATAAGGGATGCAAAAAACTGCAATAGCATCTTTGGATTGAACCGAAGCTATCATGAAGTAAATGAAATCATTGCGGATTCCTAAGCCAGCAATATTCTTTTGGCTAAAAACAAGTGATAAATTACATAATATGCAATGATGTCACAGGTGATATGAATTATGAAATAACAAACACAAACTGTCAATTAAGACAAGTCCATTGTACATATTATATAACTGGTGCAAAAACCAAACTTTGTCCACAAGAGATGAATGTGAAGAAAAAGAAGGGTGGTCTCCAAAGACAGTGACTTGATCTTTTCATTTAAAGTAGAGCATTGTCATTCTGCTGCGCTAAACATTTGCAATATGGTCTAACAAACAGCGACTACTTACTACTTAGAAACCAATCAGGCAGTGATGGACTCAACACGTGGCCTCCATAATCCCAGCCTGTACTTGTGTGTGTATTTCAATATTAACTTCCTCTGCAAAGCAAAAACTAGTTGTTAGAAAGAGCTTGCAAGTGAACTAGACAAATTGTATGTCTGGCGGCCAAATTTTGTATATCTTAGAGAAAATGGTAATTTAAGTTCATAAAGCCTGACCTTGTTTTAATTGATGGGAATCACATGCCTATAGGCATCTAAGGTGCTAGTAATATAATCATGTACCAAACACAGGTATGTGCCACGATGAAGATGACAGTAGAAGTACATTAGTACATCAAACACCTTAGTCCACACAGAGTCGCATAAAGATGTAGAAAACTAAATCACTTAAGAATGTGTCATGTGCACCCTTTTGTACTTAGCACCAGTTCTATGGCTTAATGAAATAGCAAAAGGGAGTTATGTCAAATACCAACTCTCTTACAGAAAAGATGGCAGGCATTGAGAGGAGAATAAATTTAGTCTAGGACAGGAAAAACTGCAGGTTCAAAAGTCGTAGAGATTTTTCAGATATGTAATTTATGTCAAATACCAATTCTCTTAAAAGCTTAAACAATGAAGACTCATGAATGGCTTTATTATATGTCTAACAATTTATTTTGTACGGCACAAACGACACTGAGTCCTAAAGAGCTTCTAAAGGCCTTTGATAATCTTACCATCAAAGCCACCAATTTTGATAAATTTCACATACATCATAGTCATTCAAGTTCACTTTAATGTACGGCTTGATTCAAAGTAGGGAAGGGGAGGGGAAATGAAATCCCCCAATATTGGAGGGTAGGAATTTACAGCTCCTTATCTTCCATTCCCCCAATTCCCCTCCAACCAAACAGAATGTAAAGTTACAATGCCAGTCATAAGATTCAGAGGTTGTTTGGTAAAGGCAAAAAAGGGTGAAAAATGAGTGAAATGAACAGTAAAATTCCGTGGGATCCACATTTTTACTTTCTACTTTAATTCAAAAATTTCATCTCTTATTTTTTCACTCTACCAAACATACACTCAATGACTTATACACACCTTTGCCAGCAGAGTTAAGGAAGAAAACGGTACACAATTCAACATAGGTTGAACTACTAACAGCTAACAAGTCAACCCAGTGGCTTTATCAGGTGCCACTGAATACTAATTAAGCTGATCACATGGCACCCAAACGTCTTGAAGGAGTTGATTCCTTTACTAGTTAGCTATTCAGTTGGCTTAATTGATTGATTTTTATTTAAGCACACATGTAAATAGCTGTCAGTTAACTGTATTGATCTCTCTCTCTCTCTCCCTGTGTGTGTGTGTGTGTGTGTGTATAGCCAAGCCTGTAGACTTTGCAGTTCAAAGAAGTAGTTTTACTCTCTCAAATGTCAGTGCTCCGCAATCTCTCTCTCTCTCTCTCCATCGTTTTTTTCCCCTTCATCTGATCACCATTTTCACATCATGCCTACAAGGAGATATAAGGTTGGTTTGGTGGTAAAAGGAGAAGGGAGGGAGGGAAAGGTCATGAGGGGGTCTGATTCTCCTCCGCTAACAAAAAACTAACAATTAACAACTAACATTTGTGGGTAAAAAAAAAAAAGCATCATGCTTACAAGAAATAGCATTTTTTTTCACATATGCTCCTACACCAGTGGCTAAATCGTCTTCCTCTACATGTCATTCTATATTCATACTTTTGAAGAATTACCAAATTCTTTGTCATTAATAGAGAAAATATAATAGCCCAAATAATCATATCGACGGGGACAAGATTGGGCAAGATTAATAAAATTTCATATATTAAGTTAAACATTGCACGAGTGCTTCTAAAAAGACAAAATAGAGAATAAAAGCATACGTGTTTGCAAGGAATACCGAGCTTCTTGAGTTTGAGGGTTCGGGTGACGAGAAGTTTCTGGAAATCACCGATTTCAGATTCAAGCTTAGGAACGTGGGACTCAACCCCCTTCCCAATCCCGTTTAGAAACTCTGGTATTCCAACCTTCAAAACACAGGGGGAACATTTCGAGAAGAATCGTGGGAGCGGTGAGATCAAATTAGCACCTCCCTTGGTGTTGGTGATGATTCTCTGCAACTGCAACCATGCCATTCCCCTTTTTCTCTTCTTTCTGCCTCTCCCACTCGCTGAAAATATAATTAATGTAACTGATAGAGTAAAACAAAGAATGTTATAAAAAATTTAAAACCATTGTGTGTGTGTGTGTGTGACGTTACCTTATCGTTGTTCAATCACAAAAGGAACTCCAAATTTCTATATGAATGTAAATACAATTAACATACTGAAATAAGATGGTAGTCTGTTGGCAAAAGGGTTTGGTTAAAGTAATCGGGCAATTGGTTAATTAGGAGGCATGACTATATATATGCAGATGACCGGAAATAAGCAAATTAGTTATTATTTCAGTCGACATGATTGATGAAATGAAAAAATAAAAATAAAGAAAAGAAGACCTCTATCAACAAGTCATCTAAAAGTATATTAATTAAGAAATATATTAATAATATTCTTAATAAGAAATTTCTACTTTTAAGTGATTTAATAAAGTGTAATGTGTTGTGAATATTTTTCTACTCTCAACACCTCATTAACATTTTTTTTATTTCTTTCTCTTTTTTTTTTTTGAAAGATCAAATTCTTTCTCTTATGAACTAGGTTTAAGATGTCTACCAATTTTTTAGAGAAAAAAAAAAGAGTAATAGCAGCGAGAGAATAAAAAACGTAGAATACACGCGATGCTACAAACACGAGAGCATTACCAATAAGATTCAAACTTACGAGTGCCCTGTCTTTGCTTGCCATTCCACACAGGTGTCAATGTCATACACACATAGTAACTTGAGCTCAGCAAACTCCCATACTGTTTTAGTATTTATTTATGTACTCTTTATTTATTTTTTACTCAGAACGCATATTAATACTTGAAAATTTTATTATATTCATAGTAACTTGGGAGTTTGAATGCATATAATATTTTTTAACTCAGAATGCATATAGTACTTAAAACCAATTGATTTTAGACTTTTTTATTTATTTGAGTATACATAGAACATTTTGTATAAATAATGTTAATCTAAATTAACAAAGCATTCCTGTGGAAAAAAAACTGAACAAAGCATTACTTACTTAGTAGTAGTAATCAGTGTTTTAAAAACCGACCGGTGACTGAACCGGTTAGGGTACTGGGTCACTGAGTTAATGGTTGAACCAGTGAATCACTGATTGACCCGCATGACTCGGTCAGTAGTCGAACCGGTAAATCACTGATTGACACGTATAATCTAGTCAATGGTCGAATCAGTGGGTCACTGATTGACCTGTATGACAATGTCTTAAAATATTTTTAAAAAAATCACAAATTAATATTATCTTCATAACATAGATAATTGCTCAAACTGCAAAGCATGAGAAGTTGAGAACAGACCAAAGAATAAATGATTCTAAATAGAAGTCCTTGGCTGACATTAATGGTACATGTTTTTAGACATACTTTAGTACTAGGTTTTACAAATTAATAAACAAATATGCTATATATCACCCAAAACTAATAATTAAAACAACATTTATTATTTTTTAAAGCAAATTTTATTAAAAAGTGTATGTGTTCAGTGTTCTAATTAATTAACTCATATATATATACAATATGGCATAAGGTCTTCGAGTGGAAAAACAACTTTTACAAGTGTTTAACATTCTCCAAAGGACATTCAATTTGCAAAGGTAATTTTAGTAGTGTTTGCAATTAACTATGCATTCAACTTGAAGTCCTCACGGTGATTGAAGATATATATATATAGAAGTTAAATCCACTTGTTGACCAAGATTTTCAATCAAATGTAAGATTCCATTATATATCCCACCAGCCTATATATATCAGACACGACAAAGCAATAACTGTTATCTAATTTAAAGGTTCTTTAATTTAACCTCAACCACAAAATCAACACTGCTATCTGGAAACTAAGCAATAAATTAATAAAGATTGGGTGTTGGAACTTGGCAGCTATCCCGATGATTTGCAATGCTAATTAACCTTTATTAAAAAAAGAAACGGAAGTCTCAACAAAAAAATGTAATTCAGGTACCATATCTAAACCAAAGAGAGGTACCTCTGGAGTGCTGGAAGTTTCAACAGGAAGTGGAATAGTGAACGCTGGAATGCTGGACGAGTCTAACCTTGGAGTTGGAGGCACGACGAGTCACGATCACAAAGGGAGTGACGAAGTCACGGGCTCACGGTAGGACCAAGTCACGGCGCGACGAAGGAAACAGCGGAGTCCAAAACTGGCCGCGGCGACGCTGCAATGATGCACGAGGAAGACACGGCACGGGTCGATGCTCAATGAAGACGAGATCAGGAGAGAGTTTGATGAGCAAAGACACGGCTGTAGTGCTGCGCAAGGGAGGAAGAAAACCTAAAATTGAAGTGAAGCGATGCCCTTTCGATGAGTGGGGGGAAGTGTTGACCCAGTCTGGGTTGGCGGGTCGGCGGATCGACCACAACCCGGCCGGGTTGAACGGTTTGGAGTGGTCTGATAGCATGAACGATCCAACTAAGCATCCGACCCGGTCGGACTGGCCGGGTCGGTCCAAGTCTGAAAACACTGCTTGAATAACACTCAAGCAGAGAATACAATGACAGATGTAGCTTCTACAAATCACCGCCTACCACACCCTATTCCAACACCCTCGGCCCACCTCACACCAAATACTCCTTTCAATCTTAAATAAAAAAACCAAAAAAAATATCATGCTAACTAAAAAATTAACTTATAAAATGTACATAATTATATTTAATTATAACAATTTCAATAGTAATTTTTCTTAACTTATTTTTTTATTAAAATTTAATATCAAAAATAAGAAAGATCATTAAAATTAACATCTCAATTAAATAAAAGATATTTTCAAAATAATAACATTAAATCAAGGAAAATTAATTAAGAGGATATATTCAATTAAGATTTTAAAATACTGTTTTATCATTAAAAAAATTGTGAATTTTAAAGATTATATAGAAATATTATGACTTATCAAATCTTTTTACAAAACTTTTATGATAGTTTGGATATTAATGGATTTATATCATAAGAATTTAAAGGATTTGAAATTTCTTTATAAATTTATAATATTTGAAAGAATGATGTGAATTTTTTAAAACACATTTAAAATTATAAAAGTTGATGAAAATAATAAAAAAAAATGATAAGGTTTGGATAAATAAAAGTAAATCCAATATAATTATTTTAACCTTTTAATAATTATATTGATTATAACTCCATACCCTCCTATAGTAACCTTTTTTGCTATAGTATCTTCTCATTCTCACTTTTGGATTTGAACAATAGATTTAAAAATTATATATTTGTTCTTTGATTTTTTTTAATTACTATAATTATTTTATGATAAATCTAATGACACGTTTAAATGGGATGCACTAATAAGCATATACTAAAAAGGAGTAGTGAAAGTAGAAAATTGATAGGAGGATAAACGAGTTATGTGGATGACAAAATTAAGAGTGTCAGTCACAAAAACATTACGCCGAACAAGTGATGGACATAATCAATATAAGAAAAGCATGGTTAGTCTTAGAATATAAGACAAACATTAATTTAATTTAAAAGGAAAAGTGCAAAGGGAATCAATATATTTGACATTTTTTTATTCTAAAAGATTAAGAGGAGTATGTGTGATGAGAGAAAAGAAAGTCTAGTAACTAATAAAAATAGAAATAAAAAAGTCTAACAAAATCTCAAGGATTTTGGTGAGATTGTTTGATAAATGTTATATACTAAAAAATATGATGAAATTAATCGAAATCCTTCTTAGAAAATAATCCATCAAAATTTGTATATTTTTAAATTAAAAAACTTTTTATAAGTTAAAAAGATTAAAATCTTTTAAAAATTCTAATTCAAATATACCACTTTACTTGTATTTAATATAAAAAAGTATTTCTTTTTTCTTTTTATACTTAAGAAGAGGAAGAGAGTATCTTCATAATTTGTAGATGGTGATAACCCTCAAAAATCCAATGACCACCACCAACCCACCGAATATAGTTCCACCTTGATAAATGCCATTTATGCTTGCACATGACCACACTGCTCCCACGTTCCCACCATGGGAATTTACATGGTCGCCATGCAGTGTGAGGCTGGGAATTCCACTCATAATGAGAGAGAAACAAAATAACTGGTCAACATAGATCCATTACCTTGTTATTGAAGATGATTCCATTCCTCGATTTGCTCCCAAATGGACCACACAGAAGCACACCAAACCGCGCGCGCGGTATGCGCTGATCGCTTACTCTTACCATATCGTCCACATTGATGAATGA
The DNA here is from genome assembly GCA_013407115.1 of Glycine latifolia. Taxonomy (NCBI): domain Eukaryota; kingdom Viridiplantae; phylum Streptophyta; class Magnoliopsida; order Fabales; family Fabaceae; genus Glycine; species Glycine latifolia. Next base: position 18,558,780 of record CM023943.1, read on the forward strand.
ATGAAGTACATATCAGGTTGACAATTTTGGACCATTTGTACCCCTAGCCACTTGTAAATGCTTGCCCAAACAGAGTATGCAAAATGACAAGTGAAAAGGCAATGTACAAGAGATTCCTCTTCCCTGCCACAAAATACACATTCATATCCTGGACTTTTTTTTTTACCAAAATGGTACTTTTGCAAAACTATTTACTGGATGTTTTAGAAAACTATTTAATTATAGGATGATTTTTGCCATCTAGGATTTAAGAATCTTAGTGGCATCTTGTGTTTTTCGTTTGCCCTACAGCGGGAAGTGTTATTTTGATTGACTCATTCTTTCAGGTGTTTTTTCCATATAGGAGGTTCCACTCTAGTACACTTTATCCCTAGCTGTAAAATAAGTATTTAGCGTCAATATATTTAATGACTAGATCTTATATGACCATTTTCAAGTAACTCCGAATATAGTGAAAGCAAGATGCATAGTCGGATCAACTCATCAAGTTCCCATTGAAATAGAATCCGAAAATAACTTATCATTCATTAAAACATTGGTGTTTAGTTTGATTATTCTTACTTTTTAGTGTTGGTTTCATTATGTTTTTTATACTAAATTTTAAATAAAAATAGTGATATTTTTAAATTTAATTAAAGAAAGCAAGAAAAGATGATCTTAAATGAAACAAGTTAAGTAATTTTTGGTTTATTTGTTGTTTTCATTTTCAGATTATCTATGTGTATATTTATATGTGTGTGGAAAATGATGATAAATTTTCATAAAATCCTAAAACCAAGAAATAAGATTAAAAAATGTTTTTTTTATATAAAATCCTAAATAACAATGTTTAAGTTTAAAATGGAAATATAAAATAAATCAAATATCATAAAATTTTCTTTTAAAGAACCAAAGGAAAATGTACAAAATGGCTAAGAATTTATCTGTTGTATCTCATAAAACAGGTTTAGTGACGAATTTTTGTTTTTAAAATCAACTTGGTAGAAGCTAAATTGTTGACAATGATGAATCATATAATGGTGGTGCCTGCTATGTCTACACAGAGAATGAAACCGTACTCCTGATATGGGTGTTTTAGAAAACTTACCCTAAAATCCCATATTGATAAAAATAGTTTTGCAAAATTACTCATTTTGATTATAAAAAAAAAAAAAAAAAAAAGTTATCCTGTTGCATCTACCGCCATTTTCCTCATCCTAAGGTTGTCCTTCGTGGGCAGTCTATTCTTGAAGGTTCTCTACATAAAAATCAATACATTTGAAGGTATGCATGCCCCGCACAATTTCTTGTACAAGATATTGTCACCCCATCCAAACTACCACGTAATAATTGATACGCAAAATATACACAATAATCACCTGAGTTATCCACATGCCATACCAACTTATCAACCTCACCCTCCTTTGGAACTTGTAAATTAACATCAACCATGAAGTTTTTCACCATTGGTAATTTCAATGCAAATCATTGTCTTCTCCATTCTAGCTTCCCCTCCCACTTCCCATCTGACCAACTCCCCACCTCCTTTACAAGTTTTTGTTGTTGCAAAGAATTAAGATAAATACGACTAAATTTATTCTTAAGACTTTGCTCACTAACTCAAACATGATCCCATAACGAGACTATGTTGCCTCTCCCAACACGCCACTTCACACCACTATCGAACCACACAAACCCTCATTCTTTTCACCACATGCTCCCACCAAGTCCCTCCACCACATTAAATCCATTTTAGAATTCCTATTCCTCCCTCACATGCACTCACACCATATCTAGCTACCAACACTTTCCTCCATAGCCCCTCCTGGTCTTGATTGATTCGTCACCGTCGTTTTCCTAGTAATGCTTCATTGAATATTTTAGATCACTAATTTCCAACCCACCTTCCCCCTTTTGGCCTACACACCAACTCCCACTTAATCCAGTTAATTTTTTTCCTCTCCTCACACCACCCATAGGAACTCCCTCTGGATACTCTCTAACCTCCTGATAACACCCTTAGGGATCCTACAAGAAACAAAAAAAAGAAGGTAAAGAATAAAGAACAGATCGATTTGACCAGTATCACCCAACCACCAAAGGATAGAGTACGTACGATGCTTCTACAAGGCAAGTTTACTCCTGGACTTTGACACAATAGTAGCCCAAGTAGCTTCCTTTCTGGAAATATTTTTATTGTTAAACCATCCACTCATTATAATTAGCCTTTTGTTTTACTTTTTATATATATTTTACTTAATCATGTAAAATATCACATTTTTTAATTTAATCCTCATTTTTAGAAAGAATAAATACAAAAGTTGCAATATTTAAAAACAATTAAATTAGATTTATGATGTTTAATTAAAGGGACGAAATAGAAAACAAAATGTATATTTAAAAAAAAGCTAATAGAGGATCAATAAAAAGTTAATTTGATAACATTTTTTTATAAAAGACACGTGTTATATATCTCTAAAAGTCACTAATTAATGTAAGCTTTCTTCAGCACTCTCTTACGCTTAGTGGGCAACCCAAAAAAAAAAAATATCAACAAAGTAGTAAAATTATATCTGGATTTGAATCTGAAATATCAGTCAATCAAAACTAAGAATAAGGAAAAAGAATGTAACTATTTTCTAGCTAATTAACAAAACCAAAAATTGTGTAAGCAACCTATGTTACAGTTAATTTAACAATAATAAAGTCCCAAGAGAGGGGGCTACTATTCGTCCCTGCTCATGGCTTCCCACGGCGGGGATATCTTGCTTTCAAAAAGAAAAAAATGATAATTATGATCTAATTTGGAAAAAGAAAAAAAGACTTATCAGCATTTCCTATTACATGTTTTCAACATTCATCAAATGATGTCTTAATGTCTTATGATTATATCAACCATCTCATTTCCTGCATGTTTTCATCATATATTTGCTACATTGTTGCTTAAATTCTTGTCATCTTAAGAACAACTCCCTTACCAGGTTCTATAACCAAACGGAAGGAAGGTGAATGGCAGTACCATGATGAGAGAGAGAAGTGAAACTTCAACAGAATGAGACAAAATCACCTTCAGTTCTGTCATGGCTAAGTGGGGTCCAACACACACACAAGCCCCGATTCTGAATGGCATATAAGCTTGTGGAACCTTGCAGGCTCCAAGCACCCCATTTGCAAATCTTTCTTGATTGAACTTGCGAGCATCAGGGCCCCAGAGTTGAGGGTCTTGCTGCAGCACTGAGATTGGAATCTGAATATTCATTCCTTTTGGAATTAGCATGCCTTTTAAAGTAACATCTTGGAGAGCTGTTCTAACAACAAATGCTGCTGGTGAGTAAAGCCTCAAAGTCTCTTGAATCACCATGCTTAACTGCAAGTATAACATTTTTTATAGAAGGATCTCACTTGATCAGTAAGAATGCTCATGAAACTTGGAAATGATTTAGAGTCTATTTGGATACACTTCTCTAAAAACACTTGTAATAGAAAAAAATAAGGAATAATGAAATAAGTTTATCAGTAACCTAGAATTAGCTTATACATTATTAAAAAAGTTTTTGGAGAAGTTAATACGAGGGAGCTTTTACAAATCTACTTATGCATAAGCTAATTTTAGCTTCTCAAAAAACTTATTTCATTTTTCCTTCCTATTTTTTACTCCTACAAGTGCTTCTGCATTAGTTTATCCAAACAACCCCTTAATAGAATTATATTAAAATTTGAGACACAAAATAAATGTTGAACTAAAAAAATTCTCTAATTAAAGAATTGCTAAGTAGCATGACTAATTCATGTCTGTTCCATCCTAATTTCAACACTATGCAACACTTTTTTGCATGTACTGCCCATTTAATGCCAACAAAATCATAAGAAAGAAAATTTTATATAAAATTTTTTGGACAAACTGATGGATCTACCATATTATGATGATCTCTCAACTAGTTTACTTCCTCTTGTGGAGATTAGAATGCAAATGAAATGGGGAAAAAGTACAATGAATTTTCTCCAACTACAAAATCATTATATGTTATTCATGCATTGTGTCCAATCTAAATCTCTGAATTGAAATTCTATTCCATGCCATGTTGAAGTCCAAATCCAAGAAAATTAATATGTTTCATGGAAACATTTAGCTGTAGCACATACTGTGTACAACATACCGTTTTCAGGCTTCTAAGCATACTTGCATCTGGAGCACTTTTTCCACAAACTTCAAGCACCTCGGCACGAGCACGACTTGCCATTCTTGATGTGCAGCTAACAGCATTAAGCACCATGAGGCTGTAATTGCAGTAGTCTCATGACCAGCAAATAATATATTTTTGCAATTATCTATCATAAACCTCTCACATGAGATGGAATCTGATAATAGGCCATCACTGCCCTCGGAATTCTTTGCACCCTCAAGTATCATTTGTAAAAGTTCCTGCTCATGAATTTCCTCCTGGCGTTGTTTTATGAGCTGTGATATTGAGTTTATCTCTTTTTCCAATCTCCACGTCTGTCTATTGCTTTTGTTTGGCAAGTATCTAAAACAGATATGGCACCATTTTGCACATTAGTAATAGTAGCATCACTAACAAGAACAAGAAAATAACACAAGATATGGTAAAGATGCAAGCAAAAGGAAAAGGCTAAAATGGAAAACAAGCACATTATATTTCTCATCATTGATGAGCACGAAAGTCTTTCTAGTTAGCATGCATACCGAAAGCCTGGAATTCCAACATAAATCTTGGACAAGAGTTTTTGAAGATCTCTAAGCTTTGAGAATATTTCTTTCCCTTCAAAGTAATTGCTCCCGAAACAAGCTCTAGCAATTATGTCAGCTGACAAACTTGGCAGATCTTCGTCAATTTTAATCTCTGAAACCGCTCCCTCCCTTTCAAGTCTAGACTCCCAAGACCTTAGTGTTACATTTGTTGAGTCCACTATCAGATTAACCATTGCCTTCAACATGATTTATAGCAAAAGAAAATCATGAGATTGATATTCTAATACAGTATAACTGACATTTTTTAGCTACCTTGTAGATTAGTTTTCAACGTCAAAATACTTCAACATACTTAATGAGATAACATAGGTCCCTAAATTGACATGTATTGCTTTGGTCCATGAAAGGGTAAACTTGTCAGCAAGTTGACAATTTTAAGGCTTGATTTGTATTGACCTTCACTTCCAAGGACTAACAACAACAACAACCAAGCCTTATCCCACTAGATGAGGTTAGCTACATGGATTACATGATGCCATTCGGCTACATGGAGCACTTTCAACGACCAAAGCAACATAAGTTGTCACTTTAAGGAACCAAATTTTAAATTAACTCTGCATTTAATTCTTCAATATGACCAATGCAACATTCCCTTTCTCTTGAGCAGGGTAAGGTGGGGTAGAATACACTTACCTTCACCTTATCAAGGTATAGTTCTGGGGCAATTATCTTCCTCTGGTGAGCTCAAATTGGCCAACTATATGTCCATATACCTTGGCCCAAGAGTGACCCCATATCTTTGGACAGATAAGAAGACTTCCCTAGATTCAAAGAGGTGTACAAGATGAATTCCTTCACCATCTCTATATCTGACACCATTAGCCACTGTATATTCCCAGAAGAAAACAAGTATATGGGACCTGCATATATCTAATTAAAAAAAATGGACGGCAGTAAAATCATATCAGCCCCATTAATTCTAGAAGACCAAACTTTTCATTTAGTATTATCCCAACCCTTTTCATCACTTCCTGCAAAGTACTCTTATTTTCTGGTTTTTCTTTTTCATTTTTTGGTGTGTGATTCATTTTTACTATGTCTTTGATTATTTCAAGTGTAATGTGTAAACATGTCATTGATACATAACATTCTACCCATTATAAACAAAATTAAAAGTAGGGTAAATATCCTCACTTTTTACATGAGAATTGGGAACTTGGTTCTTTCAGCCCTGTAGCCAATAGGGCCTTTTGATCAAGTGAAACTATTCCAAAATTTGGCATATTAGCAGTAAAATACATTGTTATGGAATCTGAGAAGGTTTCTCCTATAGAACATTTCTATCAACTTTAGATTAACCAATACAGTGTTCGTAATAGACAATTACTAAACTCAAACTCAACTCAATGTTTTAGCCTTCAATATGCTCAGTCATAGATTAACCAATAAACTTAGAAAACATGAAAGACCCCACAAACAAAAAGTCAAACAAAAACATCAAGTATGTGCTTTCATTTTGCATTTAGAACATTCCAACTTTTAGAAAACTTTTAAAACATAATATTTCTTTGTTTTGGTTCATTCGAAACCAAATATCAACTTGCAAATAGTACTGATTGCTGATTCATTTCTCCAAACAAAATGAAGGAAACATGATGTTTATGAGACTGGCCAAAGTAACTTACCATATTGGCTGATCCACTTTTGAATGTGAGGGAAGAGAGTGAAAGGCCATTTGTGAGAAAGAGAAACATGTTCATCTTTGTCTTTGACTTGAGTAGTTGGTGCTGACTGAACTTGAAGCAAAAGGGTCTTCATTTCTGGGATGTTGCCAAAGTAGAAGTGAGGTGAAGGACCATGAATCCCTTGCCTATGAAGCTTTGCTCTCAGTGATGTTGGCCTCAACACCAAAACATTGAAAACATGTAACAACACCACCAAAACTGCCACCAACACAACTTGCACTGTGTTCATGTCCATCACTACCCTCTTCTCTTCTCTCCCTTTTCCTTCTGTTTACACTAACAAAACTACAAAATCTCGGTGATTCAATTGTAAGACTAAGATTATTGGTTCTTCTTAAAGTAAAGTACATTTTTGTTAACTTTTCTACAACTTTTGTAAAAGAATAGTGAATACTTTAACATAGATCTTGGATAAAGATGTTGAGTTCAAGATCTGATCTTTATTAAAATTTTAATAAAGGAGATGAAAAGATCTTCAAGAGAATGAATTCTTATAGAAGAATCTTTAAGATTTATACATTGTTCAAAAATAAATAAATTTGTTTCCTCTTTTTCTCTCCTTAAGATCTTAAAATGAGATCTACCATTAAAAAAAAAATGAGAGAGATTTCCAATCCTATGTGGCAATATGAGATTCACAAAAAGTGGTCTAAGCATCTTTAGTGCTAGATCTTGGGTAAAGATCTTGAGTTCAATATCTGATCTTCATTAAATCTCTCAATAAAGGAAATGAAGAGATCTCCAACATGAAGAATAAATTCTTGTAAAAAATCTATCAAGATCTGCACATTTTTATAAATAAATCTCTCTACTAAGATCTCAAAATGAGATTTATCATTAAAGAAAAAAATTAGAAAGATCTTCAATCCTATATGATATTATAAAATCTATCAAAAAATAATCTGAAATCTCAATTTAATATCTAGAGTAAAAATACTTAATAGATTTGGGTCTTTCATTAATTCAACCAATAAAAAATCGTTCCTAATATAATTTTTAAAAATAATATTTATATCTATCGATATTTATCTATACATAATTTTAAGTCTACTCCCAAAAAAAAAAATTTACGACTATCAACATCACATAAAATTAGACCTTGGGTTTAACAAAAAGTTTCTAAAAAGTTAACACAATATACAACCATATCATATATATATATATATATATATATATATATATATATATATATATATTCTCTCTTCAACACTTACTTATCTTAACAAATCCATTTTTCATCTTCCATTTCTCTCTCTTGCAGCGATGAAAGCCACAGCTGGCTGATGTATCACACTGTTGGTTAATGGCTTCTTCTATTCATCGTTTTTAAAGTTCCATCTTATCTTTATTATTTGTTTATTTTCTCATTGTATTAACTATTCATTTTATTGCTAATTAATGCCTATATAATCCCTTCTCTGTCTCTTGACCTTTCTTTTCTCCATCTTGTAGGCATTGAAGTGTTAAACGATTTAAAATTAACTCTATCAAAATAAATCACGGACATGCTACAAGTTGTACAGTTTTACAGAATAGCTAGAACCTAGAGAGATAACAAGACAGTTTCACAAAAAATAGTCCTCTGGTTGCAGCATTGCTGCATTATAAAATCCTTTTTTTTATAATAACTTTCTTTAAGGTATATGTTTCATTTAATTTAACCAAGACACATAATCCCCCTTGCTCATTTTAGAGAAAATGTAACTTTAGAGGACTTTTTCTGGGAAAAAAATATACAGATAAAGAAAATGGCAAAAGTTAGCCGCACAAGTTCATTTGAAATCAGAAAAACTCAATTAAACAAGTCAATGTACCACAAAAACCAGGTAGACTTTTACAAGCTTTTCCAAGAGTATGAACACTTTTTTTTTTATAACAAGATATTAACATATTAAAAGTCACGAGATTAATCCCCCAAAAAGTAAAATGCCAATTAAAGAGCAATTCCTCTTCTCACAATCGTTGCTCTATTCACATTGTCAGAATCAAACCCCTATCATAATTCATACGAGGATAAATAGTTATTTTTCGTCTTATATGTGTAGAGTGCTAACAAATTTATTCTCGAAAAATGAAAATTCAAATTTTAGTATCTAAAAGTGAAAAAAGTATGATAAATTTATCTATATGTTAAGTTCTATCCGTTACCGTTAATGAAAGAGCCTAAGTGGTATATTCAGGAACAAACTTGTCAATGTTTTACACATTCAGGACGAAAATGACTATTTACCCAAAATATAATTTAATTTTCATGTTCTCTCCTTTTTTAATTGTTGCAAACATTATATTACAATAAGCACTTAAAAAATAGAAAAACAAGCATAAGTTAGAACAAACATAATAATAAGCATAATATGTATGTTGCTCTAAAACTTCTATTGTGACAATATTAGGTAATGATAAAATCAAATTAGATCTAATTTTCTTATAAATATTAACTTAATAGTTGTGCATTTTTTGTTTAAATCTCATATCTTGGATAATGTATTGTCACATTAGAAAGTTTAGAATAATAGACATATTATGCGTATTAAGCAATATTATGCTTATTATTATATTTGTTCTAACTTATGTTTATTTTTCTATTTTTTAAATGTTTATTGTAATGTTATGTTTGTAACTATTAAAAGATGGGAGAGATGAAGATTAAATTAAATTTTAGATAAATAGTCATTTTCGTTCCTGAATGTGTAGACCGATAATAAATTTGTCGCTGAATATGTCACGAAAACTCTTTCATTAATGGTAATAGATGAAACTTAAAAGATAGATAGATTTATCATACTTTTTTTACTTTCAGGGACTATAATTCAAAATTTTGTCTTTCAAAAATGAATTTGTTAACACTCTATACATTCAATGACAAAAATAACTATTGACCCATCATATACTTAAAAGAGCACAAAATACGAGTCACTTGTGCTACACCTTATGGATAAGAGTTGGACAACTAACATCTACCAAAAGAAGATAATTTATCTATGGTTACGAGAGGAACTCAGAAGACCTTGTATTTATTATTACACATTATATGACCAAAAATACGCAAATAAACTTGTCGCAAAAAGAGAATAGACCATGTAAACCATCTGATCTGGCACGTGTTGTCAAAGAAATGCCACAATATTGCTGAAATATTCTTACCATGGAGACATCTTAAATGAAAGGGAAACCATGAAGTTTTGGCATCTAAAACTTTCAGCTACTCAATAATACACGAACAATTAAGTTCTATTGTGCTTGTAAAGCCAAATCCTCTTTCTCCTACACTCCTAGTTATCAAGAACCGGTAAAGTTTGGCACAAAATGTCGGCCGCTTGTTCGAGCTCTCTATCTGTTATGATCAATGGTGGGACAAGCCTGACAACATTTCCTTTTCCAGCAGTTAATACTAAAAGGCCAGAATTTCGGCATGCATCAACAAAGGGTGAGGCAGGTACATCTAAATCTATTCCTATGATTAGCCCAACACCGCGAATTTCTTTTATGTGTCGGTTTTCTCCTAACTTCTGCTTGAGTAGTTCTTTGAAGTAGAGGCCCTTCTTAGATACAGATGACAAGAAATCAGGTTTTGATATTTTATCAAAAACAGCAAGAGCAGCACTACAAACAAGAGGGTTTCCTGCAAAAGTGCTTCCATGGTCACCATAATTTATAGAAGAAGCAACTCTCTCAGTCACTAGGACTGCTCCAATAGGTAGGCCTCCAGCAAGAGGCTTCGCAAGGGTCATCATATCCGGGAAGATGCCAAATGCCTCATGTGCCCAAAGAAACCCTGTTCTACCTAAACCACATTGAACCTACAAAATCACAGAAAGCATATTATAGTTAAGTAGAATAATATTACTGACCAAATGGAATAATTAAATATATGTTATAAATAAACTTCAAAATATTACAGCTATACTTTGTCACTCAATGAAATAAGAAATTTCTGTGGATTTACGAGAAGGTCATAGTACTAGACAATCTCATTCCTCTTACCATCATTCAATCAATCATGTTAAGGCATAGATAAACCAACCAACCATTTCAAGTGACAATGCCATCAAGAGTAATATATTAGACAATGTTTTCCAAAGCATCTTAAAGCAACTGAAAAATTATTTAAAAGTGAAAACCAATTTTTTGTCTTCGCCTGTTAGGCTGTTACATAAGCAAATTTCTGTTTAATTTTTTTTAGGAACACTAGGCATTTGCTTATTAACATACAAATACGGTTATATATCAATATTAGATACTTGATACCTCATCAAACACAAGAAGTGACCCGGCTTCATCACAAGCATTACGCAGAGACTGTATAAATTCTTTTGTAGCACTGTAAATTCCACCTTCTCCTTGGATGGGTTCCACAAAAACTGCAGCAATTTTGCCCTGCTTAATTAATTCTACCGCAGCCTGAGCATTTCCATACTCTAAAAAGGTCACTCCAGGCATAACAGGTTCAAAAGGTGTTCTGTATTGCACTTTACTTGTCAAAGCAAGTGCACCCAGGGTTCTCCCATGGAAGCAGTTACTAAAAGCTATGAACTCTGTTCCTGGCTCTTTCCCGTTGGTAGCTGTGTGTCTCTGATATTTTCTTGCAAATTTAATAGCTGCTTCATTTGCTTCAGTTCCAGAGTTTGCAAAGAATACACGATCAGCAAATGAAGAAGTCACAAGACGCTTCGCAAGTTCTACCTGCATCAATTCCAAAATAATTATAGAAACAAATAAAGGTAGAATGCAACACTGTGCAGACACATAACATGCTGCTACAAGAAATGAACCAAAGTAAAACATAATGGAACCACCACAAGCAATTCCAAATAAAAAGATACAAAAATGAAATTATAATATAGACATGCAAGATAACATTACAACCATATACTTATTGGATAAAGCAGAAACTAAACAAGTTGTTTTCTTTCCTTTTCATAATGTAGATACAATATAAGAGTGACATTACAAAACCAAATGATCAATGACAATTTCTTTCTCTGCAATCTCCAAAGCACAAGGAAGTATACAGCTGAAATCTTTAAATCTGAAACTCTATCAAGTAAAGGAGGGAGGATTCAAATAAAGCCAGATTAACTAGCATTTATGCAACAGGGAAAAAAATACAGGGTCTAAAATTGAAATTGGAAAAAGTACAATACATTGGACTCTATGAACATTAGGGTCTATGTTAAGATCCAACCTCTTCCATACATTTTTAAAAAAAATTAAGTGCACACAATTTTCAATTCAGTCCTATGTCATCATAAAGTCAGTAAATTATGACTTCCAAAATCTCCAATAAAGCCAAAATAATAGTTTGATAAACACAACATTGAGCAATCACGAATAATTAAATCATCATTCCCACCTCCAATGCCCCAACCTTGACATTGAAAAACAAATTCTTTTAAAAGCATTTTCAAAATTATGCACAACTTCACAGATCAAAAAATGCAAAACAACGATAAATTATGTAAGTTTGAATTATTTATAATAAACCACTAATGAAACAACTGCTTAAGTTTTTAAGGAAAACAAGTGTCTTAATTCAAACAAACCAATATATATATATATATATATATATATATATATATATATATATATATATATATATATATATATATATATATACACCTGTGGAATATTCTAGAATATTAGAATTGGTTGTGGAATATTCTAGAGTATTAGAATTAGTTGTATATAATGAACCCTTTAGGTTTCAATCTGAATGAATGAAAAAGAATATTCATATTACAATATGGTATCAAGAGCAGGTTTTCCTGTTATCGTTGTGCAACTCTGAAGCCTATTTTTTTTTTTATTTAAAAAAGGCCTACTCTCTTTTAGTTTAAGGTGACTTATGGACTCTTCTAATAATACGAGTGAGGAGCTTCGTGTCTCTCCTAATTTTGATGGTGTTTTCATCTCCAAGACTGAGTATGAGCAATTTCAGAAGGTGATGCCTCAATTTGCTGAAGCAACTAGTCTTGTTGCTCAACAAGGTACGACATTCCATGTTAATGGTAGTAATCGTTGGATTCTCGATTCAGGGGCTTCTGATCATATGACAGGTAACGTAACCTTGTTTTGTTCTTATACCCCTTACTATCAACTGTCACGAATAAGAACAAGCAATGGCAGCTTCTCTACTATTGCTGGAAAGGGATCCATTAAACTTTCTGAACACATTACTTTGAACTCAATCCTTCATGTTCCCTATCTTACTTGTAACCTCATCTCTATCAGCAAACTTACATCTGACTTAAATTGTGTTGCGAAGTTCTCTATCCATGCTTGTGTTTTTTTGGAACAGAATTCAGGGTTGAAAATTGGCAGTGTTAGAGAGGAAGAAGGGCTTTACTATTTTGAAAAGGATTCTAATGAAACAAAAAATTTTGCGCACCACTCATTATCTTTGTCTAATGATTGTAATGATGTTTTGTTGTGGCATCGTCGGTTAGGACATCCAAATTTCTTTTATCTTCAGAAGTTGCTCCCAAACTTATTTATCAATAAAAAATCCAGTTCTTTTTATTGTGATATTTGTCAGTTTGCAAAGCATCCTCATGTTTCTTATCCTCCTAGAGTTCATCATGATTCTTCTCCATTTACCTTGATTCATAGTGATATATAGGGCCCAGCCCGTGAGAAAAATATCTCCGGTACTCGTTGGTTTATTACTTTTATTGATGATTATTCTAGGGTATGTTGAGTATATCTTTTAAAGGATAAGTCTGATGCTACATCCACCCCCATGCTATGATTCAAACTCAGTTCCAGACCTCTATCCAAATTCTTTGAACTGACAATGGTACTGAATATTGTAATTTTGTTCTTGGAGACTATTTCACCCAGCATGGTATTCTCCATCAAAGTTCTTGTCCTAACACTCCTTAACAAAATGGGGTGGCTGAAAGAAAAATAGACATCTTCTTGAAGTTGCTCGAGATATTTTGTTTACCATGCATGTCCCTAAATATCTATGGGAGGAAGTTGTCTTGCATGCATCATATCTCATCAATCGAATGTCTTCTCGTGTCCTAAATTTTCGTTCCCCTTTATCTTGTCTTACCAACACCTTTCCTTTTTTTCGGGCTTATTCTTCCCTTCCTCTCAAGTTGTTTGGTTGTGTGGCTTTTGTACATGTTCCTCCCCATCAAAAGTCCAAGCTCAATCCTAAGTCTATTCGATGTGTCTTCATAGGATATCCTCCTAACCAAAAAGGTTACAAATGTTACTCACCTTCTCTTCGTAAGGTCTTTGTTTCTATGGATGTCATATTTTATGAGACACAATCCTTTTTTCCTTCGACTTCTCTTCAAGGGAAGTCTATTAGGGCAGATGAAGATAAGTCTTGGAAACCAAATGAGTCTATTGTTCTACCTTTACCTTTGGAGACAGGGAGAGTTATTGTGCAGGAAATAGGGCGAGCTATTGTGCCAGAGACGGGAGATCCTCCTAGTAAATGGGGAAAAATTTATAGCAGGCGAAAAACACTTCAGGAACCTCTACACTGCCAAGATTTTGACTCGAGTCCTAGTTCTAGCAACCCAATACCTGAATGCACTGATGCAGCCGACCTAAATTTGCCTATTACTCTTCGAAAAGGTACCAGATCTTGTACTGCTCACCCTATTTCTCATCATATCTTGTATGAAAAGTTATCCTCAGGTTTTCACGCTTTCAACACTATTTTAAACAGTACAAAAATACCAAAAAACATCCAAGAAGCACTTGATGACCCAAAATGAAGGAGTGCAGTCTTTGAAGAAATAGATGCACTTAAAAAAAAAAGAAACTTGGGAATCTGTAGCATTACCCAGAGGAAAGAAAACAGTAGGTTGCAAGTGGGTGTTCAAAATAAAATTTAATGCAGATAATAACATCAACAAGTATAAGGTGAGATTGGTTGCTAAGGGATTCACTCAGACTCATGGGATAGACTATCAAGAGACATTTGCCCCAGTTGCCAAACTTAACACTATCCGAGTTCTACTATCATTTGCTGCCAACCTTGATTGGCTCTTGCAACAATTAGATGTAAAGAATTCCTTCTTGAATGGAGATTTACATGAAGAAGTTTATATGGATCCACCACCTGGTTTTGAAAAAGGAGACGGTTTAGTATACAAGTTGAAGAAGTCTCTCTATGGGCTTAAACAATTCCCTAGAGAGTGGTTTGAAAAGTTTACACAAGCTATGAAGGGAAGAGGATTCCTCCAAGCTCAGATTGATCACACTCTATTTTATAAACATTCTGATGGTGGCAAAAATGTTATTCTCATTGTTTATGTTGATGACATAATTGTCACAGGAAATGATTGTGAGGAGATAAGCTCTTTGAAGCAATGTTTAACTGACCAGTTTGAACTTAAAGATCTTGGAGTTCTCAAATATTTCCTTGGCATGGAGGTTGCTCGTAGTAAGGCAGGAATTTCTTTAACTCAGAAGAAATATATTCTAGACTTGATGCAAGAAACAGGAATGCTTGGGTGCAAGCCAGCAGAGACTCCAATTGATCCTAATATTAAATTGGGAATTGAAGATGGGAAAGATGTTGATAGAGAGCAGTACTAGAGGTTGGTGGGGAAGTTGATTTACTTATCTCACACTCGGCCTGATATTGCATTTGTTGTTAGCATGGTTAGTCAATTCATGCATTCTCCTAAGGAAAAACATCTTAGTGCAGTTTATAGAATCCTCAAGTACCTCAAAAATACCCCTGGTCGAGGAATGTTCTTTCAAAGAGGATAATTGAAATATATACAGATGCAGATTGGGTTGGCTCGGCAATGGACCGAAGATCCATC
Organism: Glycine latifolia; assembly: GCA_013407115.1. Lineage (NCBI taxonomy): Eukaryota > Viridiplantae > Streptophyta > Magnoliopsida > Fabales > Fabaceae > Glycine > Glycine latifolia. Next base: position 18,574,010 of record CM023943.1, read on the forward strand.
TTAGTGCAGTTTATAGAATCCTCAAGTACCTCAAAAATACCCCTGGTCGAGGAATGTTCTTTCAAAGAGGATAATTGAAAT
>CM023943.1:18574100-18597858 GCA_013407115.1 Glycine latifolia
CTATACAGATGCAGGTTGGGTTGGCTCGGCAATGGACCGAAGATCCACTTTAGGGTATTGTACCTATGTCTGTGGAAATCTTGTGACCTGGAGAAATAAGAAACAAACAGTTGTTGCCAGAAGCAGTGCAGAAGCAGAATTTCGAGCTCTAGCCCATGGTATTTATGAAGGAATCTGATTAAAAAGACTTCTTGAGGAATTGAAAATCTCTTATTCCTTAGCTGTCAGATTGTATTGTGATAATAAGGCTGCTGTCAGTATTGCTCAAAATCCAGTTCACCATGACAGAACTAAACATGTGGAAGTTGATTGTCGTTTTATCAAAGAAAAATTGGAGGATGGTAGTGTATGTTTGTCATATATACCTACCAAAGAGCAGACGGCGGATATTCTTACCAAAGGATTACACAAGCCCACCTTTGAGGATTTGATTAGCAAGTTGGGAATGATTAATATATATCTCCCAACTTGAGAGGGAGTGTGAAATATTCTAGAATATTAGAATTAGTTGTGGAATATTCTAGAGTATTAGAATTAGTTGTGAAATATTCTAAAGTATTAGAATAAGTTGTAGAATATTCTAGAGCATTAGAATTAGTCGTATATAATGAATCCTTTGAAAAATAGTATTTTATTCCAGATTTTTTCTATGATACCTAAGCAAATTGAAGATGATTTAGAAATAACTCAGATACAAATAGACAACTCACTGTTAGTGTATGCCCATACCAAAGGTACTGATTGGTAAACATAAAGTTTTCCATGACTTTTATGCAGATGAAGACATTGACATAACTTACAGACATATAATAACATGCACGAACCTGAGGTATTGTGTAGAATATATTGCTGGTATGAGTAAGAGTACTGGCTTGCTCAACAACAGCATTAAACCAATCTGCATCCCCGTGCCCTAGTGCATTGACAGCAATCCCAGCACTCAAATCTAAATATTCTCTCCCTTCAATGTCATACAACTTGCAACCTTCCCCCCTCTCAAGCACCACTGGTGTTCTTGCATATGTCCCCACCAAGAACTTCCCTTCCATCTCGATCACATCCTTGGTTTTCTCCAATGCCGTCTTCGCAATATTAGGCACATTCACGTTAAGACACGCACTCTCAACCCTCCGGCTTCTAATCTGAATAACAGGGCTGCTTCCAACCAAAGTGCTCTCTCTCTCCAAATTGAAAAATTGCTTGGATTTGTAACACGACTGAGAAATTGAATGGTACAGAGACATGTAAACTGCACTCATTGTGTTCAATTAAGGGTTAGATTCCCTCACTTCTTCCTTTTGCTGAAACATAAAAAGAACTGAAATCAGCTTCCCATATAGTTCAGACTTCAATCACTCCACTTGAAGCAAGAATTTTCAGGTTCAGGTCACCTCTATTTATTCAAAACAAAACTGATATTGGCAACAGAAAATGCCAAAGAGAATAGCTAGCAGAAAAGAAAGAGGAAAACAAAAAACAAAAAAACTAAATTAAGATTTAGAATCAAATTCAAATTCAAATTCAAATGCATGACAAATTTGACCAGTAAACAAACCAGAAAACACCCAGAAAATCTATTCTACTGTTATTTTGGTCCCCAAAACTTGTACGGACTATACCCCAAAGTGAAAGAAGGACTCAACAAAGCAAAACCCTGATGCAGCTTTCTATGCAAAACTACACTCCCTGGACTCAACAAAGTAATAAAGAAAATTTTGGTAATTGAGAAAGAAAATGCAGAAAGAAACCATTGTTATAACACTAATCTATTTTCATTCTTCACCTTGTGATTACCATAAAATAACACAAAATTAGTTCACAATCAATCAAATTCAAAACCTTCTTCCACCAACAAAATGGTCAAAGCTAGCCAAAATTCAACTTCAAATAAGATAACAAGCATAACTTCAAAGTTCAAACCATAACAATTGCTTTTGGTGAATAAATATTGGGACTCCCTTATCCTCTGATTTCAATCTAACATCCGTTGGTCAGAATGGAAATCAAAGTCCCATTTAGTGGTCCCCTTCGACCTTCATTTTTCAAATACTAACAAATAATTTCTATTTTCCATGGTAATCAATAAATAATAACAATAATAATTTCATTTCTCTTTAAGATTAACAATGGATCCAAGCGAAGCAGTGTGCTGTGTGAACACAAAGCAGAAACAATACCTTGGCAGTGAAATTCAATGTGCAAGTTTCCAACTTGGGAGCTAAAATAAACAAGGTGTTCTTACTTTCAAGTGTGTGCTGAGAAAAAATTAGAGACAAAAAAAGGAGTAGCTGAGGGACAGAGAGAGTTATTAATACTAATAAATTAATTCTAATTGACAATAAATAGGCTTAAATGTAATTTTTTACTTATTTTTTTAATTCACAATTTTAGTCTCTTTATTTTAAAATAATTACATTTAATTTTCTTATTTTTAAAATTAACAATTTTAGTTCTTTTATTTTAAAATAGAGATTTTTAGTCTTTTATTTTTAATTCTTCCTTCAAAACTCAAAGCTTTAGCTTAACTATAACATAAATTAAACTGATAATACTGTATTACGCCACTAAATTTACATCGTATCAATATTAGTTTCTTATCTATCAATATTTCTCAACTGAGCTATATGTCATCCCCTAAAAAGTTATTTTACATGCGTGTGGAGTAAAATAAAGCAAGAAAATCCTTATATTGTGGTGACTGATGATATTTGTGCTTGGAGGCTCACGTTTTATTCCGACCTTAGGGATATACTAACTTTTAGGGAAACCATAAAGTTGTTTTAATGTGTATTATTATCATTATGGGTTTTATAATTACAAGTCTACAACTTTCTACTATAAATATTAAAGTGCTATTTGTATCTCCTTTTTTACTTAAAATACCTCCTCTTTCTTCTTCCTCTTTTATAATTCTTTTAATTTTTCCCTCTTTTATAAAAACGCACACCCCTCTACCCAATACCCATAGAGTTGTTACTCATTTCAAGAGGGGTGAAAATGATATCAAGATAATCTAATTTAGTTGAATAAATAAAGTGTATGACTTGCTATAACTCCTCTATGATTTATGTAGATAAAAAAAAATTAATGAAATAATTTAGTAGAGTTATGCCAGGAACTTTCTCCCATCCCCAACTCCCTTTGTCCCAACTCTTTAACATATACAAAATTATAGTAGCAGTATAGCATGGGGGACTTAGCTGTTACACATCACTTTCTAATGAGCGTATAAATTCAAATTGTATAAACTTCAGTCCAGGTTCTGCTTAGTTTAAACTTTTCACAAAAAGAACTTGGTCGCATAAAGTTTTCTCCATATATTTTAACTATAAGCTTCTTCTTTTTTTTGAAGAAAAGATAAAATCTAATATCTTACATGTGAATTTGATGCATAAATAAACTGTACAAAAAGAAAAAAAATGTATCTAAACATTACTGCGCCTAGCTGCTTTCTATGTCTCATAAATTTGTAGAATTATTTACCTAGCAATTGTATGGATTTCTTTCGAGACAAGCAATGGTTCAGTGCAGGTATCAAAGCCAACAATATTACTCCTAATATAGAATTGTTTATGCATAAAATGGAATGGGGCAATACACTACGAGACATATAAAATTGAAATTCAACGAATCTTTCCTAATTATTGAGAAATATTTGTCTAAAAATTAGTTGACTCATGATTTTCGTCTATATGAAATACCATGTTTTCAGAACATATACGTATCATAATGTGCATTTTGAGGTGGATTTTAAGGTCATTATTGATATAAAAAAAACAAATTTAGAGATTTATGATAGTTAGGTAACATTCTTGCGAATGCCAAAGTTTTATCCCATAATCATAGCTTTAGCCTTGGTTATGTGAGGAGACAAGTTGATATTGTTGCTGATTCTCTAGCTAGAGTGACCCCATATACTTATTAGTGTACATTGAAAAAATTAATTTTGAATATAACTAATTTTGAAGTGGTCTAATTTATATTTAGATGTTTTTCTTATAAAATTAAGTTAAAAATAAAATTCTATACAAAAATTTAGATTTAATACATAAATTACGCAAAGTTATTTCTACTCATAATCAATTTTAAATTATTCTCATTGTGAAATCAAATCTATAAAATATATCCAAGATTAATTCTAGACTCATGATCAATTTTTTAACATGAAACCAAATACACACTTAGTTTCACAATTTTCAACATGTTCCTTCAATGTATTGTCCCAAAGTTTGTTTTTGTAGAAAACACACATATATATATACTTTAAATTTCTAACTATAACTTTGATCAATTTAATATATGAACTTTACCTCACCGAATGTGATGAGGGATAAAAACTATTATATTTCTAAAGTTAAAGTATCAAATTGATTAAAATTAAAATACCATCACTAATACCATATTTTACCCCTCAAAAAAAACTTATACTAGTCTCTAAATAATAATAATAAAATTAATCTATCAGACTGTAACTAAAAAAGTTAAGACTAATCTCTTTTCAAGTATGAAATTGAATTTTGTTTTTCTAATAAAAAATTTACATACAGAAAAAAAAAATCCTAATCTATATGCTAAAAAAATCCAACAATCTATTTTATTAGTGATAAAATATTTTTTTATACTTTATAATAAACTTGCAGGCCAAGTGTCGAGTTTTCTGTACCTAGTTTTAATTCAACGTTATAATATAACATCTGCAGTAGCAATCCAATTTATTTTCCTTAAAACTATTCTACAAAGTATTGTTGACCAAATTATTAACCACAAATAAAATATGTTTAAGCTATTTTTAATATATATTGTTTATTCATTCCCGCAATGGATGACTACGTCAATTCAAATGAAGACAAATTAAAAGGGTTCAAATTAAACCAACGACACTTCCAAGGGACAAAGCTATTGCTTTCTTTTCTTTCTAATATTGTTATCCCGAATTCAGTTTTCAGGTTTTTTTAAGAATAATTTTTTGACATTAGAATTAAAAAGAATTAAAAATTTTAAATCCTTCAAATATTTTACTTTTTGCTAGTTAATACTTATTAAATAAAAATATTAAATATGTTATTTCCATTTAATATTTTTATAAAATATTAAGATACTTAATAAAAAAATCTCATAAATAAATATAAATAAAAAAACTCATTTTTGAACCTTAACCTTTAATTGAATATATAGTCCAAAACGTTAAATTTATCTTATCAAATCAATTTTATATGAATTCCCTTACCTCAGTTGTTTTTTCTTGGTGAATAACTCTTAGGGAAAATTTCAATTTGAGTAATAATAATTAAGTGAAACTTTTTGTGATTTAGGTTTGTATAATAATCTTCTAGTAATCAAAGTAAGTCTATACTAGCAAGCACAATATGTCATCATCCCTTGCTTAGTAATATTGGACGTGCTCCTCATTCTAACTTTTATGTCAGGATAAAGTTTATAGACTATCAATAAATCAAAAATCATATTAAGTATAACTTTTAAAATATTTTTTTATTATAAAACATTAGTTATCATTATTTTTTGTAGAGATCACACTTTTTGAGCATTTAAAATAATTATAATAAAAATCAATAAATGTTTTTCAAAAGAAAAATCAAAATCAAAAAACTTATTATAACAATTTTTATTAGTTAGTAATACAAAAATCATTTACATTGTTAGTATATATGTATTATTAACTTTAAATAAATAATACTACTTGTTTAATAATGTTTTAAAATAAATTTGTATACATGTTTTTTTGCTATAATAAACAGTTTATACATTAATACTAAAATGTGATTCAAACTACTCACAATTTATTTTCAACAAATTTAATAACCTTTATAATACTAATTACCTTTTAATTAATTAAAAGTGTATTTATTTGTTAACATGCTCACATTTATTAAATATAGCCAACACTAGATAGATAGCCCTCAGAAATTTCCAGTGATTTTCCTTTTAAAGACAATTACTCTCTTACCCCCCACCCCCACCCCGACCCACACGCCCACCCAGTTGCAACTTGCAGCAGTTCTTTCTTCTTTCCTCCAAATGCCAATACTTTCTCACCATTCCTCTCACCATTCATCACATTACCTTAACTAATAAATAGAAACACAACGAAACTCAAAAAACCACACACAGAAAATTCAAAATACACAAACAACAATCTTTGACACAACATAGTTGAGCAAGAAGAATCGAAGTAGTTTGGTTTCTGTTTATTTTTTTCTTTTTCTCCTATGTAATGCATCAGAAGAAATCCGAAGTTCAGATCGGAAAAGAAAGCAGCGGCGTCTCTTCCGATTTCAACCACCACCCACTCCCAACCCTAACTCCGAACCCGAACCAAGATGCTCTCCAATCACTAACCTCCACCGCACCCTACAAAAGACCTTCCCTCACCACCCAACCCCATCTCTCCAAATCCCCAACCCTACACAAATTCCCAACCCTAAGACCACGCCACGTCACCACCACCACCACCGCCGCTGCCGCCACCGTTCTCTCCCTCCTCCGCCGCCGCCTCCGCCACCGTCTCCGCCTCTTCCTCTTCCTCTCGCTCCCCTTCTTCTACTTCCTCGTCTCCCACCCCACAAACTCCTTCCTCCTCGATTTCCTATCCGCCTTCTCCTTCTCCGCCGCGCTCTTGTTCTCTCTCAACCTCGCCCTCCCTCGAATCCCCTCCCTCCGCCTCTTCCTCAACCTCAATCCCAAGGCCCGGCCCAGCCTCAAACTCCCAATCTTCTGGACTGTGGGAGCCCGCCCAGGCCCGCCCCAGGCCCAGGCCCAACCACAGCCCGCCGGCCTTCGCTTCTCCGTGGTGCCCTACGCGAACGGCGACGTGTACGAGGGGGAGCTGAAGGGAGGGAAGTGTTGTGGGAGTGGGGTTTACTATTACAGTATGAGTGGAAGGTATGAGGGCGATTGGGTGGATGGGAAGTACGATGGGTTCGGGGTGGAGACGTGGGCCCGGGGGAGCCGGTACCGAGGGCAGTACCGGCAAGGGTTACGGCACGGGTTCGGGGTGTACCGGTTCTACACCGGGGATGTTTATGCCGGGGAGTGGCTGAGTGGACAGAGTCATGGGTGTGGAGTTCACACGTGCGATGATGGGAGCAGGTATGTCGGGGAGTTCAAGTGGGGCGTTAAGCATGGCCTTGGACACTACCATTTTAGGTATGGATTGGGGTAGGTTTGTGTTTAATTGAAGTGATAGAGATTTGTGTTTGAATTATTTTTATTTTAAAAGTAAGTTGGTAGTAAAATTCTGTATAATTTTTTTTTAACTAATAATGTAATAGTTAGGTAAGGTTTTTTAATTCACAATCAATTCTGGACTCAGAATTGATTTGCCAGTGTGAAACTGAACATGTGAATATTTGCTTAAGATTGGGTTAGTTGGTGTTTCGACGTGATTCTGGATTATCTTATTTGAATCCAAACATGTCTGAAATCAGTTGGTTTGTAGTAGTTGATGGCTGTTTGTTGGCTTGGATTTGTTGGAAGTTGATTTTGGTTTCATTTATTGGTGTTTGATTGGGATTTGGATGTGAATGGTGGTGGGTGTGTTTTTTATTTGGTTTGTTGTGTGTGTGTAAATGTTTTGTGAGGTGTTTTTGGAAGGGTGTTGGTGCTTGGTTTGGTTTTGTGGTTTCTTAGGTTTGTGGATAATGGCAATACCTTACGGATGTTTGTTTTGTTTTGATTTGTTGTGTGTATGTGTGTAGCTTTTGTGAGTTAGTTTGGCAGGATGTTGGGGCTTGATTTGGTTCTGTACTTTGTCATCAGTTTCGTAGGTTTGTCTCAATTTCTTCGGTCAATAACCTTTTACTGCTCTCTGTCCATGTGGGTTGTGTTAGGGCATATAATCTTGAATGTTGGAATTTCTATTCAGTTTTTACAGTTGAAAGCATGTGCATAGGGGATAAAGATACACAAAAGCTTGATTTGCTTCAGTTGTGAATTATTAGTTGTGACTTATGCGTTGTGTGATTGATTATGAACTTATGATGTTGTTGATTGGTGTTTGGCAATCAAGCATGGTGTTGTTGGTGTTGATTTTTATTTTGTTTGTTGTGATTGAATGCATGTTTTGGTTTTGTTTGTTTTGCATGTATGGATGTTTTATAAGATGATTTTGGCAGGTTGTTGGTGCTTGATTTGGTTTTGTGCTTTGCCTTTGGTTTTAATGAATTTGAAAGAAATTGTATTGAGAAGTAATCTGTATGGAACTCGGGACGCGTGGTTTGACAATTTCTTCCTTCTGGAATAATGTATGTTGCTCTAGCTGTCCATGTGTGTGTAGGTCTTGCTTTGTTGTTGACATGTTGTTTGGTTATTGGTGTTTAGTGTATGACAATTGAGAATGGTGTGATGGCGGCTTTTTTATTGGATATAAACTGATTGCTTCCCTGTTTTGTTTTGTTTTGATTAGTTGTGTGTGTAGGTCTTGCTTTGTTGTTGACATGTTGTTTGGCTATTGGTGTTTAGTGTATGACAATTGAGAATCGTGTGGTGGCGGCTTTTTTATTGGATGTAAACTGATTGCTTCCCTGTTTTGTTTTGTTTTCATTAGTTGTGTGTGTAAAGCTTTTGAGTTACTTTGGCTGGATGTTGGGGCTTGATTTGGTTATGTACTTTGTCGTCAGTTTTGTAGATTTGCTGCAACTTCTAACTGTAACCTTTTGCTGCTCTCGTGGGTTGTGTTAGGTTTTATTTTATTATCTTAAAAGTTAGAATACCAGTCATTTCTTACAGTTGAAACCATGTGCATAGAGGATAAAGATATAGAACATGTCTTTGATTTAATTTGCTTCAGTTGTGGCTTCTGTTTTGTCAAAAGTACCTGTAGGCCTTTGAAATTTTACTTGGCTTGGGTCGTGTATCAGTTGTGTGTATTGATTGGTAACAATTGTTGGGCATAATATGTCATGCACTTATTTTAAAGCCATTGTTTTGAGATTTTTGAGGATGTTCATTTTGAATGTATCTTTAGCCTTTTCCGGGAAGGAAGTAAGATTTAAATAGACTGAATACTAATAACATACTATTCTAATGGTAGTTTATTTTACCTACATTGGCATTTGTCTGCCAACTGACTAGCTGTGTGCAAGCTAATAAATGGGAGTTTAATGTTGAAATCAAAGAAAAGATGCAGTAAGCATGAAATCTCATAATGAAGTTGGTCAAATTGCTTTGAGTAAATGGCCTGAGACTGATGCTCTTGGTTCAAAAGCACCTACACCACCCCTGATGGGACCTCATATGGGGAATTAAGAAGAAAGGAAGAGGCAGCAAGAAAGGAAATGCCACTTCTTTGTGGAAGTATACTGCTATTATATGAAAAGCCACATTCATTTGTGGTGTCTGATTACTAATTTGATACAAAACATCAGTCTGAAACCTTTCCTTCTTATTGTACTATATTTTGAGTTTTAAAATGGTAAATGTCTAGTGAGTAGCAAGTATAAGTTTATAAGTTTGTAGTGGAGAGGGGCCATACAGGGAAAACAAGCATACTTCTTACCCTGATTATGGTTTAAAGACACCCGCCATAGCAATCATTTCAAAAATTTTTGGATCAGTAAAACCCAAAGGGAATGGAAGGGGTAAATATTGTAGAATTATCAATGGTGGTATGAAATAGGATTGATGGATATCACATTTTTGTGATAATTCCTGTATTTGTAATCTTTCAGGTGTTTCTGACATATAAAGGGACCTTTTCCATCGGAGTGAAAGGAAAAGGAGGTGATGGAAGTATTTTATGATATTATTGTATTTACTTTTGAGGTGCTCTCTTTATTTATACTATTGGTTGATGAGAATGAGTTCATTTTCATTATCTGGGTGAACAATTTTTTATGTCCTTCTATGGAAGAAAGACCAATACAAGAGGAGAGTAGAAAACCATTTTGAGGGAATACATTATTTCCTTGTTATTTTATATTTCTTTTGTGATTCATTTGAATAAAAGATCCGATAGTTATCTATAAAAAAACCCTAATACATTATTTATGTTTCATAAATTTCAAGTTGGTGAATCTTGACACAAATTTTAAGGGGTTGTGGATTTTTTTATATTAAGAATACATGAGGCAACAAATATAATTACTAAAATTCAGTAAAAACTGAAAGATTAAAAGTGTAAACTTCCATATGACACCTATTTGTATGTATTCATGTTCTTAGGACTTATCTTCATTATTGCTAATTTCAGTTTACAAGGGAAAGAGTATCTGCTCCCAAGGATAGACTCAGTTTCGAAGGTGCTTTATACCTCTCAAACTTTAAAACAATAGGTTATTCCATAATAATAACACATGTTCTGAAGGGACACATAATCTCGAGTTCCTTGCAAGAAGCTAATTCCACAAGTTGGCCTTTGTGAAGCATCTACAATCTACACTGATACCTTCGGTTTTTTCATTTCGAAATGGAATGTGCTGTCTTGGGCGTGCATTTTATGAAAATCAGTGCTTAATCCTATGATGCATGAATACATTTTTCTGATTTTTTCTTGAATGTGGGTTCCTCTCTTCTCAGGATCATTGGTGCATTATTGTTTAATTGAATTACACAGAGCTTTGAGTGACTGCTTTTTCTTTGCTCACCAGTAAGTGTTTTTATTTTCACTGGAACTAATTATTTCTGTTTTTATCAGAAATGGCGATACGTATGCTGGTGAATACTTCGCAGATAAGATGCATGGATTTGGGGTATACAGTTTTGCCAATGGCCATCGTTATGAAGGATCCTGGCATGAAGGGAAAAGGCAAGGTCTTGGAATGTATACATTTAGAAATGGAGAAACCCAGTCTGGTCACTGGCAAAATGGAGTGCTTGACATTCCAAGCACACAGAGTACCACCTATCCTGTTTCTCCTGTTGGGGTCAATCATTCCAGAGTACTTAATGCAGTGCAGGTACACTCTACATTTTATGATTTAGTTTACCTTAATATATTGCTTAATATTATTTCTCAATGTATCATTAATGAAAAGAAGTCGGCATAGAATAGTCTGGGTAATATTTATGTCAATGGCATAATGATGTGCCAATTTTTTCTGAGCAAGTTGTTTTACCCTCTCTTGAGAGAGATGCTTAAATTACTACAATTTGCACCGTAATAATTTTCAATATAAGCGAACCTCTTAAACAATTGTAAACAATTACTAAGCAAGAGAGAGAAAAAACTCTAGAAAGTTCATTTATATTAAAATAGACTCAAATGTAACATATATCCATCTTTCAAGGAGAAGTGCATAATTTAAGCATTTCTCAAGTGAGAAAAATTTACATTCTCTCTTTTGATGTGAAATGTGATATACTTAAGTTACATGCTTTATTGTAATTTTTTTATTTCTGAATCTACAAATTTTTTATATTGGTTTCCTTGTTCTATGTTTCTTGGTTTCTTATCACTGTATCTTAACGATTGTTTCTCTAATTCCAGGTAAAAAATAGTATTACTACACCCCTAGAAATAAATAGCCGGAATTCTCACAGATTTTAGCTAGATTCAAGAGTTGTTGGATAAGATAATACTAACAGTCCCTCATTTATCCAATAGTCAATAAGTGTGCCATTCATTTTGTCAAAAATTCTCTCTGCCTACAATTTTCCATACTATTGAACATTTACTTTTATATGTATCAAATTAGCTCATTTGTGTAGAAGGAAGAGACAAAATCAACTGCAAACAGTTAAGTTTGCATCATTAGGAGCTTTCATTATTAGTGATGTATTTCCTTGTGAAAAAACAGGAAGCAAGAAGAGCTGCTGAGAAAGCCTATGATGTGGCCAAGGTAGATGAGAGGGTTAATAGAGCTGTAGCAGCCGCTAACAGAGCAGCCAATGCAGCTAGAGTAGCTGCTATCAAGGCCGTGCAAAACCAAATGCATCATAATGTTAACAGCACGAGCATCCCAATTCCCATTGTGTGAGGCTGTCAGCTGCAAACTTTTGATAGTAAGATGCACGAGATCGTCAGAAGAGGTTGGTAGTTTAAATTGCGTTGTTTACACCATCGTCATCACCATCACCATCATCATCACCGCAGGCTGCATGAAAGCAAGCAGATTTATTATCCATTTGCCACGACGAGTCTTGTATAGAGGAAGGGTGATGGCTTCCACATGGTAAAAAAACTACATATACATACTATATTTTTTCCCTTTGCCTACATTTTGTAAATTTACTTAGATGTAAATGCTGGTGTGCGGGTGAAACCTCAACCCAGCTACTGTTGTAAGATCGCTTGGTAAAATAAGGAGAGAAACAGACATCTAGCCTAAAATGTTCTATTTTTTCCCACTTGCTATTTTTGCTTTATCTGACTTTGAAATGAGACATGTTTCAGGTCACGCGTTAACTAGAGTTTTCTATTGGTTAGATAAGGCATTGTGTGTTTTAAAATTAAATTGTAAAGATGAGGGTTTATAACTATATTTTATATATCAGTAATATCAATAATTTTGTTTGGTGTAAAAGGTTGAAAGCATGATTGGCTTAAAGAATTTTGGGTGTGATGTTTTGCTTTATCTACCCAAATGCCTGCACCTTTAATGTAACTGAAAACAATGCTCTTTATTGATTGGGTTGCATCTTTAGTCGGTGGAACTGGGAAAGCATGTGAGAAAAGCAGAGTAGTGAGAGGAGGTTTAGATTCTATGTTTTCATATGCTTAGTGCCCATTTGGTTTAGCACTTTAGCGAGTTAGAGGAGGTTTAGATATCATTCATTTTGAAAAGGTTGAGAAAGAAATTCTAATAAAACGAGTTTTTTTATTATCATTATTGGGAAGTGTTAGAATCTATTTTATATTAGAACTCAATTATGAGTTGCTTCTTGCCAAACTTCATTTAAGATTCTAGAATCACCAATTGAAACACCCCGAAGCTAGATTACATATAAAAATAAAGAAAATTAATTATTTTGGGGAGGGTGGGAGTTTGGAGACATTGGCAAAAGTGCCACGTTTTTCGCAAAAAATATCCGGAATGCCATGCATCGAAAACATTTTCCCAAACTGTCACGTCACGTAATTCGTTGGCCACCTCAGCAACTCAGCGAATTACGTGGGCTGACATGGCATCGCGTGAGTGGGTGACATAATTCGTTGGACAAGGGGGTGAAATAGGCATGCCACGTGGCAAAGTTCTGAAATTGCGTAGAAACTTCGGAAGGCCATAATTTTTGACTGGGATGTCCGATTGAGGCGTATGATATGTCAAAATGATCGTAATTGAGAGGAGAAGCCGTTGGCAAGTACCCAAAGGAGACTTGGCCACAATTTTTTCCCAAAAGAGGCTTCTAAGTGCCTCAAAATTGCGATTTAGTATTCGGACACTCAAAAAATTTATTTTTGTCTGCTTTTTTAATTATTTAATTAGTTAATTTAATGTTATTTTTTATTTTTTCAATTACTTCTCTGAATTTCGAACGTTTTGACATATCGTACGCTTCCATCGGACATTTCTATCAAAAAATATCACTGCTCGAAGTTTATATGACGTTTATATGCACTATCAATTAAACAGTGATATTTTTGGCTAGGAATGTCCGATGGAGGCGTACGATATGTCAAAACATTCGAAATTCAGAGACATAATTGAAAAAATAAAAAATAACATTAAATTAACTAATTAAAAAAGCAGACAAAAATGAATTTTTTGAGTGTCTGAATACTAAATCGCAATTTTGAGACACTTAGAGGCCTCTTTTGGGAAAAAATTGTGGCCAAGTTCCCTTTGGGTACTTGCTAGCGGCTTCTCCTCTCAATTACGATCATTTTGACATATCATACGCCTCAATCGGACATCCCAATCAAAAGTTATGACCTTCCGAAGTTTCTACGCAATTTCAGAACTTTGCCATGTGGCATGCCTATTTCGCCCCCCTGTCCAGCGAATTATGTCACCCACTCACGCGACATCACGTCAGTCCACGTAATTCGCTGAGGTGGCCAGCGAATTACGTGGCATGACAGTTTGGGAAAATGTTTTCAAGACGTGGCATTCCGGATATTTTTTATGAAAAACGTGGCACTTTTGCCAATATCTCGGGAGTTTGGCTATAACGAATGCCAATCCAAGAATTGCTTGTTAAGTGTAGTTTTATACTGATTGCAAGTAAAATTTCTATATCTTTTAAAATATATTGTTTATTAGTGCTAGTTAAGAGAAATATTAACAATATAAATTTTAACATTTCTAATCATAATTTTTTATCATCAATTAAAATATATTAAGATTAAGAAATGATGTGGATTTTAATTTTTATTTACTAAATTTTACTTGATTTTATCATTTTAATAAATTTCAGTTAATAACAAAAAATGTGTTTAAAAACATGTATTAGAAAGTAGTGTTAACACTCATCTAAATCTAATTGTTAAACATTTACAAACTATGAATTTATCAGAGCCATAGTGAGTTCATTGTGTTCCGTATGAATTTTCTTTCGGAAGAATACAACTTTTTTTAATCACAAAGCTGCTTATTTATTAAATAAATATTGATTTTAACAAATTAATTTAAACAAACTGATACATGACTGATCCATGTATGAGTAATTGATGTGAGTGGTGATATGTGAATGTTCTATCATTCTAAATACATTATTAATATTTAATATTTGTTTATTATTCTTTTCTTATCATCTTATGTTATTTATATTTATATTAAATCAATCTTTATTGTTAATAGTTGAATAATTTTTTTAAAATATTCTTTTACCACTTTTAAAGCCCGCAAGATGTGGGCCTGTGGCTGCACTTTCTGTCTGAGACATCCCCATCAGCTGTTATTCCCTTGTCACCTCACGCCACCTCATCCACGTTGTTAATCCCACTATTTCTGCATCCATGTTGGCTTCACTTTAATCTTACAATAAGTATGGCTGTTTTTCTGTGTGATTTGATGTGATTTTAATTTAAAATTAGTTTGAATAAAAACAAATATGATTTGATTTGATTCAGTTAAGATTATTTATGAAATCAAAATCAAATAAAATCATTTTTTTTAATTTAGTTTGGATTGATTTTATGGTTTAAAATTTTTATTATTAGTGAGTATTAAAAAATGTTTAACAAGTTTGTTTTAATTGGAAAAAAATTAAATAATAACTCATTCAAGTTGCAATGATTAACCTTTACAAAAAAGGAAAAACAAAGACGCCAAGATGCGTGGAAACATAGTTTTAAAAATTGAATTGGTGACTGACGTAATCAGAATATTAGGTCATTGGATCAGTGGTCGAATCAGTGGATCATTAATTGACCCGCATGATCCAATCTATAATAAAAAAATATAAAATTTTTATACTTGTCTTAAAATATTTTTAAAAATCACAAATTAATATAATTATATAACATAGATAATTAAGTATTAAAATGTAAAAAAGAAATATCATTGTCCAAATTCAAACAAATAACAAAAATTATAAATAATTAAATATAACCTAAATAAATTTAAGTTGCTAAAAACATAAACTAAACACACAAAAAAGAAATGGTTGCACCCTAAGCATAAAAAAAGCCTCACAAAAAAAAGTAAATGCAGTGCACTTTAACATCTTTAAAAATTATACTTTTAGTTTATATTTAATTTATGGGAGCATGATAATAATAGAATACAAACATATAAAAAAATGTTGAACAAAGAAATCACGTAAAAGACTCAAGCTCAACCAAAAATTATAGAACCAATCAAAATTGGTTAATTGTACTAAGCATTTCACCTAATTATATAGTCATTAATGTATGAAGTCTTTCTTTAAAATATTAAACAATTGGTGCAGTAGATATATTTGCTTAATGACATGCACACCTTCAGCCAAACACAAGTCATACATAATATGAAATACACATGGAAAAAAAATTACGTATGACTAAGAGATAATTTTTCAAAGGCATTAAATGAAGAGAATTCTGCTTTATATAATACAGAGTAAAGCCATAAATGAAGGAATATTTGTAATGATTAACTTAGGATAAAAATCTCCAGGGATGGTTACCTTATAACCAAACTAAATCCTAACCCGGTTATAACCTAATTAAATCACTTAAAACCTAACTTATAAAAGAGTATAAATACTCTTGCATTCAGAAATCTCTGCACGAAAACTTTCAGCCCCCACTCTTCATATTAAATCCTTTATTTTCTACCACCTTTGTATACTTCCATTTCTTCTTTCCTTCACGTAAAAACTTTCTACCTTAAAGTTACTCCAGAAATCCTCTACTCAGTCCATCAGACTTATTGGAGGTAGGCTAGGCTTCAATCTCTGATTTAGAATTTGTTAATATTAAAGTATGTGTTTAGTTGTCTAGACTTAGTCTTTATTTAAGACGGAAAATCTATGTTTTAAAGGTTATTTTATGATGAATATATGGTGATTTTAAACCCAGGATAGTTAAGAAATTATAATTAGAATTATTAGCGTTTTGGAAAGTTATACGTAATAGTTTATGCGTAAAACTACTGAAATTCGGCCAACCTGGACATACCCGTCCTTGCTATAGTAGTCCAAATTAAATGCATCCCGGTCAACCCGGACATACCTGTCCTTCCTATAGTAGTCCAGATTATATGCATCCCGGTAAACCCGGACATACCCGTCCTTGCTATAGTAGTCCAGGTTATATGCATCCTGGTCAACCCGGACATATCCGTCTTTGCTATAGTAGTCCATGTTATGTACATCCTGGTCAACCCGGACTTACCCGTCATTGCTATAGCTATCCAGGTTATGTACACCTCGGCCAACCCGGACTTACCCAGCCTTGTTATAGACATTCAAGTTATGTACATCCCGGCCAACCCGAACTTACCCAGCCTTACTATAATCTTCCATGGTACTTACATCCCGACCAACCCGGAACTCAGATATTATTACTTATATACACCCCTTTTATGATAAACATAACCTGGCCAACCCGGAACTCGGATATTATTACTTATATACACCTCTTTTATGATAAACTTAACCCGACTAACCCGGAACTCGAATATTATTACTTATACACCCCCCTTTTATGATAAACTTAACCCGACCAACCCAGAACTCGGATAGTATTACTTATATACACCTCTTTTATGATAAACTTACCCCAGCCAACCCAGACTCGGATATCATTACTTATGTACACCCCTATATGATAAACTTAACCCGGCCACCCCGGACTCCTTAATCACTTTATAATCATCCCGGACATTAATCATATTTAACCATCTCGGATACAAACCATTCAGGTTGTACTCCCCGGTCATCCCGGACCTACCTTCCCAGGCTATAACCATCCCGGGTGTAGTCATCCCGGTCTTTGCTACCACGTTAGATAATCCATATATTAGTAAAAGAGAAATTATTATGGTTTATTAGTTAAACCACTAACATGAATTTCTGTAGCTTGAGGATACTCAATTATTTTGCCCAAGTTGGTAGAATTTTGCTTGGATAAGGTATGTTGTTTTAAACCATTCTTCTAGTACAAAATGATGAAATGATGGAAATATTTTCCATAAGATTATATGTGAAGAATGGATTTTGATGTGTAAAGATGATTGATTCAAGTTTCCAAGTCCAGTACGAGATTTGTGAAACCGGACCTATGATACTACATCTATAATAAAGATGTAGAGAGATCAGGTGCTAATACATGGAAAGTCATGCATGATTAGCGTAAGACGGCCGCAGCATTCCTACATACTGTACATATGTAGAGGCCATGTGCACCTGTGACCATTTCATTTCATGCATTCATATAGTTGCATAATCATTTTATGGATTCATTTGAATATATTGATTATTTATTAACCTACTAACGTGTTTGATGGTTTAGATTTTGCCTACTGAGAAATTTATTTCTTACTAGATTTATCCCATGTTTTATTTTAGATGGCATCAATCATCCTGTTCCTTGATGCACTGGACATAGCATGGTATGTAGATGAAGTCAGAAATTGTTATGTTGTAACTATGCAGCCCGTCTTGCGTGCCCACATCTACTTCAGAGCTCACTTTCCGATTTCTATTTTTAGTAAAGCTTTTAACCCATACGACCCCTTTTTACAATTTTCTCCCGTATACCCACACCCGACCACAGATCACATAATCGTGCTCAGTGAAGAGGATAGCACGGGAGAAAATGTTTGAAAAGGATATAGGTTGTGTATTTTGTAAATAAATAACAGTGTTTGGAAAACTATGATATTATGATGTAATATAGAAAGGAAATGTAATTAATTATGATATATATATATATATATATATATATATATATAGTTTCTTTTTGTTCTTACCTCATATACGTTTAAGAAATTTTATAGCACATTACACATATTAGATGATTTAATAAATCTAAAGAATTTAACCTTAATAAGAAAATAAATAAATATAATATATATATATAGAATATTTTAGGTCGTTACAGTTTTGGTATCAGAGCAGTTCATCCTGTTAAAGCCTAAGGGAAATGGACTGATTATGTTTCTCTGTGTACTTTGAGTATGATTGTTTGTTTGTATTTGTGATTGATTGTGTTTATTGAATTCTTACGCACTTTACTTTATATTGAGCCTTATCACCTCAGTATTTTTGTGAAAGTGAATAGGAATTCATGGATTCTAGAAGTCCAAGAGAAATAATAGCAACACAAGCTAGTGACAATGATGAGGAAACAAATATTTTTCATGCAATACTAGCAACCATGCAAGAACAAGCAACCGCAGCAAGTTAGCAAGCTGCTGCAGCTACTCAAATGATGGCGCAACTAAGCCAAAATAATAATAATAATAATAATAATAATAATAATAATAATCATTCTAGTCAAGTAAACAATGGGAGGCAGGAGACTGATATAGAATATCATAAGTTTGTTGAATTTAGAAAGTCTAATCCACCAGTCTTTCAAGGAACCTTTAATCCGGATATGACAGAAGAATGGGTCAGAGAAATAGAAAAGATATTTACTGTGCTAGATTGTTCTGACCACAGAAAGTAACATATGCTACATATATGTTACAATCTAATGCTGAGTATTGGTGGAACAATTACAAGCAAATTCTGGTAAGTAATAGAGTTGAGATTACTTGGGAGGTGTTTAAAAGAACATTCTATGGAAAGTATTTTCCTATATCAGTAAGGAATGCTAAGGAACTTAAATTTCTTAGGCTTGAACAAGGAAGAAGTAGTGTGTCTGAATATATTGCTAAGTTTGAAGAGTTAATTAAGTTTTCAACCATCTACCAACATAACCCTGATGAGCATTGGAATTGCATGAAGTTTGAAGGAGGATTAAGGGAAGACATGTTGAAAGTAGTTGGACCCCTAGAAATTAGGGAGTTTGGTGCTTTAATAAATAAGTGTAGAATAATAGAAGAATATAAAAGGAGATCTGCTGAGAAAAGAGAATCAAATAATAATTTTAGGAAGAACTTAGGACCTCAACCTTTTAAATTTAAAAATAAATTCCAGCAAAAGAAATTTTCGGCAAGGCAAAATTCAGGCAAGGAATGTGGAAAATGTCATAAGATACATGGGGATAGGCCATGCCCTATATCTCAACCCACCTGTTTCCAGTGTGGAAAGATTGGACATTTAGCCCAACAATGCCACAGGAATATTCAATGTTACAAATGTGGAAAGATGGGACACTATGCTAGCAGTTGCAGAAATGAAAAAATCACAAAACATCATACGTCCCCAACAGACTGGAAGAGTTTTTACCATGAATGCAGCAGAAGCATCTCAATCTGAAAATCTCATCGAGGGTAAGTGCAGAATTAAAGATAAAATTTTAACTGTATTATATGATTCAGGTGCTACTCACTCTTTCATTTCTTATGACACTGCTGTACAGTTAAAATTACCTTTATCTCAATTACCTTATGATCTTTTAGTTTCTACTCCTACTGGTAAACCTATTACTAGTCAAATTTGTCTTAATTGTGCTTTTCAAATTAATTTTAAATCTTTTTCTGCCAATTTGATTTGTCTTCCTTTGACTGGATTTAGTGTGATTTTGGGCATGGATTGGTTTGCAGCTAATCATGTATTATTAGATTGTTCAAATAAAACCATTATTCTACCTTCAGAAAATAGTCAAATCCAGTATCTATATTTGAACTCCATTGTTTCTTGTTCCAGTAAAAATGAGATTCAAGGGTATGTTCTTTTATCAGCTAATGTAACCGAATCAACTGATGAACTCTCTAATATACTAGTGGTAAGAAAATATCCAGATGTATTTCCTGGTGAAATACCAGGGATACCTCCAGAAGAATTTTCTATTGACTTAATTCCTTGATCTGGACCAATATCCATGGCACCTTATATGATGTCCCCTCTAGAGTTGGAAAAATTGAAAAATCAATTAGAGGAGTTGTTAGAAAAGAATTTCATTAGACCAAGTGTGTCACACTGGGGAGCTCCAGTTTTGCTAGTAAAGAAGAAAGATGGAGGAATGAGACTTTGTGTAGATTATAGGCAGCTTAATAAAATAACCATTAAGAATAAATATCCATTGCCTAGGATTGATGATCTTATGTACGAATTGAGAGGAGCAACAGTATTTTCTAAGATTGATCTTAGGTCAGGATACCATCAGATTAGAGTTAAGAATAAAGATATTCCTAAAACTGCATTTAGGACTAGATATGGGCATTATGAGTATTTAGTGATGTCTTTTGGATTAACTAATGCTCTAGCAGTTTTTATGGATTACATGAATAAAATATTTAGGCCTTATCTAGATAAGTTTGTAGTAGTCTTTATAGATGATATGCTTGTTTATTCAAAGTCAGAAAAAGAACATGAAGAACATCTTATAATAGTATTGCAGACACTTAGAGAAAAGAAGTTGTATGCTAAATTATCTAAGTGTGAATTTTGGGCCAAGGAAGTAAAGTTTCTAGGTCATGTTGTTTCTAAAGAAGGGATTTCGGTGGATCCTAGTAAGATTGAATCAGTTATGAATTGGGAGAGACCAACCACAATAACTGAGATTAAGAGTTTTCTAGTATTAGCAGGTTATTATAGGAGGTTTATTAAAGGATTCTCTCAAATAGCTTTACCTCTGACTAGCTTGACTAGGAAAAATGTGCCATTTGTATGGTCACCAGAATGTGAGAGAAGTTTTCTAGAATTAAGAAGAAGATTGACTAGTACTCCCGTGTTAATACTGCCTGATCCTCATGGTGCATTTGAAGTATTTTGTGATGCTTCAAATAAAGGTCTAGGTTGTGTGTTAATGCAAAATGGAAATGTAATAGCATATGCATCTAGGCAGTTAAGACCTCATGAAGTTAATTACCCAACCCATGATTTGGAGTTAGCAGCTGTAGTTTTTGCCTTAAAGATCTGGAGACATTACTTGTATGGAATAAGGTTTACAGTCTTTTCAGACCATAAGAGTCTTAGGTACCTCTTTGATAAAAAAGAGTTGAACATAAGGCAAAGAAGATGGGTTGAATTTCTTAAGGACTATGACTTTGAGTTAAAATATCATCCAGGAAAAGCGAATGTAGTGGCTGATACTTTAAGTATAAAATCTCTGCATGTATCTAGGATGATGATCAAGGAAATGGAATTAATAGAAAATTTTAAAAATCTTAATTTGAGATTTTCTGTTCATTCTAAAAGTATTATTTTGAGTCAAATACAAATCACTAGTGATTTCAAAGAGCACATTAGATTAGGACAGCAGAGAGATCCAGAGTTTCAACAAATCTTAACTCAAGTCCAAGAAGGAAAATTGCAAGATTTTGAGGTAAATAATGATGGGTTGTCGACTTATCAAAAGAGAATATGCGTACCCAAGAGTGATGGATTAAGAGAGAAAATTTTAAGTGAAGCTCACAAGAGTAATTTTACAATGCATCCTGGAATTACTAAGATGAGTCAAGATTTAAGGAGAATTTTTTGGTGGCCTAATATGAAAAAGGATATAGCGGAATTTGTAGGAAGATGCTTAGTATGTCAAAAAGTAAAAATAGAACATCAAAAACCTTCTGGCACTTTACAACCTTTAGAAATTCCTCAATCGAAATGGGAAAGTATATCTATGGATTTTGTGGTAGGATTACCTAGGACTGTTTTTGGACACGACTCAATCTGGGTCATTGTAGATAGACTTACTAAGTCAGCTCATTTTATACCTATTAGAATTTCTTATTCATTGGAGAGGTTAGCTCAACTGTATATACAGGAAATAGTTAGATTACATGGGATACCTTCCACATTGATTTCTGATAGGGACCCCCATTTTACTTCTAGGTTTTGGAAGGCATTACAAAAAGCATTTGGAACCAAGTTATGCTTAAGTACTGCTTATCATCCCCAAACAGATGGACAAATAGAAAGAACCATACAAACCCTAGAAGATATGTTAAGAGTTTGTGCAATATACCAACAAGGTTCTTGGGAAAAATATTTACCCTTAGCAGAGTTTGCCTATAATAATAGTTATCATACAAGCATAGAATAGCTCCATTTGAAGCTCTGTATGGTAGGAAATGTCAATCTTCTTTATGTTGGTATGAATCTGGGGAAAATAGTCTTTTGGGTCCAGACCTGGTAACTCAAACCACTGAGCAAATCAAGAAGATTGAGAAATTGGTAATAGCTCAGAATAGACAAAAACATTATGCTGATAAAAGAAGAAAACCTTTAGAATTTCAAGAAGGAGAACATGTTTTTCTTAAAGTTACTCCAATTACCGGAATAGGAAGAGCAATGAAGGTCAAAAAGTTGAGTCCTCGTTTTATCGGTCCTTTCCAAATTTTGAAAAGAATAGGTACAGTAGCCTATCAAATTGCTTTACCACCAAATCTCTCCAATCTTCACAATGTTTTTCATGTCTCTCAACTTCGTAAATATATTTCTAACCCGAGTCATGTTCTAGAATCTGAATCAATACAGTTAAAAGATAATTTAACTATGAGCTTACCCCCAACAAGAATTTTGGATAGAGAAACAAAGCAATTGAGAAATAAGTTTGTATCATTGGTGAAAGTAGCATGGGGGCAAGGACATTTGGGAGAATATACCTGGGAATTAGAATCAGAGATGAGAAAGAAGTATCCTGAATTGCTTACAGGTATTTATAAATTTTGAGGGCAAAATTTTGTTTTTAGAAGGGATTAAATGTAACATCCTCAAAAATTATACTTTTAGTTTATATTTAATTTATGGGAGTATGATAATAATAGAATATAAACATATAAAAATTTTCTGAACAAGGAAATCACGTAAAAGACTCAAGCTCAGCCAAAAATTATAGAACCAATCAAAATTGGTTAATTGTACTAAGCCTTCCACCTAATTATATAGTTATTAATGTATGGAGTCTTTCTTTAAAATATTAAACAATTGGTGCAGTATATATATTTGCTTAATGACATGCACACCTTCAGCCAAGCACAAGTCATACATAATATGAAATACACATGGCAGAAAAATTACGTATGACTAACAGATAATTTTTCAAAGGCATTAAATGAAGAGAATCCTATTTTATATAGTACAGACATATGGATATAGGCAACTGAAGTTCAACATTCAGTAAACTACCACGTATTTGAAGCCATAAATGAAGGAATCTTTGTAATGATTAACTTAGGATAAAAATCTCTAAGGATAGTTACCTTATAACCAAACTAAATCCTAACCCGGTTATAACCTAATTAAATCACTTAAAACCTAACTAAATAAACTAGTATAAATACGCTTGTATTCAGAAATCTCTGCACGAAAACTTTCAGCCCCC
>CM023943.1:18598258-18622226 GCA_013407115.1 Glycine latifolia
AAACCATTCAGGTTGTACTCCCCGGTCATCCCGGACCTACCTTCCCAGGCTATAACCATCCCGGGTGTAGTCATCCCGGTCTTTGCTACCACGTTAGATAATCCATATATTAGTAAAAGAGAAATTATTATGGTTTATTAGTTAAACCACTAACATGAATTTCTGTAGCTTGAGGATACTCAATTATTTTGCCCAAGTTGGTAGAATTTTGCTTGGATAAGGTATGTTGTTTTAAACCATTCTTCTAGTACAAAATGATGAAATGATGGAAATATTTTCCATAAGATTATATGTGAAGAATGGATTTTGATGTGTAAAGATGATTGATTCAAGTTTCCAAGTCCAGTACGAGATTTGTGAAACCGGACCTATGATACTACATCTATAATAAAGATGTAGAGAGATCAGGTGCTAATACATGGAAAGTCATGCATGATTAGCGTAAGACGGCCGCAGCATTCCTACATACTGTACATATGTAGAGGCCATGTGCACCTGTGACCATTTCATTTCATGCATTCATATAGTTGCATAATCATTTTATGGATTCATTTGAATATATTGATTATTTATTAACCTACTAACGTGTTTGATGGTTTAGATTTTGCCTACTGAGAAATTTATTTCTCACTAGATTATCCCATGTTTTATTTTAGATGGCATCAATCATCCTGTTCCTTGATGCACTGGACATAGCATGGTATGTAGGTGAAGTCAGAAATTGTTATGTTGTAACTATGTAGCCCGTCTTGCGTGCCCACATCTACTTCGGAGCTTATTTTCCGATTTCTGTTTTTAGTAAAGCTTTTAACCCATACGACCCTTTTTTACAATTTTCTCCCGTATACCCACACCCGGCCACAGATCACATAATCGTGCTCAATGAAGAGGATAGCACGGAAGAAAATGTTTGAAAAAGGATATGGGTTGTGTATTTTGTAAATAAATAACAGTGTTTGGAGAATTATGATATTATAATGTAATATAGAAAGGAAATGTAATTAATTATGATATATATATATATATATATATAGTTTCTTTTTGTTCTTACCTCATATACATTTAAGAAATTTTATAGCACGTTACACATATTAGATGATTTAATAAATCTAAAGAATTTAACCTTAATAAGAAAATAAATAAATATAATATATATATATAATAATTTTAGGTCGTTACGTGCACTACCCCCCCTCACCTACCCCCCCCCCCCCAACCCCCTTTCCAACCCCCCCCCCCCACTGCTTCTCCTTTCTCTCTCTCCCCGATTTTAGTTTCTATTGTCCAACAAGGCTGGAAGTCGTTACCCCAACACCTGGACGGAGGTCATGACGAAGGCTAGAGTATTGGACAGAGGTTGTGATGGTGTCGTGACGAAGCCTAGACAGAGGTCGCGACGGCGCGACACTGGAGATGGAACGGCACAAGGCTGGAGACAGACAGCAGGACGTTGAAGGCTTGGAGTTGGAGCTGCTGCTATGACGTTGTTTGGCTTCTTAGTCCAGGGGAAAAAATGCTGACCAGTTGGCAAGTCATCCACAACCCGATCAAGTCATCTGGGTGGATCCAAGCTGATAGCATAGCTGATTCGATTGAGCACCCAACCCGGTCCAGTCCCCAGTTCACGATCCGACCAGTTGGACCATTCGGGACGGTTCGAGTTTGAAAACATTGCGTGGGAGAGATACGCTATCGCAAACGTAAAAATGATCGCTTGGAGAGCAATTTTAAGCATTAATTTTAGGGTTTCAATTTTAGCCGTTAGAGGAGAGAGTGAGACTTAGTCATAAGTGTTAATTAAGTTTACGTTTTAATCTTAGTGAATGATTGTATGTAAGTGTCATTTTCACAAACGTTTAAACTACATGTTGTATACGTATATCAGTCCTACAATAATTAAACCAATGAGTGTGATTCGATTTTCGATATCAAACCAAAAATCAAACCGAACCGTTCAATTTGAGAAAAATAAAAACCAAACCAAATTGATACCCTTCAATTTTTCTGACATATATTATTTTTTGGATCAATTTTCAATTTTACATTTGGTTTGGTTCAATTTGAACACCTATAACAATATTTTTATGTATATTTTATTTTTTAATTTTGAAAACATTATTTTAAATAAAACTGTGTTTAAAATTATTGAACGTACGTAATTAAGGCTTAGTGTTTAAATTTTAAATATTATTTGTAAAAAAAATACCTTTGATCCAGAATCAATAAGAGAAACTTCAATAGAGAAACTTTAAGTGAAATAAATTAAAATGAAGCACAATAAAATAAAATAATTATTTTAATTTTTATATATTTTTACTGTATAACGCAAACGAGATTAATTTCATTTCATACTTCTAAATTTGAAAAAAAAAAATAGTGATGCTGAATGAATTTCATTGTATTTCACTTTATTTACATACCTCAATCAATAAAACCTAATACACCTTTTTATTTAATCTCTTTATATATCTTTCTAATAATTATTTTATAAGAACTGCACTCTTTTTATTAATTCAGATGTTGTATGAGCAATTAGTAGTGTATTTATATAATTAACTCAATAAGTGTAGTTCAGATGATAAAATTAAATCTAGAATAAAAATTAGTTTTATAGTTAATGTAAATGACTGAAGTTTGTAAGAATATATTGAATGCTACCCGAAAGCCAAAGAACATAATGATTTTAAAAAAGTGCACTTATATGATCTAATTGATCGGTATTCATCACATTTAATATCTTACACATTTATTTAAATAGCATTACAGCTAGTTACTTACTTGCCCGGAATAGAAGACCAAAGACGCTTTGCCTTAATCTTAATTCTTAACCTTAATCTTAATTCTTAAATCTTAATCTTAATTTCAATATATAATCTTAAATTTAATATTTTGTATCATCAATTTATTTTAGGCAAATGCTAACCAGTATCTTGGGCACAGGTTAAAAAACTAAAAAAAATTATTGAAATGTATAAAATTAGGTTATTTATGGTTTTTTTATAATCATGATTTTTACATTAAATATTTTTTTGAAAAAATAAATATCTTAAAGATACTGATTAGTTAACTCTTTATTTTATCATGTCTGAAACATATTTAAATCGAAACTGATGTAATTGAAAGCTTAGCTTGATGGTGCACCCGCATTGTCAAAGAAAATCATTTATTTAGCACTTGGGTCACTCTGAAGCTCACTCACGCGCAGGCAAATTCACAGACTTTGTAGGTTTAATAGTAATTTAGTTGTTCAATTCTTAAAAATCGTCTTAGTTTAAATTTATTTAATTTTTTAAAAAAATCTCCTTTTTAAGACGATTCTTAAGAAAATCATCTTAGAATGTTGACATTTTAAGACGGTTCTCCGGAACCGGAGAACCGTCTTAGAAAAAAGATTTTATAATATTTTTTAATAAAAAAAAAACTCCTTTCTAACATGGTTCTCCTAAGAACCGTCTTAGAATGGTTACATGCTAAAATGTTTTTCCAAAAAATCGTCTTAGAAATACATGTTTATTTTTTTATTTTAAAAAATCATCTTTTAAGATGGTTTCCTTGAGGAATCGTCTTAAAAAGTGAGCGTTATAAAGACAGTTTTATAACCGTCATCGAAAGTGATAACTTTCAATGACATTCGATACGAAGACGGTTATACAACTGTCTTAGAAAGGGATATATAATTGACGTAAAAGACCCATTTTGTAGTAGTGTGAACTCACTTTGTTGGTATGCAGTGTTAACACCATTCCTTCTTATTCTTCAATTTTTCATTCATACATTCATTCATAGGTTCAATCATACATTTATTCACATTTTCACTCACAGGTTCATTCACATTTTCAATTACAAGTTCATTCATATTTTCACTCACAGGTTTATTCACATTTTCTATTATAGGTAGATTCCAAAACTTATCCTTTGTTCTACTAACATAAATATGAATATAAACTGAATTTTGATTCTCAACAAATATTTTCAGTACATCACGATCAGTCTTAAGGGGAAGAATTTTACCACTAGCAGTAGAATGAAACCACAAAATAAAAGGGTGACATGGTGGCAAGTATTAGTCATTAGCAATGTTATTCACATAGTCATGTGCATCGAATATTCAAAACTTATCAAGATCAACATTGCGTATCTCACTTGGTTCGCTTTGTTGGTCCGTAAAGTGGACCAAAATATCCACGTTGCCTGGTTCAAGACCCATGTATTCCAGTTCATCCATTGTGTTCCTATGGTTCCAAACATCAACACTATTTTAATCAACAATAATGTTACTGATAGCAAATATAGGCCCAATTAGAAAAGAAGCCCATCCAAGACCAAGTCAATCCACCTTTTTAGCCAACACCAGAAACGGGAATGTGGTTTCAACTGCCCCAAATCACTAACCGAATATCCCGGACAAGATCATGAGGGCATCTCTCTACAAATAACTTCCAGGTTTGTGCTTATAAATAGGGCTACATTCAGAAGAATAAGGTACAAAATTCTGACTCTCTTTACATTTACACAGTGCACACACCCACGCCAATTAAGGTGTTATTAGTATTGTGATCTTCTTCCTTGAGGTATTCCTTCTTAAATACCTTCAGAGAGAGAGTCTGATCATACATCAATTACTAGCAATCTTTACTGGACATTCATGTTCTTCACGAACAGAACATTGGTGCCGTCTGTGGGAACGTTAAATTTCAACCCCCACAATCCACAATGGTGAATACGAGGAGCAACCCAATTACCCAATAGAAGGACGTCAGGAACTACCTGCTAATGTAGTTCCACATGAAGTTGTGCATATCACTGACACAGTTTCAGACACTGCTTCATCTCCCGCTCAGCCAAGAATGGATATGCCAAACAACCCACCGGCTGTGAGGGAACCAGAATCCACTGAGCGTTTCATCCATAACGCTCTCAATTCCATTTTATCCCGGATTTAAAACCTTGAAAAATGTCATGCTCTTCAACGACAAGAGGACGTGAATAACGTGTTGATGTAAATTGAAGAACACAGTGCGAAATGGAGGCATGAAGAGCAGCAATGCATACAATATCTGGAGCGATGTATAAGAAGTATGGAGATCCCGGTTCAAGGAGAGAACCACCAACAGCCCATTCATTCAGATGTGCTTCGTCAGGCCAATCAAATCCCGGTATTCAATGGAATTCATCAAACCAACCCAATCCCGGCATTCATTGGAAATCAAACAATGCCTACTGGGATGTCGGAGCCAGTTGGTCATTTTGAAGTTGGAGGATCATCCCATCATCAGGCTCGGAACGGCGATCCAGAACATCGCGATACTGCCCATATACAAATGTGAGTCGATGGTCACATTCTGGTGATCGAAACCATACACCAGCCCAGAGTAGAAGGTGGTGTATACCGGAGGAAATATCGACGGGGACAACAGAATAATAGCCCTTTCGTTGATGAGATTGTCAATGCGCAATACATTGAAGATTTTGATGGATTTTTTCTGTTAAAATATGATGGGAGCCAAGACCCTTAAGTGCACATTGACGAGTTTGATATGCAGATGTGTGTCAGAGGTATTGACGAACCCATAATTTCTCGAATTTTTGTCACTACTTTATCTGGTGCTGCTCAGACGTGGTTCCACACATTACCGCCTCGGTCAATTCGAAACTTCGAAGACTTCGGCCAGAAATTCTTGTTGAATTTTGCAACCAGCTAAAAACAACCGAAATCCAAGTTCGCGCTGGGAAAGATACGCCAATAGCCTAGAGAGACACTACTTAGACCACTTTAAAGAGGTCGTTTTACAAGTACAAGGTTTGGAAGAGAAGGTGCATGTGCATCTTCTATCAGCCAGGCTCAATGGATCGTCATGATTAGCCAAGTCAATATACAAAGATCCAATGAAGTCTCTGTTAGAATTCAGAGCGCGATCCAAGAAATACTTGGAATTGGAACAAATGGAGATCGCCAACACGATCCCTAGAGAGCCCAGAGGAAGCCTTCCCCGCCAAGAAATCGACATCACCAGGGAAACGTCCATCCCGGCCGAAACCCTGATCTCGATTTCAAGACAGGAAGATACGAAACCAAGTAGGACAAATATACTCTGCTAAATACATCCCGGGCTCAAGTATGGCGAGAAGTCGCCTTAACTGACATGAAAAAAGTAGACCGACCTCGTCGAGTTGTTAAGAAAGTCGGACTTGATTATTCCCATTTTTGCGAATTTCACAACGGACCCGGCCACACTACGGATCAATGTTGGGACCTACGAGATGCAATAGAAAATTTTATCCGCAAGGGCAAGCTGAAGCAATATGTGATCAGAACCCAAGGTCAGCGCAACAAGCGGAAAGCCACACACAATGAGGCCCAACCACAAAAGAGCCGGGATGAGAAGAGGAACAAACCCAATGACGCCGAATTCATGGAACCAGAGTTCGAGTGCAATGTCATCTCCGGAGCCATGGGAGGCGGAGGAGATACAGCTAATCAACAGAGAAAATATCTCAAAGAAGTCCTTTCAATAAGAGATCAACCCAAGTTCAAAGGGAATAATAGCAAGGCCGATCTCCCCCTACTTTACTTTACAGAGGATGACATGAAGGACGTGGTTCCCGGCCATGAAGATGGCTTAGTAATTACTGGGACACTAGTTAACTGCCGAGTTAAGAGAATATTCGTCGACAATGGCAGTTCAGCTGACATCATCTCTTGGAGCGCCTTCAAGAAAATGAATTTGGATGAGGAAGATCTGAAGCCATGCAAAACTATGTTAATAGGCTTCAATGGTGAGAATACCGGAATTAAAGCCTCCATTGACCTCCGACTGACGCTAGGGACAAGGGAGGCCTTCAGATCAGAAAGAGTCACGTTCGTTGTAGCTGACTTCTCTTCACCATACAATGTCATCCTTGGAAGACCAACCATTCACAAATGGGATATGCTGGTATCCACCAAGCACCAAAAATTGAAGATGGTAGGAGGCAACAGCAAAGTGATCACCATTCGAGGGGATCAAAAAGAATCTCGCCAATGTTATTACAATGTCGTGAAGGAAAGTGAAGGCGGTCAATCCTCACCACCCCGAATCCGTGAAGGAGACTGGGCGGGACGCGAAGCTGACGAGTGTCGGCCTAAAAAACCGATAAATTTGGTGGAGCTCGATGTCAGAGAGGACAATGAAGAATGGAGGCCGGAACCGGTTGACGAACTTGAGGAGGTTCAGATAGGAAGTCAGCCGACCCAAATCACGAAGATAGGCAAGATCGCTGATCCATCCATCAAAGCCGAGTTAACAAAATTCCTTCGAGAAAATCAAGATGTGTTCGCGTGGAAGGCCTCGGAGATTCCCAGAATAAAGCCAACCTTCTACTGCCATAAATTTTCTATGTATCCCGGCTCAAAACCGGTTGCCCAGAAAAAGAGAAACCTCGGCCCGGAATGAAAACAGGCACTGGAAAAGCACATCACCGAACTATTGGAAGCCAATTTTATACGAGAAATCCAATACACCACCTGGTTATCCAATGTGGTAATGGTCAAGAAACCTAACGGCAAATGGCGAGTATGTGTAGACTACACCGACTTGAATAAGGTATGCCTTAAAGATTCATACCCTATGCCGAGTATTGACCAATTAGTAGACAATTCATCCGGGTTCAAGTGGTTGTCATTCATGGATGCTTATTCCGGGTACAATCAAATTGCCATGTACCCGGAAGATCGGGAGAAGACAACGTTCCGAGGAAGTGAAGCTAATTACTGTTACAATGTGATGCCTTTTGGACTAAAGAATGATGGGGCCACATATCAGCTTATGATGAACAAAGTCTTTGCCGAACAACTCGGCCGCAACATCGAAGTATACATAGACGATATGATAGCAAAGACGAGGGCAACTGGAAATCATATTCATGACCTAGAAAAGACTTTCCAGAAAATAAGAGTGCACAATATCCGGTTAAATCCACTGAAATGTGCTTTCGGTGTAACAGCAGGGAAATTCCTGGGATTCATGTTAACCCATAGGGGGATAGAGGCGAACCCGGACAAGTGCAAGGCTGTGTTAAACATGCAGTTCCCGGCCAATAGAAAGGAAATTCAATAGTTAACAGGAAGGATAGCCGCACTAACACGTTTCCTTCCAAAATCAGCAGAAAAAGCTCTTCCTTTCTTTCACCTTTTGAAAAAGGAAGCCAACATCGCATGGAATCCGGAGTGTGAAGCAGCCTTCCAGGAAATTAAGAAGTGTCTAGCTTCTCCTCCAGTATTGTCAAAATCAGAACCCAGCGAAACACTAGTCCTTTACCTGTTAGTAGGGGAAGAGGTGGTAAGCACTGTATTAGTCAGAGAAATCAACAAGTCCCAATCATTGGTATACTTCGTAAGCCGGGCCCTTAAAAACTTGGAATTGCGGTATCTAAAACTGGAAAAACTCGCGTTTGCACTCCTCATAACCGCCAAAAGACTCCGCCCATATTTCCAAGGTCACACCATCATAGTCCGAACTAATCAACCAATCCGGCAAATCCTCCATAAGCCGGATTTGGCTGGCAGAATGATGAGCTAGGCCATCCAGTTATATGAATTTGACATCAAATACGAAGCCCGACATGCCATCAAATCTCAAGCTTTGGCCGACTTCGTGGTAGAGCTAACCCCGGCATATGGAGGCAACATAGAAATCTGGAAATTATATGTGGATGGTTCATCTAACGGGAAAGGAAGTGGAGCCGGCATCATAATCGAGAGCCTGGAAGGAGTAACCATTGAGCAGTCTCTACAACTCAACTTCCCGACATCAAACAACCAAGCCGAATACGAAGCATTAATAGCCGGGTTGATGCAGATTAAGGAACACGGGGCACAAAAGGTAACCGTGTTCACCGATTCCCAACTCGTCACAGCGCAAATTGAAGGGAGATATCAAGCCAAAGGTCCTTTACTGATTAAATATTTGAATAAAGTTAAGGAAGTTATAGCCGAAATTGATGAGGTGGTGGTTACCCACATTCCTAGAGAAGAAAATTCCCGGGCCGATATATTGTCAAAACTGGTGAGCACTAAAGGTACAGGCAACCACCGAATGGTCATCCAGCAAGAAATCTCCTGGCCAACTTGTGTCATGGTGATCTCGGCATCCGAGGATTGGCGGAAGCTGGTTATCAATTATCTCCAACAAGGAACAATACCAGATGACGGGATCGAGGCCAAGAAATTAATCCGGGATGCAACCATGTATTCCATAGTAAATGGCGAACTATATCGGCGAGGCTTGCACACCCTGATGCTGCTATGCATAGGACCAGACCAGTTCACATATGTCATGTCCGAGATACATGAAGGCATTAACGGCCAACACATGGGGGCAAGAGCCTTGGCAACGAAAGCCCTCCAGGCTGGGTACTATTGGCCGACAATGAAAGAAGACGCCAAGAATCACGTAACAAGGTGCGACAATTGTCAGAAATAGGCAAAGATCATATGGTCTCCTCCCACCGAGCTAACGTCAATTTCCGCCCCTTGGCCTTTCTTCAAGTGGGGAATAGATCTTCTAGGGCCCTTCCGGGCTACGGAAGGTCAAATGAAGTGGCTAATAGTCGCCGTCGATTATTTTACCAAATGGATCAAGGCTGAGCCTTTAGCCACCATCACCTCAGCCCGAGTACTGAAATTCTTTGAAAGAAACATCATATCAAGGTTTGGGATCCCGATGGAAGTCGTCACCGACAATGGGACTCAGTTTACCGATAAACGGTTTCAGGAAATGATGGTCGGATTCCACATCAAACACCACTTTGCATCAGTAGAACATCCACAATCCAACGGACAAGTTGAGGCCGCGAACAAAGTCATTCTCGACGGTCTAAAGAAGCAAATGCATGAAGCTGGCTCGAGTTGGGTAGAGCAATTATATTACGTCTTGTGGGACACATGACTACAACTCAAACATCCACTCAAGAGACCCCGTTCAGAATGACATATGGCTGTGAAGCAATGATACCCGTGGAAATTGGCCAACCGTCCTGGAGGAGGAAGCATGCACTCCATGGAGGAGAAGACACAAACAACGAAACATTGGGCGTCGAGTTAGAACTCATAGATGAAGTCCGGGTTGCAGCACACCACCGGGATCTAGCTATGAAGCAGGCGACGGCCAGAAAGTTTAATAGAAGAGTGAAACTGAGATGCTTCGAGGAAGGTAATTTAGTTTTGCATAGAGCCGACATCGGGAACAGAAATGCTCGAGATGGAAAGTTAGCAGCCAACTGGGAAGGGCCATACCGGATAGCACAGAACCTCGGACAAGGGGCATACATGTTGGAAACATTGGATAAAAAGGCGATAAAGCGCACCTGGAACATGGACAAGTTAAAAATATATTACAGCTAGAATGCTCAGCTACCAGTTCAATTATTCCTAATAAGGCCTCATTACGACATGAGCCCTTAACTTCTACTTTACAATATTGTTCATAATTCATGTGTTTCTCTTTAATTAAGCGTGTGAGCCGGGGTCGATCAATCAGACACCCTTAACTCATACAAACCTCTTTCATCGAGATCATGAATCTTTGTAGTTACTCAGATCATTAATAAATATTCTTGTTTCTACAAAACAATTGCAAATATTGTGCTCAGCACGTGATATCTATTATCCTCAACAATGCTAAACGTGTAACCAAACCCTGATCAGGTTGACGTTATCACTTAGCGACTATTACATGTTTGTGTTGCTTGGACATAGACCGGGACGAATATTACCGGGAATAAAATACTGACATCTAGCTCGGAAAATATTATCCTTGGCACTAGAAGCCAAACGAATATAAAGCATGCAAATATTGAGGTTGACCAAAACTAATAAGTACAAATGCAATTATAAAATATTGTACGAGTTATACAAATAAATCTGGGAACAAACCCGGGAAAATAAACTGTTCAAAAATTACAAAATAACTGGCATCCCGGACCTTCAAGTAATTATGTTTCCGGAGCACGAGTCGGGCTAGAAGTCACCTCTTCCCCTAGTGGTACATCCTCACCCGGTGGAAGTATTGAATCTTCACAAGGGGAAGGAGGGATCAATCTTTCACCATCCACATAGGCATTAAAGTGCATGCCTGCGGTGTTTAGCTCAAGCCCCGGATTCAGGCAGCGTATTTGACTCAAGGTATTGTTGAAAGATTCTTTCGCGGTCATAGCAGAGACCCCCGCATCTCATTAGCCTCCGCCTCGGCTTGCAACAATTTGTAATTAGCCGCATCTCGATCCTCTTGGGTTTTCTTCAACAGTGCGTCTAGCTCCTTGAAGTTCCCATTCAAGACCCCCATCCATTGTCGGACTGTTTCCAGAGCTGTCTGGGCACTTTCAGCAGTATCCAAAGCAGCTTGGAGTTCTTGTCGAGGGGTAGCGACGGTATCCTATAAGACAAGCTCTTGGTGAGTTTTCTGAGTCTCCTCCCGAGATGCCCGGAGCTCGTCCAATAACCTGCCATGCCTAGATTTCAGGGCGGCCAGCTCGTCCAATAACTTGTCATGCCTAGATTTCAGGGTGGCCAAGCTTTGCACCAAAGAAGCGCACTTCAAAGCATTTTCCTCGATAATGCTGAGCTCCTTAAGGTCATCATGAGAAAAAGGACGCGAGTCTGAGAAGCGTCTTGGGGCCTTGACAACCCGGATCACATCCTCGTTAACTCCTCCTTCCCATAGGCATCCGTCACCGCCATAGGCGCTGGAGTAACATAAACGGCCAGAGAAGGATCAGACGATGTCCCCTGGGGCCGTGGAAGAGGCCGGGTCAACACGATCAGCGGGGACTGCAGCCGAGGCTGGGTTGCCCTGGTCGGCCGAGGACGGTGCCACTCGGGATGCGTCATCAACCTTGCATTTTCTTTTGAAGGATTGAAAGTTGGGACGCTTGGCAGGGGGCGGAATCGGTTTGGCTGCAGGGTTGGTGGGAACTACCACCGCCGGAACAGCCGACCCCGCAACCGGGGTTGAAGACGTGGGAGCCAAGGCAGAGGGCTGCGGTTCCATAGCACCAGCTGTAACAGGAACAAAACAGTTAGAGCACATCAACTAATACATCACAAATCAAATTAAACATGTCCATACTTAGTTCAAGGGAGAGCCCGGAACGGTAAGCGCATATATAGGAAGCAACATTTAACAGGCCATAAGTTTCCCTATATGTCGTAATCTGAGTAACTGATGAAGCCTCGAAGTTTGATAAATCCGCTTCATCAAAACGGTAAGAGAAGGGCAGAGATTCGTGATGCGTTTGGGTCCAATAAAGTGGAAATCTGCACTCTGCGTCCCGTGATTCAGGAGATGAAAGAAAGAAAGGTTGTTGGTCAGGTTCGGTGACAACCTTGAAGTATTTATTTTTGAAATGTTTGAAGGACTCAGCATATACAATAAAGAGTTTTCGGTCGGAACGACCTCGGATCGAAGTCCATCCCTTTTTATTAGGCGGTTCCCGACCCGTCCTAGCAATATGTACATTGAAATAATAAAAGAAAAGATGAACTGTACAAGGAATTCCCAAGTGTTGGCAAAAAAGCTCAAAAGATAAGATGGAGGCCCAGCTGTTAGGATGAAGTTGGGAGGGAGCTACATGCAAATGTTCTAAAACTAGCATTTGGAAATCTGAAAAGGGGAAGTGAATGCCTAGACGGGTAATGACATCGTTATAGAAAAAGAAAAAGTTGGGTTCATCCCTTTCCCGGAAAGAACAGATGGGTTCATCCGGGTCAGGGGTGCGAACATGAAAAGCATCTTGATGGCCAACCGGGAGTGCGGCAATGCTTCCCGGATCTAACTCAGAATGGGTACACGCAACCTCGTGGGTTACCCAGGAGAATTTCTCAGCTAAGGCCGACGGGGGGTTAGAATGAGACCCGGCAAATAATGATTCAGCAACCAAGTCCGGTGAGGTTGTATCCATAATTACCTACGACAAAATAAAGAACATCAATCAGTAAAGAATACCTGGGGGAACGGTCGCTAGATGAGAATCAAGATTTGACGAAGTCCGAACCAATACCAGGGCAGCTCTGTGAGAAGCCGGCATCCCGGTCCCAGAGTCCGAGTTAAGAGTTGAGATGGGAACCCCGGTCCTGTTTGGAAGAGGCTTAGGAACAACAACCGAGTTATGCCAACATGAGTCAAGCAAAGCTTCGGCTCGGTTATCTTGACCAATACTCACAAAATACAAGAATTCATCAAGACATTTAGAGCATGGATCAAATCGAGTCTCAAATTGGATTCCTGGCACATTGTCCCGTTCTAAAGAACCTAAGGGGGCAATATTAGAAGACGCGAAAACCCCAGGGGGCACCCTAGATTCTACTAATCTTAATGATGTACCAGAACTTTGTTGAGTTAACCCTAACTTCGATGGATTAGGGGGTTCGGTGATTCTAGTTTTGGAACTACCAGGACCAGAATGGGCACGCAAAAGGGTTTTTTCTTGTTCCTCTTCTGGAATAGGGAGGCCAAAGAACCAAAATGCAGATCGAGGAGGGACAGTTCTGCATATACGCGTTTCCTCCTCAGGAGAGAATTCCATTGGAAAAGGCTAAAATGAAATTCAATGCGCAAAAAGAAGAAAGAAGAGACTCGAAAGTAAATCAGAGGAAAAAGCGAAAATAGACGAAAGACAGAGGTAACTCAAGAACACGAACCAGAAGCAATAGATAGAAACCAAAATAAATCGCAACAGACGTAATGAAAAATAAACACGAAAGGGGAAGTGCAAGATACCTGGAGTGGGAGAGAAATCCTGAAGAAATATAAGTAGCGGAAATAGGAAACGAAGATGAAGAGCGAGAACGCAAGCACAAAAGCAATAACACGCAGGTGGAGAATATGAGGGAACTGAAAGATGCACAAGGAAGGTACAAAGAAGAAAATACAAATAAAGCCAAAAAGGAAAATAATCGCCAAAATATGAAACGATTGGAGTAAGTAACTGGCAGATGTGAAAAGACACGTGGATGAGAAAATAACAGCCAAAATATGAAACTCTTGGAGCCAAAGGAAATGATTAAAGTGTGCAAAGAAATGACAGAGCATTAAATGATCGGGGTACGTGTCACGTCCAAGGACGAAAACGCTTCACTTCCCGATGGTTGCAGCCGATTAGCTACTGCTGAAAAGGCAACAAGGGACAACCCGGCATTAGCCGAGAACCCTACCCAAGACGAACACTGAAGACCAGATATACATCTCGGCGTGGAACTAATGGATCAAACAGAGAATGGGCCTATCAAACGGTGCATCCCGGTCATCCAGAATGCTCGATAACCCGGCTGGGGGGCATCTGTTACGGATAGCAAATATAGGCCCAATTAGAAAAGAAGCCCATCCAAGACCAAGTCAATCCACCTTTTTAGCCAACACCAGAAACGGGAACGTGGTTTCAACTGCCCCAAATCACTAACCGAATATCCCGGACAAGATCATAGGGGCATCTCTCTACAAATAACTTCCAGGTTTGTGCTTATAAATAGGGCTACATTCAGAAGAATAAGGTACATAATTCTGACTCTCTTTACATTTACACAGTGTACACACCCACGCCAATTAAGGTGTTATTAGCATTGTGATCTTCTTCCTTGAGGTATTCCTTCTTAAATCCCTTCAGAGAGAGAGTCTGATCATACATCAATTACTAGCAATCTTTGCTGGACATTCTTGTTCTTCAAGAACAGAACAAATAATAAACAACCAATTAATCCATTGTTTCTTGTGGTCCTAAACATCAACACCATTTTAATCAACAATAATAAACAAATGATTTTAAAATTCATAAATGGTCCCCCATTGAAACCCCATTCAGAAATAGGTAACAATAAACAATCAAAATTAAATAAATAATCTTAAAAAGTAACATATATACAAGGTCCAGTAGTCACTTACAAGAAGAACCCTAATGTGAACAAAAATCGTGGAACAGGAAGAGAAACAAAGCGCTCGTGAATGTTGAAGAGGAAGACAAACAGGGACGCTTGTGAACATTGCGAACTGGAAGAGGAATAGTGGAGAACTCGCGAATTGGAAGAGGAACGGTGAAGAACTTGTGAACGGTGAATAGGAATGGAACGTGAATGTCGTGAGAGGAAAAGGAACTCGCACCCCCTGGACGCTGAAGAAGAACTCGCCAACAAGAGGAAGATGAACAGTACTCGCGAATGATGAAGAGGGACGTGAACCATAAATTATGAAACTAATTGAAAGGGGATAATTTGGGTTTTACAATTAAAATGTAAGGGCAATTTCATCTGCTCACATATTTCAATTGACGTTACTTAACGGCGTTAACAGAGGGGGTAAAAGTAATGTGAAAAAAGGGAGGGGTATCGAGTGAAATTTGAGCAAAACACAGGGAGTGCGAGTATAATTTACTCTAGTTTTTATTGGCTGGAAGATTTAAATCTACGATCGCTCTTTCCTCTTATTGTCTCTTTATCATTAGACCAATCGTATATTTCCTACCGAGTTACAAGTTTAATAATGTTGTAAAAGACTTTACCATCTCCATACACCCACATTTCCTACTTTTGCATTTTAGCACTTTGCATTGCCAATAAATATGGTCATCGTGTAGTATAGTTGATGAGCTGTGGAGGTTGAGTCCATGGAGCACGTCACATGTTATATTCTAATTGCATGAAATTATTTGTGATGGCCTCACAAAGTTTACAAGTTTATTTGATGAATTAACCAAAACTCGCCTAGAACAACGATTGCATGCTTTTGGCAAAAGAAACCAAAAACCACCAAACCAATCATCATGGATTTGTCTTGGTTTAGTGGCAATGTGATATCATTTTTTCTTTTTTTGTGTTTTGCTTGTTGTTCCTACCACAAATGGAATGAGTACTCGTCCTTCTATCTAAGGGTCTCCTACTATGTCAAAGGGTCTTCTGTTTGATATTTCTTTTCGAAGTCTTAGGAGCTTGAGTATTTGACTGAACGAAGTGGGGTACCTACAAAAGGTAATCTAATGCTCAAGTGAAGGTTCAGCTCAGAGCTATTAATGATATATAGTGAATAGGTCAGAATGAATCAGTCATCTTACCTTGGCGGTTCACCCTTTTTTATACTAACCTGGTTGGGCTTGGGGTCTATGGGCCTATCACATCATGATTACCATTTGAGTAATACTCCTCATGATCATGCTTAAGCACTTCTAATCAAGTGATCACCCATCAGCGGGCTTAGTGGTGATAATCATGGTTGAGTGGTGCTCATTGCTCACACATGTAGAAGGCTGAGATGTATGGATATGTGGTCGTAGGGTGTGTTCGGTTTGAGTGTGTCAGGTGTCCCTTCGACCTGACCTGGTACTTTATTCGGTATATTAGCCCTCCAAGCCCCTTTTCGGCCTTGGCCAAAAATAAGGGCTTTATGACATGTCAGAATAGTTATCCCATTAACGGTTATGTGCTTTTATTGCCATGAAGTGACTGTTACATCATGGATGTAATGATTACTTCCCACATCAATTCACCTCCCCACGTTGGGCATCCAAATGTTGTGTGATCTTTGACGTAGTTCCATTTTGATTGAACAATAGGGAAATGTCGTCAGTTGGGCCTCGTTCCATGCCCAACTCCTATAAATAGGGGGAGGTCCGCCCTTACTTTTTTCCCCTAATATCTGCTTCTTTGCTCTAAGTCGAACAATGCCTTTTCGTTCTCATTCGAGTAGTCAAAAAATCAATTCTTTTGTGAGGCACGTAATAATGGTGTTGGTTAACGGTTAGTCGTCATGGGAGTCAGTTGGAGGTGAGTCTGAGGTGCGAGGATTCGGTGATGAAGTTTTTGAGGTGTCGTCTGACTCCCACTATGGCCAATATCCAAGTTATGTAGGCGTTCTGAGCACCTTGCTTGTATAGCTCTATGTCAGCAACGCTCAGACTCTTCCTACATTACTTTTGTAGTCATCCGCTAGACAAGCTTCGATGGATCTTGCTGATCTGGCTGTCGAAGCTTCCACTCTTCTGCCCTTTCACTTTCTCTTATAAAAATTTTAAAACCGGTTACTTCAAAGTCAAAATAAGGCCACTTGCCGGGAAAGATCATTTTTATGACTTGGCAGGGAACCCATTGTTCCCTTTCTACTGGCAATAGTTGTAACGACCCGCCACGTTGCTACTGTATTACTAACTCGTAATCATGACATAAATTCATTTTAATAAAAAGAACACATCTTTTGTTACTTGTGAAAATACACGTAATTAAAGGTACTCATAAGACGTTTCAAATATATGTGTGCATATACCAGACATAATTTAATTACAAGTACAAAAGATCATGTCTTAAAATATACATCAAGTGTTTTACAAATAGAAGAGAAATAGAAGTCAGGGGTGTAATTAGCAAAACAAGGAGTGCATCCATTAAAAACTAGGGGTGCATCTAGCAAAGTTCAACTCCTACCCGGGATCATGTCCATTGACATCCCGACAAAACACGACGGCTCCAAACAACTCGGTCCTCTCCCAAAAGCACCTACTGCTACCCATCTGCTCACACAAATCCGGTTCGCGATCATCACAGGTACCAAGCCACAAGGTACAACAAAGCAAAGGTGAGTTCATCATATTAAATAACAACAATAAATACAACAGAAAAGGGCATAACCCGGTCGAACAGTAAAACGGTCATCAACATATCAATGCAAACATTTCAAGCATGCATCAAACACTAACATACATGGACATCCACAAACATACCATAGATCAACTTATAATATCTAGCATGATGCATGCTCCGGACTCAATTCTCATCATGCAATGTGGTACCATCCCGAAAATAGGCCAAAATCCATGGTACGAATGATGTCTGCAATACATCAGGGTCACTCTGTTGTGCACAGGACTCACCCCCCATGGTGATCAGCCAAAATGGGTGTCATAAGGATCTCCCTACAGACGTGGCCCCCCAGTACTTCTCGTACTATGCAGTCAACCATCCTATTTCCGTCATGCAAAATGTCGTATGTTACGTAGGCACCATCAATATATGACCCAACTAGGAACACAATCCTTCCTCGCAAGGGTAACCCGTCATACACCCCCTATGTAACATACTGCCCACACAAGGGCCCAAAGATGCATTGACCGTGGCCCTCGCAAGGTTTTACCACCACCCAGTCCCGGCATCTCACGTCTGTACATAGAATATCACCACGGCACCATCAATGTATGACCCAGAACCAGGCTCAACCCAACCTGGCTAGGATAACGCCATACACCCCCGTGGGTATTTATGTATATCCAAACGCATTCCTCATCTCAAGCCATCACATAGGCCGAGTTCAAATGCCACCAATGTAATCATATACGCCATTCATAAACACGTGAACCGGTGTGAAGTACGGGGTGTCCGGGTTGACACTTAAACATACTATCTCAAGGTAAGAATACGAACAAGGTTGGACGAAGGCGGACAAGGTCGGTAAGGGTCGATCAGAGGGATAAGGTTTGGACAAGGGTAGCAAAAACACGCGAGGTCGGTTGGATTTGGTAAGGATTTGCCAAAGGCGGTCAAGAGGTCCTTAGGTTTCTTATAAAGTTCTAGGGACGGGTTCTGCACTATGTAATTGATTGCATAAGCACTGTAATCGATTACAATAGATAGCGCTTGTAAGACCCCAGACTTGTATTTCACCAACTTACACAAGGGTGTAAGGGAACCTGGTAGCTCATTTCCCAAGAGCAGACAAGCTCTATCGAGTAAGGAGCCTAGAAGTTCTCAAGGAAAAGGGGTTTGGACTTGGTAAGTCTAAAGGAAACAGCCGACCTCGGGTAAGGAACCCAGTCTCTCTGAGGAAAGGGGAGGATGAGCTTCTAGAGATGACACGTATATGGAACCCGGTCGTCCTAGAGGAAGGAACACAAGTTCAACCGAGTAGGGGAACCCAGTGGCTCTTTTCCCGAGAAACACGTGCTCACCCGAGTTAACAACCCGGTAGCTCTTTCTTTGGTGAGGTAACTTGAGTTCAACAGCTCTAACATATTACCCGGGTAAGGAACCCGGTTTACCTTATAGAAAGGGAAGCAAGTC
This sequence comes from Glycine latifolia, assembly GCA_013407115.1. Lineage (NCBI taxonomy): Eukaryota > Viridiplantae > Streptophyta > Magnoliopsida > Fabales > Fabaceae > Glycine > Glycine latifolia. The sequence continues at coordinate 18,617,325 of CM023943.1, forward strand.
TTATTGACTCTGAAGGAACGACCACGGGTAGGGAACCCGGTCTACTGAAGCCCACCAACAAGGACCAAGTTACGTCCTGCATGCATGCCACATAACCCGCTCAACTCGGCCTACTCATCCCGGTAGTCGACATCAAAACACAAGGGTCGATACCTATGTGCAACATGGCCAACCCATCCCGGTACTCATCACCTTCACGAACACTTCCGAAAGTGTCTTAGAAGCCTTTCAGCATCAAAATGCCAACTTCACACACATGCAGGGGAGTTCTTAAAACATCTACTCCCCCCCTCAAGAACACCAAACATCAACACAAAACAACATTCAACAGATTCAAGGCATACCACATTCCCTTCATAAAAGACGTAGCTTTTCTAGGAAGAACATCACACACCAAGGACATGCAGTTATCATCACGGCTGGCATCCCTGGCCCCCAAACCGTGGTACCTAAAGCTGTTAAGAAATACGATAAACTCCCCTTACCTAACCAGGAGTTCATCCACGCTTCACGACTATTTGTTCCCTACTTTTGCTCCAACCACGAAGTTCTCTTTGGTGTCGGGATTCCACAGCGGCTACGGTGGTTCTTGTACGTTGAAGATAACAAAGAAGGGGTTGGGAATGAGAGGTTTCTGGGTGAGTTTTAGAGAGAAAACAGAGAAGACGCAAAGGTAGAAGAAGGAAGAGTAAACTTGTTGTTGTGCCAGCCTGCTGCTTATAAACACGACTGACACAACACGTCCTCTTAACGTGTTCAGCCAGCAACCACAGCACAGCAGAGTTGACTTACGTCCAATACACATCAAGCACGCATACCAAGACAAAAGCACTCAAACAACAAGTTATAAATAAAACAATTAATCAATCAACATAACACATGTAATCTAATTAATATATAGCACACATCAAGCATCCAGATTAGTAGCTTATAATCCGGGTCGTTACATACACAAGTGTTTCAGTTATGTGTATTTCATTCATTCCAATTGAAGTTACAAATCTCAACTTTGCACATCATCTCATTCAATGCCATCACACATACACCACATGGATCACTAAGGACTTTATTAAGCTTGTAACATGGCTGGGCTAACAAAGAAATCATGGTTTTCTTGGAATTCAAACAGTTAGGTTCTAGGGGAGTTTTCACCTATTCCATACTCGCTTTAGGGGATCCATTTTCCTTTTTTTTCCCAACCTTATTTAACTTGCAACTATCAACAGCAACACAGAGGTTTCTTTGAAATCAATTTCTTTTTCAGTACTTATTTCTAGAACCTCTTTTTTTTTCTTTTTTCTTTTTTGTATGTGTACTAAGGTATAATGTAGTTCTGGTCCTCTATGTGCTTCTTGCTTTCATTCTTGCACAAGATTTATTTAACCAACATACTCCCCCAAATTTGGCACAAATTTGCCTTGATCCATAAGTGATGCTCTCCTATAACCTAAGGTAAGGTGAACATAATTATACATGCTTTAAGATCAGGGTTCAAGAACAAATTCATTCTCAGCTAGGCTCAAAATGGATGCAAAGGATTTAACATTTATTTTCAACAAGTTGGCTTTTTGGCTAAGTGGCTGAAATTAAATTATCAACAAGGCCTTGATCATATCCATATAGTGTATGCATTCAAACAGTTCAAGAATCATGCAAAACCACAAAAGTAAAAAAAAATTTGTTCTCTCACAGTTCAGATGCACACAAATCACACAGTAACTTGAAGCATAAGTTTTTCTTTCACAAGATTTTATGTCATGCAAGTTAACCAATTCACTCACACACATTGAATTCATAAAAACATCAATAAACAACAGCTTGTGTTCAATCAAGAATCATAAATTCACCACATTAACAAGATGCAAAACTTAGTCATACAATCGATTAAATCAAAACATGCCCAAACAGCGTCATCAAAATAACTATCTATTATGCAAAATTAAAGAACCTATAAATTGCAGAATTTGAAGGAATAGAGTGCAGAAATTTAAAGATAGATGCAGAAAATAAAATAAAGAAAGAAAGAGAAAAAAAAAGAATAAGTCTAGAAAAAGAAAATGATGGCCTTAATCCTATGTCGGCCATGGGTCCCACGCTCCCCGAGCCGTTGTGACATCTACAATGTAATCGTCATCCTCTCCAGCCTCCGCAACATCTATGTCACCAGATGCTCCCTCTGCAGCTCCAGAAGCAGCACCTCGCCCAAAAGAGGAAGGTTTGTCCCCAGGCCAAGCAACTCGCTCAAGGAAGTCCTCTGGAGTTATGACCGGCTGATGGAGAAAGAGCTAAATGAAGGCTATGCATCAGGAGATATTGCCCATGGTGAAGGTTGGTCAGCATGGGAAGAAGTGGCTCTTGAATACGTGGTTGAGAAGTGGAGCCTCGTCATTTTTTAGAGGTCGTCTGTACATGACAGACAAAAATGAGATAAAAGAAAATTAAATTCACACAAAAATTAAATACTTCATAGAAATAAAGAAAATGGGTAGGAATGTTGGGTTGCCTCCCAGTAAGCACTTCTTTAACGTCAATAGCTTGATAGGCCAAATGCCTTCACACTGGCATGAAGGTCAAATAGAACACATCTTCCCTGCATTTTCGCTTATTAGCTAGAGACTCCATGAAATCATGTATACATGGAACGACTTCTATATCATTGCAAGGGAAGAGTTGGTGATCAAGGAAAAAATGGCACTTATGGATTTATCACATTCTTCATGCCTTTCTTCCTTTCCAATCAATTGATGAGGAAAGGTATTGACTTGGAGAGGACTTTCTTATTGAATTTCTACTTGTAAGCACTCCTCCCATTGTTGTTATGTTCTCTCCTCACTTTTCTCTTTTTTTTCTTCATCTTTTTCTTGTGAATCATGCTCTTCTACAAGACTTTTCTCATGTGTTTTAACCTCTACAAAATTTTCTTCCTTTGTGACCAAAAAAGACATTTCAGCCACTTCTCTTAATAGCTTACCAACTTGAATCTCCATATTTTGGATTGAGTTTTGATTGGCTTTGAAGCTAGCATGGGAAGTTTCAATGAATTGCATCAACGCATTCTCAAGATTAGAGATTCTTTCTTCTTCATATTGATTGTAAGGGTATAACTCTTGCTCCCACTAAGAATTTTTCATGGAGTAAAGATGACAATTATCATTGAAATGCTCTCCTCCACAAAAATCACAATTGATAGGTTGTGGGTGACTGATCCCTCTTAATTGCATCAATAGATTCTCAAGATTAGAGATTCTTTCTTCTTCATATTGATTGTAAGGGTGTAACTCTTGCTCCCACCAAAAAAATTTCATGGAGTAAAGATGACAATTGTCATTGAAATGCTTTCCTCCACAAAAATCACAATTGATAGGTTGTGGGTGACTGACCCCTATTTGTATGATTTTAAGATGCTCAGACAACATCTCTAATTGGTTTTAAAAAAAATGAATTAAGATAATAAAAAAAATATTTAAGATAATAAAAAAATAGATTTAAGATTAAAAAAACAGATTTAAGATTAAAAAACATATTTATGATAAAAACAAAAAAACAAAAAAAAAATTTAAGATAAAAATTCAAAAATTAAAAACATAAATAATAAAAATAAAATAAATGCTTAAAATGAGTCCATAAACTACCGAATACAAGTAACAAAGTCCCGGGCTACAGCGCCAAAAACTTGTGACTGATTGGCAAGCGTACCACTTCATCCAAGTAGTAATAAAACGGTAAGATCGAGTGTCGAATCCACAGAGACTTTGATTATACTCAGAATTTGTATACGTCTAATTGTAAGCAATTAACAAAATAATTTTCGGATTTGCAAGTGATAATGTACGTAAATATAAATTCAAAATAAAATAAACATCAAAATAGATTAAGAGTCAGATAAGAAAAACAAACACTTGGAGATTGAATTAAAGGTTGGTGCAAGATTATGAGATATGATGAGTGTTCAGCCTACCAAAACTACTCTTGATGCAATGTTAATGATTTTTCACTATTTAATATTATTTTACATATTACTTTCATCCTCTAATTTACTCTAACCATGATCTCGCATATGAAAGAGCCTAAATTACCTAATTTCACTCCTGATCCCTCAGCAAGCTACATCAAATAATTTACATTAAGAATAGAAATGTATATTTAAGACTAAACAATGTCATTCTATCCCTAAATATGAATTCTCTAGATGTTCTTTCCTAGTTCTCAGAGTATAGACATTTCTCAATGCATAAACCATCATAACATTAGATGCATATGGATGATCAGACCACAGACATGACAGAAGATTCAGAAAAGAATAAAAATATGAAAATAGCATTAAATAGATAGTAAGAATTGTTACATCAGGAGTGTTTGGTTGTTGAATGTAATGCCCTGTATGCATCCGGTTCATTAACATTCAATTATGGTCGTTAAGCGCAGCAATTAATTAAAGCTAATTAATTCGGAAGTAAATAACAAAATGACATCATCATACATTATCAACAATACCATCTGTGCATTATGTATGGTAAACACTCACATCATACAGCTAGAGGACCAAATAAGCCATATACATATATCTCGATACATGTAACTCAACAATGGCTATACAAAATAAGAAGGTATCCCATACCCTGTCCTCTCAATATACATCAATATCTCTCATGAAATATACAACAATGTACATCAACTGTGCATCTTCCCCTCAAGGGTACAAAATATAGGCATAACAAAACAATGAGCCAACATGCTCTCAAAATAATATGGCTAAGATTCACACAGAACCATATCCCTACTCAGGCCTCTTGCCTTGGGATCCACCATCCGCTCGTTGAGCATCACCTGCAAAATATAATCCCCAACCAGGATGAGATACAATCTCATTTGTGTGTGTGTGTGTGTGTGTGTGTGTGTGTG